>QVRM01007006.1:0-342500 GCA_003439945.1 Dermanyssus gallinae | reverse complement strand
TAGTCGTGGTAATGATGAGAATTATGATGATGATGATGATGTGGTTGGCGCCCCCCCACGGCGAGAGCGCGCGAGTTTCAAATCGGATCGCCCGTCGCCAAGCAGCAATTCCTCTAAGCTGGGCTGTCGCTGCTTCAGCTGCAGCAGCTGGTGCGGTTCATAGACGTTAGCCTGTGTGGTTATGAATGCATGAATATTTGGCTGTGTGTGTGTGTGTGTGTGTGAATGTTAGTATGTTTGTTGTCCATCGTCTGTTTTTCTGTCTGTCTGTCTGTCTGTCCGTTCGACCGCCCGTGCGTCCGTCCGTCTATCTGTCTATTGAATGGTGCCTGGCTGTGTTTAGCTGGTCCACGATGCGATCGACGTGCTGCTGCTGTTGCTGGCGCCGCCCCCCCACTGGGCGGCAGCGCGGCAGAGAGTAGGAGGCCGGACGGCGAGACGCTACGCTGTTACGCTGGATACTGGCATAGCTTGCCTAACGTTGTTGCTGTTGTTGCTGGTATTGCTGCTGTTGTCGCTGTTGTCGGTGTTGTTGTTGTCGGTGTTGTTGTTGTCGGTGTTGTTGTTGTTGTTGTTGTTGTTGTTGCTGTTATTGCTGCTGTTGTCGGTGTTGTTGTCGTTGTTGTTGTCGGTGTTGTTGTTGTTGTTGTTGTTGCTGCTATTGCTGCTGTTGTCGATGTTGTTGTTGTTGTCGATGTTGTTGTTGTTGTTGCCGGTGCTGTTGTTGTTGTCGGTGTTGTTGTTGTCGATGTTGTTGTTGTTGCCGGTGCTGTTGTTGTTGTTGTTACTGTTGTTGTCGATGTTGTTGTTGTTGTTGTTGTTGTTGTCGGTGTTGTTGCTGCTATTGCTGCTGTTGTCGGTGTTGTTGTCGATGTTGTTGTTGCCGGTGCTGTTGTTGTTGTTGTTGTTACTGTTGTTGTCGATGTTGTTGTTGTTATTGTTGTCGGTGTTATTGTTCTTGTTTTGGCCATTGTTGTTACTGATGCCATTGTCGCTGTTGCTGGTGTCTCTGCAGTGGTCACAGCGCAGTGTGAACACCTGCGAAGCAATAGCAATAACAATATAATCGACGACGACGACGACGACACCACCTACAACGACATCTCGATAACGATGAGGACAGCAATAGCGAAAATTACAGCTACAACAACAACAGCAGCAGCAGCGACAACAACAGCAACAACAATGAAAATTACCAAACAACAACAACAACAGCAACAGCAACAACATTTGCGCAATACCACTACGGCTACTACTACTACAGCAACAATAAATAACACATTCACATGAGATGAATATTCCTAGAATGAAACAATGGCTGCCCGTCGAACAAGTGCAAATTTACCTTGCTGTTAGACTCATGGTAAATGGTATTTAGATGTGACGTTTGTTGACGCCGTTGGTGGAGACTGTGGTATGCTTCTTTCTGCCTTGCGGGGAGCCGTTCATGTAAATGAGTTAAAAAGTGTTTACCAAAATAAAAGCACAAACAACACACATATACGGATATATATATATATATATATATATATATATATATATATATATATTTATTTATCAGGATTTATAATCGTTCTGTATCTTTGAGTTTCAAGTAATGCTGTTGTCTATATTACATATATTACACATATTATTACTGGAATTAATTTACATTTTTAATGCGTGTATTTAAACTTGATGCTGTGCATCAAGTTTTTTTTTATTGAGTGCGTGTGGTTGATGAGTTACGGTGGCACCCAAAGGTGGTTTTTGTTAGAAATACTTATTTTTAATTTTAATACGTAATTTTAATGGAGATAATGATGCGGACCTCTGTATACGTGCAATCACGTCGTGTGGTGACCCACTAATCGGCGCACAAAGCTTGCCTTTTATATATATATATATATATATATATATATATATATATATATATATATATATATATATATATATATATATATATATATATATATATATATATATATATATATATATATATATATATATATATATATATAGTGGCGATTTATAGATATGTTTAGATCCGCCCCTCGGCAGTACTGCTTATGCGGTGGATGGTGGATTTTCGTTGCGAGTGAGAAAGATTGCATTAAAAATGCGGTGATGTGTGGAATCTCCGTGTACGGCAGTGAGAGGCGGAGTCACTCACTGCTTGAAGGACATTCGGGCATTGTTGTTGTCGTCGTCGTCGCTATGACGTAGCCAGTATGAGTCGTGTTTACCCAGTTTCGTGTTTCGACCATACTCTATAATTTTATATTGCGAATGGCGAATGATTGTAAACTGTATCTTGGGCTATTTGCGAATCTGAATCCATGACAAAATTATAATATTCAATTGGCTTCTTTGCTGGCACTTTCCCTATTTCTCCAGCTCTTCCTTCGCTCTCTCTCTTTACATTTCTATTTCAAGCGTGGTCTATTCACGGAACTGCATTTCACAATGTGTAGGTAAACAAAAAAAAAGGGTTGAAAAAGGTGAATCAAACAACGAAGCAGAAAATCACTCTCGACAAAATCCAAGCAGCATATTGTATAAGCGTTTTATACAAAACTTAATCACAGTGGTTATTGATCGTCACAAGGACTTATATATATATATATATATATATAGTTATTAATGATTAATATAATCCAAATTTGCAAGCCTACAGAAATAATACTTCAAAACTAGCGATTCCTCTACGGCTCGGCATGTAGAGACACTGGCCATCTCACCGACTCTGCCCCCATATATATATATATATATATATATATATATATACACACATTCGGTTCAATAAGTGCTGGGACTGACGTGTTGGTTATTTATGTTTACGTTTGTGACAAAAGCTTCAATGATTGACGCCCCAGTGCTACTTTCGAAGGTATTTAGGCCTGGCTCGCTTGCTAACCAGCACCCTGTCTCTCATATAATGTCCAACGGCAATTCAGTTATTTCTGAGCTACCCTAGTCCAATCTGCCGATTCCTATTTCGATGCGCTCTTTATCATTCCTTTATTTCTTGCTATACTGTGGTAGTGTCCAGCTCGTCAGAAAGTGTTGGAATGGAATGTATACGTATACAGATATATCTGTCTGTGCACGTATTTGTCACAGGTTTATAGGTGAATTCGGGGCTTTGCCGAACAATAGTGGAAGCAGCGGAAGCGGTGTCTTTTTTTTTATCTGCCAGCAGTTTTTGCGTTCTCCGTTTCAACGTAACGAATTAGATGCGTTACATTAGGTAGTCTCTGGGGCGAGAAATTTGCGAAACATTCTTACAGACTTAAATATACTAACCTGACTGCTGTATTTTCTGTAGGCGTGAGCCGTGAAGGATCGGCTAATGTGTCTATGTTGCATGGAGGAGGATTAGAAATTAGCTTGAACATAATTCATTTACGTTTCATTTTCAGTTGGCTACCGAATACGTCTTCTGAATATACGTTTGTTGTGGGCGTCATGACGTAGCTATGTATATGTATTCACATTATTCACGCGTGTATAAGGTATATATATATATATATATATATATATATATAAGAAAATACACAAAGTTCTGACTAGAAAATCAAAAACAATTAACTCATGTTTTATTGTCAATATATACTTGAGGGAATTATGGAACTTATTAAAATAAAATCATGTTCCTTAATGGATTGGGTTAGCAAAATTGTCTTGTTTAGGAGTGACAGTTAAATTACTACCGGTCATAGTTTTACAAAGTGTGCCCTGTTCCGGATAAAATCCGGCCTGTTCGGGATAACAATCATCTGAAGGACACTCAGCAAGGGCTAACAGAAGCGAGAATAGAGATCCTAACATGTCTCATTTTTGAAATTTCACGTTCACTATTTTAAATTATTGTCACTGCGCTCAAAAACACGCACATTCAGAAACATGCAAATTTAATGGGGATTATTTTCGTACCAAATTGATAATGATTCGATTCGTGATATTATTACTGTAAGCCGTTTTTTTTTCGCTCTCGATGTCAGATTCGCATACAGTTCCATGTTAACAGAGGGGGTAACTTTAACAGGAGTTTTTTGGTGTTATTTTTAGTTTGCGCCGCACATAGCAGAAGTATGCTATGTTTATATAACATATACCTATGTGAGCGCAACTATTGTAGAATCTTGTAAAAGAAGATCGTAGAATCTT
This sequence comes from Dermanyssus gallinae, assembly GCA_003439945.1. Lineage (NCBI taxonomy): Eukaryota > Metazoa > Arthropoda > Arachnida > Mesostigmata > Dermanyssidae > Dermanyssus > Dermanyssus gallinae. Next base: position 338,351 of record QVRM01007006.1, on the reverse strand, counting down.
TGGGAGCATAGTAAAGGTATAGCATTCGTTGTTATTGCTATATATAAAGAAATTTACATGCTATCAGAAGCAGTAAAAACACACGTGCAGACATTTAGCAGGATACAGAAACCAGGCCTATTTTTGCCATGGCAAACGATAGTTTAGTCTATAAATGGGAGGCGATTCTGGCTAACAATGGGGAGTATAACTCTTTGAATGAATAAAATCAATTAACTCGTTTATTTTTTAGATTGTCTTTAAAGCTGACACATTCCAGTTACTTTCTGTCCTACCTAATAAATCTTCGCAAATTAGTACATTATGCAGGTTTCTGTGCAAAAACAAACCCAGGCCGAGTTCGCTGAACTCGTGCTCTTAACAACTGAAGCTTTTGAGAGATGATAGAGCGTATTTAATGTACGCAGCACGCAAGAGCACCAGCATACCAGCCGACGCTGTAGTACGTTACCTCCGGGGTTAAAGAGATTGGCACATGCTAAATCAAGTTAAACGTACACAGCATGCATATGGTCACCTAGTTCACCAGAATTACCACCGCCAAATACAGACGGGAGAGCAGCCGCTAGCCGTTACCACCCACTGTTAAGATGGGATTTTGTCAGATTCCGACATCGAGGGCGGAGAAAACGGTTCACGGTTATCATGCCAGGACTTAAACCACTACTATTAATTTGGCAATAAAATGAAATCGCCATTAAATGCGCGTTTTTCTGACCGTGTGTATGTTGTGAGCATGGTGGCAACATTTGTTACAGTAGGTATCGAACGTGAAAACTAGAAAATGAGACACCACACGATCTCGATTGACACTCTTGTGAACTTATTAATTACGAATATTTCGCTTCGGAATTGAAAACTAAAACCGCAAGAAAAACGCCTGAAGATAGATTGTCATTATATGTAATTTACCGAGCACAAGCTTGTATGCTCTACCCTTTACACAGATATAGCAACATAAAAAGGTTTTAACAATAGACCTGCAAAACTATAGACATCGATAGGCTAATTTGCCGTAAGCAAGACACACTTGATACCACTGACGCCTCTAACCTTAATAAGGACTTGCTCGGGCCATTTCTTACCTCCTTGTGGAAAGACCTATAAGTCGAAAAAACAGGTTAAATGGGCAATCCGGACCGCCATATCAATAGTACAAATTTCAGTAATTTTACTGTCAGTTTTAAACAAGGCATTTCTGTTCCGCCATCTAATTGATAGGAGAAAAGCTTGTTTGAACAGTTCTATATTCTCTTCAGGCGTAATTGGAACTTTCATAGACACCCTTTTCTCTGTGTTTCTCTCTCTCTCTCTTTATATATATATATATATATATATATATATATATATATACATATATACAGAAAAAATAGTATAGCAATAATTTTGTTGTGATTACAGCCGTCGCGAGTTTCCCGATTGGTGATCTCAGGTAGCGGCGTTGGTTAGGGTGTTTTGCCTGCACTTTTTGTGTGTCTAGTCCCGCCGTTTCCAGACACCTACTGTCCTTCTGCGGCTCCGTCAGACGCAACGCAACAAGCTAATAGGATACCAGATGACATCTAATTACATTTCGCTGACGCAAACACAACAGTTTTGTAGTGACAAGCTACCAAAGTAGCTGGTCTATCAATTTAGTATGATTCGATTTTGTAACAAGCATAAAAGGTCAGCCGCGTTTGATCATTTTTACACGAAACTAAACGCGTTTCAACCTATATATATATATATATATTCTCTACTGGCTATGTTTCGGTTTTACTTTGTATGGTATGTAATTATGATACGTCCAGAGGTATGGGTTTGATTCGACACGATACGACAAACACGATAGGTACATCCCAAAAATGTTACTTTTGCGGTAGCGCAGTAAACCATAATAAACAAATTATTATTATTATTATTAGACAGCAGTACGGGTTGTGCAGCCATAACTACGTGCAGGACGTGCGACAACGTGTTGATTACGAAGTGGTTACTGGTGGCTGTGGATCGATTTGTCTATCTGTCTGGCTGTCTGCCTGTTAGCCGACTTGAACTGCGGCTGAGTGGCCTGCGCGTAGAATGGCAGCACGGCAAAGCGTCCGTACGTAGCAGCGTCTATCGGCGGCTGATGATTTGCGACACAACTCGCGGGTGTGGCGATTTGGACACGAATATGGTCGTCGTCATCCCTATCACCTACGCCTTCGCAGTAAGCTATCGTCGGTTGGCCATTCCTAGCCATGGCCAAGCTCATGCCGCCGTCAAATCGGCGGCTGCTGCTGTTGTTGTTGTTTTATTTATTGGACAGACCGCGCGGTTGTAATACGGCAAGTCTATTTGAAAACCAACGGAAATGTTTTGCACTTTACTTTGTGAGTGGTGGTGCTGCTGCTGCTTCTGGTTGGTTACTGTTGGTACGGCTACGTTCATCCGTGTCGCCTCATCATAGCGACGACGACGACACATTGGTTGTTGTTGTTGTTGTTGTTGTTGGCGGCGGCGGCGGCGGCGGCCTTACCTCGAGTCGATTCGGCAACGCCGAGTTAGGGCATGAAGAAGGGGTTTGGGGGGTGCAGAGAAGCATCGTCGTCGGCCGCGGTATTCGTTTGCCCACTTGCTTGGCATGGGGTCACGTCGGCCAACCCTTGCCGTTAAACTTACGTTGCCCATCGACTCTTTATCGTCAGACCTGCCCTTTACGAGAATACAGGGAAAAGAAAGAGAGAGAGACGCAGACCGGCTGGTTCATATATATATATATATATATATATGTATATAGACTCTTTCTAGATTTCCTGCGCAACCCCTGGGCAGAAGGTCCGAACAGGAGGTCTGTCCCGTTCATGCCCGCCCAGGCAATCTGCGGCTTTATATATATATATATAGAGAGAGAGAGAGAGAGAGAGAGAAGGGGGAGAGGGACAAATAGGTTGATAGAGAGATAGAGGGGTACCCCCTCAGAATTCGACATTAGCTGTCATATTCGACTGTAGGTCGTCCAGGTATCGACATGGCGTCACTAGAGTGTAGGATTCGGTGGATAGGTGGGTGGCTGGGTGTATGGTTGGACATAGGATGGGGCGGATATCGTGTTTTAGTGGCTATGGGCGCGCGCTGTATGTGGGATACAGGGCGGCGTCAGGGGGGCGGACACGTGTGTATCGTGGGGCGGTGGCGTTGTGACGGGGATAGTGGGGAAACGGTTCGGCTTTGGCGGCAGCGTCGGCGGCAGCGGCGATAGACTGTGCTGTATTGTTTGGCGCGCGACCCAAACATTAACCGCACCCATCAATGATCTCCGTTTTAATATCAGATGTTCGCCGCCGTGCTGGCGGTACACCTAGTGACGGGCAAGCCAAGCCGGTCGCCAGTAGAGCAGTACGCTATAGTAAAACAACAGAACAGTGATCACATACAAACGCACCCACACACCCACATACAGAGAAGACAGCGGGCCGCCAGCAGCACGCCTGTCCGTCACCCGCCCATCTAAACACGGTACAGATGATCAAAGCTACGGCCGTGTCGACATGACGTGACGTCGGTTACAGCCGACAAGATTGTTACTTGCACGGCCGAGATTCATCGGAGCAGAAATAATGGCGGATTTGGTGAAACTTAGTATATATATATATATATATATTAAAATTAAATTTTTATATATATTTATATATATGCAAATATGTACATATATGTCAAAATTAAATAAATTAAAAAAATAGTTACATAAACACTTTTGTGGTATGTTGCGAACGCGGTTCTTCTTAGCTTTGAACGTATAATATACGATATTACAAAAGATACAAAGTTAGGTGGCTGTAGGGACGAATAGCCATCATAGAGAAACCATATATATTCTTTCATCATTTGCCCTAGTTGGTACGTAGCTGCCTCTTTTCAGCCGTGGAAAACTTTCGAGAGAATACAATCAAATTGTAGGTAAAATCAGCACACACGAGGTAGGGTGTATTGCATTGATAGCGGTATATGATGGTCTAGACGCACGAGGTGTGGTACGCTACGAATCCAGATAAATTTCGTGACAACGTCAGTGCACAACACCCACCAGACACTGATGACAGCCTAAGTCTTCAAAGGCTGTCTGTGTTCAGGGAGTTTCCATTCTCGTGACGTGAGGCTGCCGAGGAGGAAATCCAGGAGGAGAAATACAATAGAGTGCGGTATATTTGCTCCGAGGATAACGAGGGTGACGGCTCTGAAAAAGGTCCGCAGCAGTTGATTTCCGACGCGCTCGCATAATTGGGGTTCTGTCTCAGTGGTAGGCTTATTCCTTACCCTGGGGGGGGGGGGGGGGGGGGCAAAGATTGACAGACAGGTCTGGTCTGCCGAAACGGGTGAATGAAGGGTGTGGTCCTTCAAAGACGACGCGCTGGACTTCGCTGAGAAAATAAGGCCTTCCTTCGGCTTCCTATTTACTCGTTGCTTGCCTGCTTGAGCGAAGGGACTTCGCTTCGTCGTATATCCATCTACACGGGCAATAGGAGCGAGCTGGAGTCATAGAACGCGCGAGAAAGATGGAAATGGAAATAGGGGAATTTGGCACAGGTAACGACAGGAGGGTGAGCACGGTTAGAGCTAATGACAAGATTTACGTGATGATGGCATGTGATGATGAGTCAGGACGACCGTTGGGATACCTACTGGAGCGCATCGGTAAATCTACTAGCGAATATAAAGTTGAGCATGGGTCTGTGGACAGATGAGCTAATTGCGTTGTAAGTACATATCAAAGGATTGGTAGACATTGTGGAAACAGTCGCAAAAAATTGTTTTTTAGACATATTTTTGCCGCATTGGCTTGCATGTAATGTTGTGACTTAACGAGGTGCTATTTTTCCGGCCAACAAGTCTTAATGGCTTTCGCGCGAATATTACATGTCAAAAGGATTATCAAAATCGTGTATGTCGTTGCTTGCCACGGCAGCTATGTGTTCCTAGGAGACGAACTCTCTGTCGACTCTGTGATGGAGGCCAACTATCGTCTCTTGTGTTCGGCATCTATTAAGCGCGGGCACTGTAGCTCCAAGCTAAAAATAAGCCAGCTAACTGTGTTTTTTAACTTGCATTATTGCTACATGCCTTATTGCTACAATGGTGCCGTGAGTGTCGTCAGAACAACAAGGTCGGATTTCGTCGAATCGAGCGCCAACAACCCCCAAAGCCCGATTCCCCCACTATACTCGGAGCTTTCATGAAGGCCACGGTAAAGCGACAAGGTATTTGGGAATGGATAATGACCGAGAGCTGAGTGGGTGTTTTGCTCGATGGCCTCGATGCACGATTAGGTGATGGCGCCGCAGCGCCCACACAGCGGTGTTTAGTGGCGGGTGGGGCCCGGTGGACGGGACCCAGCTGACAACCGAGGTTCGACAATGTTGCAGAGTGATGACGTAGTGAGGGCCTGTGGAGGGGGCACAGTGGGACTCTAGACAAGCTACTATACCCGGTGGCAACGGCGAGAGAGTGGCTTGTCTGGGGGGAGATTTTGCTGAAAGGCATCTCTGTTGTTGCTGCTGCTGCTGCTGCTGCCGCCGATGTCCTGCTCCCCCGGGGGAGAGGAACACCCTACCGACGATCATGACAACAACAATAATAGCAGCAACAACAAAAACAACAACAAACTCGTCGTCGTTGGCGGCGCCATTCTAGTTGCAGCGCTGCACCAGCAGCTGTTCAAAAAGTGCGATAGAATGCATACGTGTCGTACAGTGTTAATAGTCGTAGTAGTAGTGGCAGTAATGTTAATAATAGTGGTCGTGCGGTACGTTGTACCATACGCTTTGGGTTCGGTTGCCTCTAGGCGCTTTCTCTTTCTCTCACCCCCCCAAACAGCCACACACGCGTTCTCCCCCGGTCTCTCTCCCTCTCTCTCTAATACCTATCGTTCGCTTACTCAACCCTGATCCTCATTCGAAAGTATGTCTAGGGAGGGCTAGGTAGTCGGTTAGTAGCTAGGTGAAGGTGGCAAAACGATGGAGCCCCTCAACTCCTAATAGCTGACGCACTGTCGAGATTGAGGACTACTTTTGCTACTACTTGTTGCTGCAGCTGCTGCTAATGGTGGTGGTGGTAGTGGTGGTGCTACTACGGAAATTTGTACCACTAATACTTCTACTGGCTGAACCTTGACACGGTTGTTTTGCTGAGACCGTCCCGATGACGACGGGTGATGTTGTGATGTTGACGATGATCTATGACAATCGACAATGTCGACTACGGGACTGCCTTCGGCTATAATGTCCTTTACGGCCGGCTCCAATGTGCCGAGACTTGTTGTTGCCAAAAGATCACGGGAGAGCTCGCGACGGGACGGGGCGGCGACGACGACAACGACATTGGTCGATGCGACGTTCGTCCAGCCTTTACTTTGGTGCCAATGGTCCGCTTCAACATCCGTTGAATGCACGCCGTTGTTTGTTATGACTTTCTAATGTTGTTATTATTATTATTATTATTATTATTATTACTATTATTATTATTCATGCACATACATATACGGACTGGTTGATTGACAACGTTGTTAATTATCGGAACTGCATCTTACAATGCTTGAGTTCTAACAAGATGGACGATTTGTATGTGTGTTGTCTCTTGTATTTTAATTTTCCAAGACGAATGTCGATGCAAAGAATGCTGGAGTAAATGTGATAAATACTACGCCGCGGTTTGTCCGGCCGTTCGTTCCATAGCAGAACTGGCAAAACGCTAGATTGATTGTTGTGCCGAAACACTGTGATGTAACATAAACACACTTACCCAGCCCGGGTATTAAAAATAAATAATTTTTAATTTTCATGTATATTATAAAAAATTTAAATCAATAACCTGTTCCTATCAACATGTCATCAATAACCGGCTCCCGTGAACATGTGCATCGTTGCGTGGGGAGTCCAGTATAGGGGACAGCCATCTGCAGAGGGTTTTCCGGGCCGAGGCCACATTGTAGCACATCCAGGGACAGGCGCTGTCGAATATTAATATTATAATCATCCGAGAGGACGGTGCCAATCACATAGCCCATCATTGTTGTCAGCGCCGGCAAGAACTTTCGCAATGGCGATTCCTACGCCGGTGTCGTCAGAATAAAGGTGGGTGTGGTGACGTTATGTGCATCATACCAGGTGAAAGTAACTCCTCCGCAGCACACTCGAGCAGCGACATATCTCGTACGCCCTCCGGTGGCTACGACTGCCTCACCTGCGCCTCGCCCGGCTTTAGACGTCGAAGCTTCTACTGCTTCAATCACGACCCGAATGCTGGAGGCCTATATACTGCCCAGCTGGAAATAATGGTGACTGAGATCATCTCTCAGGTCTTTCGAGCATAGCGGTTGTTTTCCGGCGCTGAAAAAGCTAGTCCTCCTCATGATTGATCTTACTAATTTCGTGCTCCAGGGTGAGTGACGATAACGAGCCAATCGGGGCACTTTCCAGGAGTCCCGATTTCTCCCCACTAGCGTCACCTTTATCAGATCTTCCCGCTCCGTCACTAGCCACACAACCTGCAAGCTCCACCGTTGCTTTTGTCCCGAGGTCTTTAGTAGTGCCCATGGGGCGACTACCGAAAGCCCTTCAAGAAGGGCCTGCCCACCCATGCGGGCGCTAAGCAAAAAGTTGAGAAACGAGCACTAGCAACTTAGGTGCACTAGGAGATACCGTATTGCCCAGCGAGCCAGACCTTGTCCAGACTCAGGATGTACTCTTTCGATGCACCCTTGGCTCGTTCGTGGCCTCTAACAGTGTCAGTCTTAACCAGCGCATGGGCTGCATGCACTTTTTATGGGAAATTTCGGGAATACATAATGCACATGCGTCGCTGGCAGCTGCCAACAACTACTGCGGGACTCACGAACCCACTAAACCCGTATTCATCCTCATCTCCCCAGGCTCGGAATTTCTTTGTCAGTCTCTTACACCCTCGAGCGGCCCACTACATGCAGCTGGAGCATTCGAGGAGACAGGCATACTCCTGCTCACATCGGCAACAGTCCTAGGAATGCACCCCTGATGAAGTTATGATCTAGTTGAAAATTTTCCGCAAGGGAATAGCTGGGGTCTGGATGACATAACGCCCACCCACCTTCTCACGCTCACCGAAATCTCGCCAGTCTTTTGACAGCGTCTTCTGTGCGCGCTAGATCTGCGATATCAAAACCGCCTGGAAGGTGCCTCAGGACATCCGGACTCGCTATTCGGAGCACAACTAATTGCCCTGACGAAAAAGACTCATTCCTTAGGGCATATTGCTATAGGATTCATCTTTGGACGGTTAGCATTCAAAGTTGCCCTTATGCGCCTCCAACGCCGACTACTACGCGCTAATAACGTCGACTGACTCGATACGCTTGCGCGCTGTCAGCTCCAGTAGCCAGTTAGTTTCGGTGCTCTTGGGCTTAAAAGCCCCTCCTACCTGTACTATACATACATTTCTCTTGTCAATTTCAGCGTTGGTGTTGATTTAGTCGTGCCCCACCGCTGTCGTTGTCGTGATTTTGTGGACGCATTGACCTATCATGGCCTGTCATGCCCGTTGTGTGCAGGCCGACAACCACGTCACACTTAAATGACACCTTCAGTCGCGCACATAGATCTGCCGGCGTTCTGTGTGTTCTAGAGCCCCCGGGTCTATCGAGGGATGATGGAAAAAGACCTAACAGCCTGACTTTGACGCCCTTTGAGCGTGGCCGCGTGCTTGTTTAGGACGCAAGTGTAACCGACTCATTCGCCTTTACGCTCAAGCTGATTCAGCGCCTAGGTAGAAGCTTTAATCTTTCGACAGGAGACTCGAGAGCATCCGAATTCTTGCGTCAGAGGCTGTCGCTCGACACTCAACGAGGAAATGCGGCGTCTGTTTTTTTAAATTTTTATTAATGGGGGAGTTTGATGGTAATGCACCTTCTCTTTTTATTGAGACATCTGTGCTCCCCTTTTTTTTTTCGACCATGATCGATTTTTTTTCCACTCCGGCATTCACTTTGTTTAAATTGGGAACCATGAAAACCAGTTTAGGACTGGCCGGTCTGGGTCCTGAACTCAGGCCTCCCGAATGCAAGGCAAAACTTTTGCCACTAAGCCATCTTGCTCGGTTCGGGGCACATTGTTAAACTGGGCTAACCCTGGGTTAGAGAACCTGTGATCACACGTTTGCGCGGAGACAATTGTGCACTTCGATGTGCTAACATAGCCAAGTTATATAAATAAATGCATACTCTCTCTCGCGCTCTCTCTCTCTTTTTGTATATATATATATATATATATATATGTACGCCCGAGAGTACGTTGGCGATATGCACAGCGTGCCATGTTACCCACGGTGTGTTTATGGTTGTTGCTACAGCTGCGGTCCTCCTAATTAGCAGAGCTGTTTCTGTGCTTGTAACCGGTAAATGTGCCGTAGACGTAATAATGGTCGTAGTCGAAGTGGAACATGTTTGATATAATAATAATAACAATAGTAAGCTCATATAGATGTAAACGTATAAAAACATGCGCAGAACTCCTAAAAGCCCTATGTAGCAGCGCGTATGGTACGCTAGGGACTAGTAGTTGAAAGGCGGCCGTGGCAGCGGCGGTATGCACAAACGGCTGCATGATACGTAATTGCGACGCAACGTGACGTCGCTACCGTCGTTCGAACCATACGATGTATACATCTAGGTACGGCCGTCGGTAACTAGCTAACGAACGTACAAGAACGACAGACTTGATTGCGTGCGCTGTGTACGCGACCGTCCCCCTTACGTACGCACGAGCCGGGCATACCTGCCAAAGTTCCTCCTTCGATCATGGATCATGGATTACGATGTTGTGACTGAGTTCGTCGTGAGGTCATATAGCGACAGCCGAATAACACGGCCGATGCCCGCCAATACCGGTGTGTACTGTACGCATGAGGGTGTATACGGTGTACAGAGCGATGTGTGCCATCCAAAATCCGCACGCGCGAAGTAGATAGAATAGCGGGCCCGGCGTGACTCTGCGCCCCCAACCGTCTGCCACCACCACCTCCTCCTCCTCCTCCTACCGGGGCGGGTATGACGACAAGGGGCAACCGCCGAGTCTATGAGGTTCACGAAGAGCGCGGCGTGTCCGTGATCCATGACCGAGACTCATCCGGTCGAGTTGTGGCGCCGTGAAAATGGAAATGGTCCACTGATGATGATGATGATGATGATGGTGGCGACTCGAGAGTCGTCGAGATATTGCCTATGTCATAGACTATGTGCGTGCCGGATAAACGAACATTTGCCATTGGCCATCAAATGTACAGTGAGTGCGCCGTTGCCGGTCATCTGGCCGGTGGCACTAGGGCGTTTGCTTGACCTGCCACACAACGTTTCGAATTAAAGTGAAATAATATCTCGAAACCAATAGTCATACTCGTAGTGAGACTGTATATCACTGGCAGTAGCGCTTATTAGAACAAAGACAAATGAGCGTGATTATCACAATGCTTTACGCCCGTAATAATAATAATAATAATAGTTTTGCTAACGACTGTAATGACATTGATACTGATTGTAATTAGTACAACAATTATTCTTCTCATGCTTAACGAACACAGAAGTCGCATAAAGCCATTTGCGGTTTATGTAGTCTTGTCTTTTACTACTGAGGGTATCTTAGCGGTACAATTGAATCTATTTCCCTATATATATATATATATATATATATATATATATATATATATATATATATATATATATATATATATATATCTGTATCTGTGTGTGTTTATAGGTAAGTGTATGTGTTTTCACTTTTGACATTGCAGAGAGCTTTGACAGGTGTAATATTTGACATGATGTCGTTTTACGAAAAAAAACAAACTACAACAACAATAGGGATAGTGTCGACCAATCATCCTTCGGCCGAACATTAACAGCATGTTCGCCGAGAGTTTGTTAGACGGGCTCACCTGCCGATGGTAATCGTCTACTTCCTCTTATCGAAGATGCCTCTTGTCTGTTCCGTTGTTTTCTTGTTTTGCGTCTTCCTCTTCTGATCCTCGCTCCGAACCTCGGTTTTATCCGTTTTTGGCTTGGTTTGGCGGTTTGGGCTAACAACTGTTGCGCCCTTTGTTGTTACGGCTCGGATTGGTATTGCTTTGTTGTTCACCTGTTCTTTTCCATCGTCTTCTTTTTCGTCTACCTTTGTTGTTGTTGTTGTTGTTGTTGTTGTTGCTGTTGTCGATCGTTAATGTCGTTGTTCCTGTCGTTTTTGACGGTGTTTTGTGTACGTGCATGTATGTACATATGTGCGAATGTATATTCGTGTGTATCTTCTCGTCCGTGTGTATCTGTCTGGTGTATCTTTTTGTGTTTTTGGTTGTTTTGATGGCTGCGTATTTTTCACCGTTTTGTGTTCTGCGCCGTGTTTACCACGCGGTTGAAATCGCCTGGCCCGCTTCATAGTCACAGGAACAGAAGCAGCAGCAACAGCAGCCGTCCTATTGCCATAGTCACCATTGTGATCACTCTGCATTATCAACGCGCTTTTTTTTCCACGTCGTGAGCGTCATCAGCGTCAGTCAATCACTTATTTGAACGATTCAGGCCATCAATCGTGTTGTTGGTTGGTTAGTTAGTTAGTTCGTTAGCAGTTTCTTGTCGTTTTGTCCTCCACACCACTGTCGCCTTCTCTCTTGGTATTGTTCTGGCGCTGTACTGTCTGCCGTTGTTGTTGTCGCTTCGTGTTTACGTAGACGTGTTTACACGAATCTATTTCATCCCTCAACTTGTGCTGCAGCGTGTGCTGATATGGTCGGCTTTTGCTCTATATTGTGTATATATATATATATATATATATATATATATATATATATATATATATATATATATATATATATATATATATATTCATTAACATGTGTAAGGCTTATGCTATTGGCCAATACAACAGCTTTGCTTTACCACTCTGGTGATACCACCACGACAATAACAACAACGGGGACGCCACAAATATTCGAAAGAAAAAAGCAAACGCGCTCCTGGTTCGTTTACGTTCAATTACCTGCTGCTGACAGCGGCATCGAATGCAACAGTAACAACAATCATTGCAACAACTTAGGCAGCACTACAGAGATACCGCTTTTGTATACGCAGTAGATTGCCAAAATTCACTTCCGGCCACCTAAGTTGTTCAATTGCTTACTCTTCTGTTCGTTCTCTCGGTTACTCTACAATTGTTTTGTCTAATTAGTTTGCCCGTCTGATTCTGTCTGCGCTCGGTTTGCCGCGACCGCGAAAAAGTCTTGAGTTTCACCTGTCCGTCTCTCTTGTGTATTCTTTTTTGTTCTGGTTCCCGTTCGTTTGCCTTCAGCGGCAGCAGTGCTTGTTGCCTTTATAATCGAGTTTTCGTCTCGTTGCCGGCCATCGCAATTATTACTCAAAGCTTTGTCGTTTGTCATATGTGTTTGTGTGTTAGTATGAAATTTCGATGTGAACTTCGATTGCCCCCATTATTCGTTCGGTTAGCCTCTTGCCCTGAATCAACTCTGCACCAAACATATAAATATATGGGGCTTCTGCTATCAGCTATTACAACAGCATCGCTGTACATGTATGCTGATCGCCATAGTATATATATATATATATATATATATATACTTTTCTGTGTTTAAAATCTTCGGGGCAACAGAAACTATATATATATATATATATATATATATATATATATATACTTTTCTGTGTTTAAAATCTTCGGCGCAACAGAAACTATATAATATGCGGGCGGGCTTATCTAGACGTTACCTTCGGAGATCAAAGAATTGGGATACTTTTATGCCTGGCTGTGATATATTTATTAATACTGTTGAATACTCCGTTTACTGCTAGGCAATGAACAAAAACCGAAAATATCTGCGACTGGAAGACGATGAAATATCTGGTATACTTCGGCAGATATATGCATGCGGTATTAATATTATACTTTTGCGCGCCCTCTGCTTCAGTTGCCAGACAGCCTGGTTAGAAGCCTCTCCAGCCATACTCTACCTGGATTTCTTCTGTCGACGTTCGCCTGCCAGAGTGTTTGAGCCATCCTCGGATCTCCTAGTATTAATAAAACAGTTAAGCAATCACTTCTAATACTGAGATAATAATTAGGCAATCGGCGTGGGACAAAATTTCCCCGGCGCAAGCCTCGACGTTCCCTAACCGTTTTGCGCCCACAAATCAAAACTGGAGAGAGCGGTCTTTGGCGGAACGTCCGACCGGAGAATAAGCCTGGCCCCGCACTGTTAAACCCGGATCTACAGACTGTATGCAGCCCCAGCCCAAGTCCTGATATTTTCTTTGTTCACCCATGTTCTTGTCGCACGAACTTTGCTGATGCGAAGGGTTACCGTAAGCTGAGCTGCAAGGAGGCAACACCCATAAAGAGCAGGTACGCCACGATGCCGTAAACGATGTGCTCTTTCGAGCCTTCAGACAGACGGACTTTACTGTATGCGTCGAGCCGACGCATTTGTTTGAAGAAGGAAGCATTCGAACAAATAGGTATGACCCTGACCCCGTGGGCCATGGGAAGCTGCTGATCTGGGGTGTGTTGATTCGGAACACTTGTGCGGCGAGCTATACGGCGATCTCCCGCATGACAGGCGGCGTTGCGCTCAAAACGGAGAGGGACAAGATTCGTCATAACGAAGCCTTGGGGAACGAGCAAACCATTTGCTCGTTCATCACTGAGGGCATCAGGCGTGTGACAACGGGTCGGCCATGGCCATAACGCGGACACTCAACCAGATCACTGAGAAGTCGAATTGGGTCAAACGATCCACGCGTTTTTAAGGCAGCGTATCAACTTAGAAGTTCAGCAACTTCGAAGTTCTAATATAATAGGAATTGCGTTTCTTTACAAACAACCAAAGGAATCATCTGCTTCAGGAGCATAGCTTTCGTCGATCGCCCGTAATGCCTTCTGTAGATTTTGCAATTCTTCCAAAAATTTCGCGATGCCGACACTTACAGGAACTAGTGGACTCTATGACAGCTCGGGATGCTGTCTTTTTTTTCAAACCTGCGTGTTCTGTGACCCATTGACACTCGACAGAACTGTGACGAAGTTATGACAATATCGCCGTGCATGGGGTAGTTATATCCCAGACAAGACTTTTCGTGTGGCCTTATCTCGGTCGTAACTTATGGCTCAAGTGTAGTTGATATTCCTGCTCTTCTGAGTGTTCTCTTCACTTTTCCGTATTATTATTATTATTATTATTATTATTTATTCAATTTTTCAGTATTTCCCTACAATTGTGGGACCCAAACGTGTACCCGCGTAGGCTCACCCCCCCCTCCTCAATCCATAGAGCCGATGATAGCGGCGGCGTTTCCCCTACACACTGCGAGCGAGAGTTGCTGACGCAGAAACTCGCCCTCGCGCTGGTCACCCGTGTTAGCACTAATTTTGACACCTAGGTCTTTGAGGAGGATACTTGTGCTCTTGCTGATCGGGCCCATCGTTTCCATGGCGACGGGTACGAAGTGATATCTCCTCCCCAAATCAGAGTATTTGCGTTTCTTTGCGATCTCGGCATGTTCAGCAACCCACCCTGACCTGATGGCGCTGTGCATCAGGTATTATTATTATTATTATTATTATTATTGTTTTGGTGCTCTGCTATTTAGATCAGAACGCTACGTACAGCCGGCCTGCGTACAAAGTTGGCGTTCTTTTCCTCTGACTCGCTTCCTTTCTCCTTTGCTCCCTGTCTGTGCCGTTTCTGGTAGCGCTTGAGGAGTATTAACATCTCTCGACTGTTGTGTGTCTGCAGTGAAAGAGAAATGAAATCAGATTAGATCCCACATTCTCTGCTCTTATCTTCTCTCTTGTAAGCTCTGCCTTAGTCTCCTAATACTCAAGGGCCAGCAGCCAATATATATATATATATATATATATATATATATATATATATATATATATATATAAGGAGAGATATGGTTTACGATTGGCAGGATTGTTGTTATTCGGTGCCACCGCCGCCGCCAATGCCGTGCTGCACTGTTCACCACTCAGTTAGGGAGACGGGCGGCTTATCTCAGCGGTGGGAACAGCTTATGCTCAGCCCCACTACTGTTATTACTACTACGACTACTACAATTGTTAACGGCGTAGGTGGCTAAACGGCCAACAGCGACAACGGCAGCACGCCGTAAAGCCGCAACGCTTTGTGGACCCTGTTTAGGGTGGTTGCAATTCTCCAGTGGCAGTCGAACGTTGACGAACTTCACCGGCGCAACCTGACGACAACGATTTAGCGTCGTCTCTGTTGTTGTTATTGTTACTAACAACAACAACAACAAAAACAACAACAGCAACAACCATAACAACAACAACAACAACACTGCCGCAATTGACCTTACCTCGTTTGTAATATGTAGCGGTGCGTCTGCCTAACACAAACACGACTATGTTTGTATATGTATATATATATATATATATATATATATATATCGCAGACACGGGCGATAGCCTTTTCTGCAAAATTACCTGGATAGTTATAATTGTTTGAATTTATGTAATAATGGAAATTTCAAGCTCAATGAAGAGTTATTGAACTTAAATAAATTTGCCGTCCGGAGAAGACGGTCCCAAAAAAAAATATATATATATACTATATAACTAAAGTCTCGCCAATGTTTATATGAGAATCCGGCATCGGGGGCGTGGAAAAACGGCATTTTGTTAGTAATGCCAACATTTTGAGGTTTTAAATGTGCAACAAAAATTTGGCATAATGGGATCTCGATGTTTGCAAACTATTTGGTCAATACGGTCTTTCTTCATTTGTTAGCGAACGTTTTTTTTTCAAATGTAAAACTTCCAAAGCTTCCAAGCACGCAGCTATATTCAGCTACTTCACTACACAACTCTAACTTCTCTTGCAATGGCACAGTTCGTGAATTAATGTCCGACCAGCCACTTTGGTATAACCGGTTTTAGAAATTTTGCTCTCACTCTTAAACGAGACAATTCTTTCAGCCCCATTCCATTGAAAGCATTATGGTTGAACGAGTTCTAATCACCTGAAATAAGTACGGAGAGGTCGGGGAGATTTATATATATATATATATATATATAGACTTACCTGATGACGATTAGCAACCGCCGGTCTTTTTTAAGTAATTTCGTAGCTGAAATGGCATTGCTAGTTTAAGTTACTCGTTTCTATTGATTGGAATCACAGCTAAGACAATCACTACATGTAGTTCATAAAGTAGCATACATACAATTGTACGATTGTAAAATCAACATGCACCAGCTAGCATATATCAATATGTATATATTATATTATTATAGCCTATTTCGGCTGGCTGAAAGATACATATGCATGTTTCTTTGTATACTTCTCTGTTCTTGCTCGATGTATCACAAAGTTTAGAACGTATATCCCACGTATTCATGTGTGCATATGCTGTTTTTAAGGGCACGCGAGGCTTATATTTTTGATCGTTTATGAAATATTAGCAGTTATTAGATAATAGATGTACTTCTAATATATATATAATGACTGGGTTGCATGAGGGATGCAGCTTTTGGCGCCTATACAGTATATGCCACGTTGGAATCGAACCGACAACTTTAGAAACAAGAGTCGCAGAAAAATATGTAGCCTAATTTTATGTTTGATACACTTATGAAACGCGTTATGAGCATGGGTTTTAAATCTTACATAATTCAGTGATTAATTTGTGCGCCAACGTTGGCACTAGTTTCAATTTCGTGTGTCGCTTTCTAATCGAAGTATTTATAAATTTGGCCTCTAAGTTTTATTTGTTCGCTGGTACCATGTGCGGGATTATTACTAGGCTGAATCTCGTCCGAAAACAATATTTTTCATTAAGAAAACAACACGACAACTTGACGAAAGTGATGAAAAGAACACAAACTACAACATACAGGAGGCGCATGCATACAAACAAACATATTCAAACACAAATACGACTTGCAGACGTGCAGGCACTAATGCACGTAGGTGCATGCATGGTGTTAAAGCTGTACTGCTGTTTAGTGCGGCCTTAGTGTGTTCAAACTGGCAAAAAATCGATACACCTGCGCCCGGCCGGTGAGCAGGTGTATCGATCTAATTCATCGACGCATCATATTCACGGTAGGAACAAACAACAACAGCTTTTGTTATTCCTCGTCTGATTGAGGTCAAATCGATGACGTTTATTGTTAGTGCTCGCGTTGTTGTTGTTTTTGTTGTTGCTGCTGCTGCTGTGCTTGTTGTTTCTATTGCTCTTGTTGTTGCCGTAGTAGGGGCTGCTGCTGCTGCTGGAGCTGCTGTTGAACACTAATGCTATGGCGATGAGGCGAACCCTATGCAGTTCGTCATCGGTGAAGCGTCGGCGCTTTCCTGATATGTCGTGTCTCGTCAAACACAAAGAAACGTCGGCCAATGACGAGAAGCCACTCCAGCAGGGCCGCTCTTCTTAACGCCCCCTCGCCCTGTCTCCCACTGACAAACAGACACTCCTTCTCTCTGGCTTCATCAACCTCCCGGGCCCCCGGCTCCCGTTTCGTTCGGGAGACCCGGACAGTTGTACAGGGAAGGGTGAAGGCCATAAAATCGTCGCCAAGTTGTTGGTGATCACGATGACTGTATTCTGACTGCTTCTGTTTGTGCGCTTATGCGTTCTTGTTATTCGGTTCGACGTTGGACAGCAGCGAGAGAAGGAGGGGAGAGAGAAGATAGGGAAAACGAGAGAGACGGGAAACGTTGAGAGAGAGAGAGGTGTGGGGGCATGCAGCCACGAAAGCAGGAGGCTGCATGCCCCCTTGTTGGGTGTCAAGTAAGGGAGGAAGGTCTCGTATGCCAGCCAGCCAGTCAAGAGGATTAGGGCAGTAAGAGTGGAGCATTACAACCCGATGACCGAACCGCAAGTCAGACTAGTCAGAGAAACGTTCGTGAACAGACAACGAAACAATGAATGAGCGTTTCTTTCCTTTCCCTCTCTCTCTCTCTCATTCTCCCTTATGCCGCATGACTGTTATGCGTTATTTTTTGTTTGTTTGACGGAAGAAATGTCCTAACCGACGCGGCCGACTCAGTTGCGGAGAGGCCAAAGGCCGTAAGAACCGAGCGGCAACACTAGGTTGTCTGCTGCCCCCTCCCCTCTACCCCCGCTGCAACGCAACTGCTGCTCCAGTATTGCTACGGCAACAACAACAACAATAACAACAAAGTATTCGACTGCTGCAGCTGTTGGCAGATGTTGTTGTTGTTGTTGTTGTTGTTGTAAATAATCGTCGACGCCCGCTTAGAGCGGCGCGGCTGGAAGAAGATCGACAGTGTGAGTCGAGCTTCATTATAGATGGCCGGCCGGCCGGCCAATTATAGAGCAATAAAACGCGGTGAGATTTATGTGCCGTGAAGTGGTGGCGGTAGCCTGTGAGGACGGCCGAGGCGACACCACGCTTACGGAGGCGGCGACGGCGTCTGCTGTTGCCGCTACCACAAGTGGCCATGAGCGTTATATATGTATATACAGCGCCGATAACGCCTAACGCAGCAGCCAAAGCTTAGAAATTTAGCAGAATCGGCCGCTCGACCAGACATCAGCAGCAGCAGCATGAACAACAACAACAACAACCAGTAGTTGAGAAAGTGAGTGGGCAGTACAGTAATCGTGCAGATCTCCCCTTCCTCAAATCAAGATGGTACCTGCTGATTCTTTAACTGGTCATCAAATGCATGACGCACACCTGGCAGGTAGTGTGGGACCCACAATCCCACTAAAATCCAGTCGTTCTCGTTGCCCCTTGTCGGGGGATATATATGAAAAGGAGGAAAAATGCATGTTACATTTTCTTTCGATATTCATTATGTTTTTGGAAATTCGATTTGTTTCGGTGCAATTTTGATTTCAATGGTCGTTATGGAAGTTTTAACATTTGACCATACAGGCCATAATTGATTCTGAAGAATCAATCGTAGCCTATAGTGATATAGTATTATATTTATTCATTTTGGGGGTTTTTGGCAAGCAGAATGTGGGTTTGCGGTAATCATTTAGATGATTGAAAGTTATCAGGGCGGCGGAAATGATCTTTTTAGTTTACCCCCATGTATTATACAATAATAGTTTTCAATCCAATGTGCATTTATTTAGATAGAATTATAAAACCATACTGTTA
The DNA here is from genome assembly GCA_003439945.1 of Dermanyssus gallinae. Classification (NCBI taxonomy): domain Eukaryota; kingdom Metazoa; phylum Arthropoda; class Arachnida; order Mesostigmata; family Dermanyssidae; genus Dermanyssus; species Dermanyssus gallinae. The sequence continues at coordinate 319,203 of QVRM01007006.1, read as the reverse complement.
CTGCATACTGTTATCCTCGTCATCATAATCTTAATACTGATATTTGTCTTGTTATGCAGTCTGCATATACTAACGAAAAACACCATGGGAGAAACGGGAACCCTTTCGAGAAGCGGGAATCTACTCATATATATATATATATATATATATATATATATATATATATATATTCACACACCCTATTGCTCTCCGGTAACAAATATGAGTGCATGTCGTTTACTAACTCACATATTCTACTGAGACGAGAGGGACGAATGCAAAATAAGGCTATAATTTGTACATAATAATTTGATGCTGTCGAGCTGCTTTTGTCGTGTCGTCTAAGGGAAGTCGCTGTGCTTTCGGGTCATAAATCAGATTATGCGACGTTATGCACGTTCTGTGTTAGATAAGCTACAAGATGACGACTTGGCATTGTAGAATATATATATATATATATATATATATATTGCAAACCATGTGCGCGAGCGAAGGAACCGACAATACTTTTCCGCCTTGCAAGAGTACTAGTTCAGTGAACATTTAACGCTCGCAGTTCGAATAGGCTTTCTTGACATAGTTTCGCAGAATTTTAGTTTTAGTGTCATGCAAAAAAGAAGGCCAAGCATTTTTTTGTTTCGTACGTCGGCTAAAGGTGCGGCAGCATGCCAATGTACATGCATCGTTTGCCAGTCATTTAATGTTAGGCTATTAAGCAAATATGTTTATATTTTAATATAGAAACGTTCATATTGCCAGGCTAAGGTTGTAAATTGATAATCATGCTTGGCCAAACGCAGAATCTAGAGGCTGGCAATATGGAAGCCGAAAAACGACTCGCCGACACAAGAAATTAGACAGCGGAATCAGCCATGTGTGGAGGCAAGAAAAATCTCGATCACGGGAAACACAGGCAACTCTTCACTGTCTTACCGATTATGTCGTTTATGCCGATTGATGGATGATGCTCTAACATGCAGTGCGGTCCAAAGTGCAGCATTATATCTACATGTTTGATCACGACATTTAGGCGAGGAACGTCGGCAAAATTGTCTTGTAACTTTGAAGGAAAGGATGGCTCTGAAGGTTGATCTCGTCCGATTGACAGTAGAAGTATTTGTGACATTGCGTTGTCGCCGGACGGGCTTCGTACCCGCCTGGATGATGGCCGAGAGGTTCTACTTATGGACATGGTTAGCTGACTTGTTTAAGTCTAATATGATGATGCCCTCTACACCTCTAGCCGCATTCGTTGCCAGATGTCGACATGGTTTCGACCTGTAGCGCAGGTGGTGTCTCTGTATATTATACACATATGCGGGTATCTTTTAGTCTAGGTATAGAACATGTACGTAGGGTATGTGCGGCTATGTTTAGCCAGCTGTTAACGCTTGTTTTGCTATTGTGTTAGTCTCGTTGCCCTCGACCTTTCTCCGGTTCTGCACGGGAAAAGCCTTCTTTTTGTGATCCAGCAAATCACCACTAAGCACGCACGTATCCACCTGCCAGAAAGAAATAGGCCGAACGAATCGTCTCTTTGTCGTCTCTCGTCTCTTCGTCTTTATGCCGCTCGCCTTCACCGTTTCGATTCACAGGATAAGAAAGTGTCGTTATTATGTGATTTGTGCTTCACATTGCTCATGAGTTGATCCTCAGCTGCTGCTATATACATGTATCGTCTGTTCTCTTAACTAGTTCAAACTAGATCTAGTTTGAACTAGTTACGAGTACATTCGATACATGTGTATAGTTTTAAGAGTGCGTGGGTTATGTAATTAGGGCGCGTTGGGCGAAAAAATGTGGCGAAATTCAAACTGACAGCATGTTACTGTACCATTGTGACAAATGACTGAATTTCAGGGCTGAGAAGGGTTGATTCGAGTAAGAAGCACGTTTCCTGCTCCTGCGGCGAGATTGTGGCCTCCCTACCATGGCTCTCTACGACGATCCCCGCTTTCTGATCTCTCACATCCGACACTCGTTTCGGACATCTGATGAGTCCCGTAAGTTAGAACAATGACCACTTTGATGACTTTAAGTTGTCTGTGTGGGTAAGCGCTTTGCGTGATAGTTTAGCGTTACCCAGTTTGCTCTATATTCAGTGTACGGTCGTCGTTTCGTCGTCGATAATGGCAATCACGTAGTACATTAATTCTCTGGACGGTATCTAACAAGTGTTTCATAGCAAACGCACATGCCGATGCTTAGAGAAGATCCTCAAAAGATGGCAGTACGAAGGTGCGGCGAGAGGCGGCCCAGAGGTTGGTTAAGTAAGCTTGTATCGGACGTACTAGTTCAAGAAGGAGCACGACCACGTAACATATCCGCTTGTGCACGTCTTATATATATACACACAATTAATTTTACACGTTGTATATATATATATATATATTAAGACAATTGTTACCCCTAATATTTAAGCAAATAAAAAGAAGTCAGACATCGGTAGTATATATATATATACACCTGTATATATATACAAGTTATTTTACACGCTGACGGAGTGACATTATGTAAAAATTACTTTAATAATAATAATAATAATTCCGTTATCATCGGCAATATGGACTGAGAAGTGGGGATGAGCCTAGGGTGAGCCTAGTGAGTCCCATAATTGTAGGGAAATGCTTAAAAATTGAATAAATAATAATCATCATAATAGGTCACTTGTCGTCACGACATTTATATACAATTTTGTTTTACGACCCTGTTTTATGGGTAGTACTTAAGGGGTTTACATCTTTAGTTGGGCACCTCTCAGTCAAATCCAACAGAATTAAAGAGAAGAAGATCAAACTTTACATAGCCACTACTATGAACTACTTGAACCCACGCTAGTGTATTGTTCCCGATTATCGCAGCATTGCCCTGTTTTTATAAGAGGTGCGCTAATTGCCAAAGAATGCCGCTTCCCTGCGGATACTATGTTACGGCTGCTTTATGGTAGGTTTATAGTGCTGTTTTGAGCTTACCAGTCTCTTCTATTCGTATGAACAGGCATGTACGAATTGGTTATGGCTCCCGATTTGATGCATCAGGCAAAGGCCGAACCCGCTCAAGCTAATGACTCGACACCGTCATCTCCCACGTAAGTTACACTGAGCTAACATTACCAACTTACAGGTATATGGCAAAAACGGACTTTTAGAGTAGAATGTACAGTCAGGGACGTTACACTTACTATTGACTTGATGTTTTCCTAATGGCTTCAAAAGAAATAAATATAAATTTTTCCACAACACTGTTCTCTGTGAAAATAGCGCCGGCTAATGAGAAATATAAAATGTTAGTCTCACTAATTTTTATAGGCTGGTATGAGTAAATGTCGACTCAATTATTTTATTGTTAGAGATTGGCATGCCCGTAATACGCTACGCTTGGCCGCCAGTAAGTACTTTGTCGAGTCTCTAGAAGTAACATTTGATTTGGCCGCTACAGCATTTCGACAAGCGTCAGAGCGTCATAAAATAGAGACGAATACAGGCTCTGAGGTACTCGTTAAGTTAAACACGGCGAATAATAATGGATGCTAACAGAAAAGCGGGGTTTTAACTAATAAGTAGCTAGTAGGAAACTCTGCTCCTGGTTTCAGAATATGCTTCACACAGGTAGCCTACATAAGGTCGTTCACGAACGAATTGCATGGTGCGCAATCGGTTCGATTACATTTGGGACTTGGTTTCGAGAAGAAGTTCGGTTGTGCGCTTGTTGTATTTGTTGTTGTTGTTGTTGTTATTGCTTTTGTTGTTGTTGTTATTGTTGTTGTTGGTACGAATTTTATTGACAAGCGAGAAACCAGTGGCAGACGCGTGGGCAACCGGGTGTGCGCCTCAACGCCGAGATCTCGAGCACTGATCATCGCCTTCATTAACAGCATCACCATTGAGGTCCATGAGCGGGTTTTGGCGTTTCTGACGTTTTTATGTCATGCCGGTATTACCCGTTCACAGCAGTCGTTGTCGTCGTCAGTTGAGCCAGTCGTGTTCTTTTCTAGCACCAGCAAGCACAACCCAACTGACGACAGCAGCCACAACAACGACACAACGACGACGACGACGACGACAACAACAAACAACAACAACAACAACAACAACAACAACAACAACAACAACAACAACAACAACAACAACAACAACAACAACAACAACAACAACAACAACAACAACAACAACAACAACAACAACAACAACAACAACAACAACAACAACAACAACAACAACAACAACAACAACAACAACAACAACAACAACAACAACAACAACAACAACAACAACAACAACAACAACAACTACTACTACTACTACTACTACTACAACCACAACAACAACTACTACAACCACAACAACAACAACAACAACACATCGCTGGTGGAACGTTTTCCCGTCTGGTCTGGCCGGTCCGGGCTGGCCAATTCCAGCGGCGTAAAATTAAAACATGTTGCCGTAATAAAATAGATAACAAACATCTAAATACGGTAGAAGCTAGACGAGCCAGCGGTCGTTAAGCAACGACGGACCACAATTGGGCACACAAAGCCGTATCCCGTTGCTACTGATGCTGCCACAGGGACAGCCACTGCTGCCGCGGAGACTCATTTGATGACTTCTTTAATCGCAGCGCTTGTTTATGACGGTGTTGGTTGTTGTTGTTGTTGTTGTCGTTGTCGTCGCCATCGCTAGCTAAACAACTTAGTGGTGTAGACCGCTTCCTAGACAGTTGTCTTCGTACAACATCTAATCAACACCGTCTGCTACTCTTTATTTCTTGCTTAAATCTCTCTTTCCCTCCGCCCCACTTCTCTCTCTCCCTATCTCTCTCGATTTCCCCCCCTGTGTGTTTTCCTCTCTCTTTCTCTGTGTAGCTGTCTCGTTCTCTCGTTCTGTCATACGGCAACGGATTAGCTGCCAGCCGCCGTCTGAGATCAGAGATTGTGTTGACGTGTGAATAAACGTGTGATGGTTGGCACTTGTGATGTTCTTGGTGTCACCTGAAGCTAGCCGGGAACGAAAAGCTAGTTGTCTAGCCAGCCAGAAGACTAGAACTAGAATTAGAGTCAGAATGAGAAGAAAATCTCAGCGTTTGACTGGAACGAGCAGCAAAAGCAGGAGGAATGAAAGCAGCTGCCTGAATGCGCATGATGGGTACGAGTTTAGGTATTGTTTGCAAGTTTAGCTGACTAAACTAGTTAAGATGGATCGTTTTGAAAAACGGATACATGTACGTATTACGGCGTGATCAAACCTGCAGATCGTTGCGTCAGATCTGCTGGCTTCACTATGACCCGTTGAAATGTATGTAATGTTGTTTTTATTATTATTATTATTATTACTATTATTATTATTGCTAGAACTAAACATTTTTAGAAGGCTGTTTTTAATTCTGGACCATCCTTCGTCCCCTACGAACTTGGAACTTAACCTGACGTATATCTTCAATGCACTGAGGGCCGTATATGTTAAGATATCTAGGGTTTCCCCAACCGTCCTTGTGGCAGCAGCAGCATGGTTGCTGACTCTCAGCGGTATAGTTTATCATCTATTCTCAATGAGCATTGCTCAAAGAAAATTCGATCAACAAAAGTAGGGATCGAACCGGCGACACCCCGGTAGATGACAACTATGACTAGCGCACTAGTCCTCTAGACCACTTGTTGTTGTTGTTGTTGTTTCTATTGTTGTTGACCTCACTTGGTTTGCTCAACCCGTCTTGAATGGTTTTGTCATTTGGTACGTTAACAGGTCGGCCGTGTTCGATTTGTATACATCCGCACACGACTCCGAGCTGCTGCAGATTGCGCACTCGAGCGACATCGTCGGAGACAACGAGTTCGTCGGAGCGCACCGTCGACGCTCGAACACAGCCCAACGGCTGGATAAGCTCAAGAAGGAAAGACGGATTCAGGCGAAGATCAAGCGGGTCGTCCTCCGCAATCCTCTGCCCGCGGAACACCTAGCCTTACGCGAAGGTAAGCAAAACACCTGTGGGCTAAAATGATTCACCTTGCGTGGGATGCTGTGACGCGCCATATTGTGGCCCTCGTTTGCTTTCCTTTTCGGCTTCTAGTCTTTTTTTTTTCTTTTTTTTTCTGGGAGGTTTTGGGAATGCATGATGTACATGCGCCACTAGCAGCCTGCGTGACTAGTGTGAGACTCGCAAACCCACTAAACCCGGATTCCTCCCCACCCCCCCAGGCTCGGTATTACTTTGGCATTACATCGAAGGCTTCTAGTCGTGATGCTTCCGTGCTTTTTTCGTGATGCTTCCGTGTTTCGTTTAGGCTACACTTGAGTTGCATTGTAACATACAAGTATTGATGGTACGTATATGCATATTGTAGAGCTTACACGGTTAACTACGAGGTATTACGACTGGTATGATTTGTCGCCTATTTTAGGACGACGGTGCAATAGAGTTAAGCTATATGTATTTAGGTATATTTAAATAAGCGATACAAATTGTTTACATTGCTTAAAGCATTGGCAAGTGCACCTATATTTATAGACAATCTTAGGAAATGTTTTGGAAACGGGTATGTGGCCCGTCGGGAATAAAGTCGCCGTTCTTTGTGTTTCTACGATGTAACTACTACTATCCAATAACGGAATGTCAAACGTTTTGGTCTTGGTTCTCTGTCTAAGCTAAAAGTACGGGTTCAAAACATAATAGAGTTTTTTGTGCACGGTTAGCTCAAGCAAAGCGCCAAAGAAAGTCACAAGTAAGTAATGCTCTTACAGTTGTTTGGAAGCGTATGCGCGACCGGCATATATACACGCTTTGCAAGACGCTTTGCAAGTCGGCTACAAGTGTTGAGAGGAAACATCCTGAAACGACTGATTTTTCTGCCCATAGATCGAAATGTAACTAGCTTAAATGCTATTAGGGGCGTGTTTGTATAGAATTGCTGCCTTTGTATGATAGCCACGAAAAGCAAAAAACATGTATATATGTTCTACCCTGGGAAACTTAATAAATTAGAGATATGGGATTGATTGGCAGCTTGTATATTTTTCAAACATAATTTTAAAATACTTTTTGTAGTGTTAGTCTCGCAAAAATAGAGCGTACACAATTTAAGAATCTTTGTGTCATCTTCGCCTCCAATCGTCGAAAGTAAGTGACAAGCTTTTTTATTTTGTTGTGGTCTGGACTGCTTCAACGGTGACTCGGTGTCGTTCTCGATCGCTGTTGTTCAAGTCTCTGCTTGCACCACTGCCTATTTATATGCGCTTAAGACTTTCTTAGACTCCGAGACGGAGAGATGTTATGAGACTTGCGTTTGACTCCAATCGACATAAGAAATGCCCAAGATGCAAACCTTATGATACATTAGGGAGGTCACCGGCACAGGTTTGGATCACTTTAACATCATCGTTTTTAGCACGGCTGGGGCATTGCCTCGTTGGATATCCTGGTTGCTTTGGATGCATTGCAGTGATGTATCGTGCGTGGCCCCTCCGCGTTAACAACCGGCAAACGGGCCATAGGTATCTAAACGGCAGATCGACTTTCGCGATCGAGTTGCGCGTGTGGTTTCGGTATAGGGTTCACTCCGTGAAACCGGCCTTCGTTAGACATTTAAAACCCGTTTGCAACTCACTCACATCTAACAAGCGGGACCATTTCTCGCAGCACCATCGACACGCATCTTTAGTTTGACCTGACGAGTTGACAGCCTACTGTCGCAGGACTCTACATGATAAGCCCAAATTATTGTCAAAGTTTACAGTGCACATTGATATACAACTCACCGGGCGTTCCCTTTCTGCGCCCTTCTGAGGAGCGAAATTTCCCGGAGCTCGATACAGATATACCGTGTACTTCAACATAGGTCCGTACATCTTGGCGCCAAAAAGCCGACCATGGCGTTCTTATGCTAGACGCATTCTTTTTCAGCAGATGCATGTTGCAGCCAGACTGTATTCGGCCAGATAAAGTGGGCCAACAAAGACAAATGAAATCAACAGTAACCAATGGGCTGCCGACTGCCCAAGTTATAGAGCGCGGCTATAGAGCTTAGTACAGTGCTGTGTCCTCATTCCTATTGCGTCAATGTCCACATTAAAAATAGGTCCTCCGGAAAGCGAACCTACATAGTTGCTAATTATGTTTGATCTTTTTGTCTAGCTATATTGCCTGTGGTTAGTTTTTTGGTCTTTAATTATTATGATGGTTTAATAACACCCAGATTGGGTAAAATTTTAATTTTGCGAACAGTGAGTTTGCGGGCTGTATGAGGCACGTTTGTCGTGGGCTCCTCTGAACGCCATTGGCGAAGCAGATTTATGGCGGCGAATGTGTGCTCGTGCTCTGAAAATATCCTAACTTCTCGACTCAGTGGCGTAATTATAAAAAAAATAAGCAGCACAGTAAGGAAAGCTGCTGCGAGGGGGGGGTGCGGAGGCAGAGGAGAAAGAAACCAGCGGGGTGAATCAGGGCAATCGCCACAAATCTCCCCAGAGCACGGCCGGCGAAAAGTTCCACCTACTAACGTAACGTATGGCCAGCTGCGCTCTTCTGTGGCCGTTGACGAACTAGAGAGCACGAGAGTCGTGTATGTGTGAGAAGGTGCCAGGGTCTCGCACCGCCACGTACTGTAACGCATTGTACAGCAATGCGGTCAGCAACAAATAACAACATCACGCACCACAACGGACCAACGGGTTTATTTATTACGCGCAGGCCTTTTGGGCTTTTCGTGTGTGCCCTAGCGCGTACTACTAGCGTTGTGCTGTCAGTAAAGGTGACAGGTTCGTTTTATTTTTCTTTGCTGTTCTTTGCTGCGTGAGACTACTTTGTCGGCTGTCACGTGCAGCTCAGTGTGTTGCCTCTTTGTTGCGTTGGTTTGTTCTTCTTCTTCTTATTTCTCCTCTTCTTGTCACGCCTGCACTGTGTGCGGATGTTATTGCTGCGTTACGCTAACTAGATGTGCATGCAGTTGCACCGCGGCATGCCTTCCGGTCGCCAGTTGTATTAGAAGCCGTCGTAGGGGCAGTGCTAGAAGTTGGAGCAGTTGTCGTGGTCGTCGTCGTCGTTGTCGTCGACCAGTGACTGCGCCAGTGATTGTCTGGTGTCTGTTCGCTTAGTTCATCTTGGCGTGACTAGCAGCTTGACTCCTCCCTCCTCTTGGCCCGCTGTTCGCCGCTTGCCGAGCCGCTTGCCAACAACGGCGAGTCTGAAGCTGAGGGTTTGGCCTAAACACCCGCTCGTATCCACGACGCACGTAGACCGACACCCACACTCACAACCAGCCCGTCTGGCCGCTCTTATCAGTTGGTGATTAACGCGTTGTTTAATTAAAACCCGACTAACCTCCAACTCACCCCCAAGCCCCTGCTCCCGTGTCCTGGTGCGTCGTCCCGTCTGCCCGTTGATCTCTAGTCTTCCTTGGCCCTACTTCAGGCGTTTCAGTTGACGTTCCCCTTGCTCATGCCACTGCTGATGCTGGCCATTCTTCTCCTTTCGTTCTTCTGTACAACAACGACGGCGACAACAACAACAGCAACAACAACAACAACGACAACAAGACACCGAAATCGTTAGCTCCGAGTCTTTACTGTGTCACCATATAGCTTGCAGTTGACCACCGTCGTCATCGTCTGCCTGTTGTCTCATCTACCAGGCCTTTTTCGTCTACTATCTTTTTCTCTAGCCTCCCATTTAGGAATGGTCTCTTTCTCTCTCTCTCTCTCTCTTTCTCTGCGCCCGACTCTCGGGCTTCGCTCTTTTTTATCTTTCTGCTCCTCGATCTCTGCTCTCTATCTGTCAGCCTTCAATATGTATTTCCTCTATGGATGCGACTGCCTCCTTCCTAGCAGTGTGAGTCGCTGCACCCCCCTCTCTCTCGCTCTCTCTCTTTATTTATTTCTTTCTCGCTTTGCTCCTCTCTGTTCCTCTTGCGTTCCCGGCAGCGTATCTATCTGGTCTGTAGTGCTGGTTAATTATTATTAGAAACGACACGCGCCCAAGTTGTCGGGCCGCCGCCACCGCCGCTGCTGCTGGTGGTGGTGATCGTGGTGGTCGAGGAGCTGTTGCTGCTGCAGTTGGTGCTTGAGCTGGCCGTTCAGCAGCAGCAGCAGCAGCGTATTGCTGGCCGCCTCCAGTTCAATCCCTCATGCCCACTACATGCATTGCTTCATCCCGGTTCTCTCCCTCTCCTCCCAATCGATTGCTCCCTCTTCATTGCGCTCCTCTTTCTTCTGTTCGTGTTTTGGCGCGCGCTCACTACGCTGCCTGCCCTGCCGTCTTCTGCTGGTGCTCCGTACTCTTTAGCTTTCGATCTCCGCTAGTTTGCGGCCGGCGACTGTTGCGTTGAAGAGACGACTGCTAAAACGCTAGATAAATGGGGGGGGGGGTTGGCGGGCGGGCGGGCTGTGAGGGCGACAGTGAGGATGAGAGAGAGGGGAGAATAGAAACTGAATCCAACACTGAAACGCCTCGAGATACCGAGAGGAGGCGAATGGGCAAACGGAGGGAGGCAGGGACGGACCGACGGAGGAACAAGCAAGCCAGCTAATGCAGGTAGGTAGGTGCGTGTAGGGCCGTTAGTAGGGCTAGTTGAGAGGAACTTAACGTCGACGAGCAAGCAGGTTCAAGGCGAGCTGTTCCCACATCCCGTTACCCCCCGGCCGCTGCCCCCGCTCGCTCAACTCGGCTTTCGTTTAAAGAAGAGGAGGTAGCTGGGGGCAGAGAGCGCACGGTGCCGTCATGGTGACGCAGCAAGAGCGACTACGGCGACGCGGAATCAAGAAAAAGCCGGCCGGATGGCCTCAGATTGACGCAACACACGGAAGAGATACAGAGAAAGGCAGGCAAAGAAAGACACAGAGGACTCGGGCGACCGACCGACCGACCGGGGGAGTGAGGGGTGAGAACAGGATAAATACAATTTAGATTAGAACCGGTAGCGGTACCGCCCGTCGTCGCTAGACCAATATATTATGGCATTGCTGGGCGGTGGCGGCGGGGGCAGCAGCGGCGGCCGTAGCCGCCCCTGCCTGTTGGCGCTAGTGGACAGAGCGTGATGTGTGGCTGCGTGTCCACATGAGCATGGTGTTTGGCTTCTGAAGGGAGAGCGCGCGCACGAGAGAGAGAGAGAACGGTAGAAGGAAACCAAGAAACAGATGAGAGAAGCGAAAGAGAAAGATGGGTGACTGACAAGATTGGTGTCCCCATGCTACCACCGCTGTATACTGTTGCGCTACCCTCGAAGTATGTAAGTTCGCCCGGCGGCCAACTGCTAGACGGTGCTGTGTCCGCTTCTGCGTTAGTGCTAGTCTGCGTGTGGTAACAACAACAACAAGAACAACAACAGCAGCACCCGTGCTACCATCAGTAGCTTAGTGACGGAAGTAAGCGGTTGTTAGCGGTCGTAGTAATAGTGTAGTGCACCAACCGACCTTCGACCAGCTCTTGCCGGCCAGCCAGTTCAACCAGCCGGGGGATGGTCGAATCCGGGGTTCGAAGCGGGCCGAACTGGGGCTGGTTTGAAAGAGATGACTGTTCAGACAACACTTGCCGCTCTGAAAGAAATATCGTCTTTGCGACAACAAGTCGCTCGACCGGTGGGTGCAGGAGCTTGGGGGGGTGGGGGAGAGGGGAAGGGGAACAATGGGGATGGAGCCCCACAACGCGGTAGAGGCCGCCCATTGGCGCCACCAAATTCTCCACTGTCGTCGTCGCCGCCTTCTTCTTCTTCTTCTGCTGCGAGCCTCCAGCGTTTGCATTGCTACACTTCCGTTTCAAGATGGAACTGAATTGGAGAGCCAACGACGAAACGGCCAGTAGTTGCCTATATGTGGGGAGTTGAATGGAGTTGAAGAGTTGGAGAAGTAGGAGAGGAGAAGAAGAAGGAAGCAGCGAATGTGAGGAGCAGGGGAATGGCCGGGTATCTGGGGTGAATGGCAAGGAGCTGTTGGGGGTGAGATGGGGTTTCTTTCTTTCTGTCGTCCTCGATCTCGTTTGCTCTGTGCGCAAGTTGTCGGCGCTTGCTTGCTGGTTCAATGGTGGACAGCGGCGACAAGCCACCAGCGAAGGTGATCTATTGCTCGTTCGTGCTGACTACTTCGTCTTGGCCTTTGGTTGCGTCTTTGGCCTTCTTTGTGTAAGCGCAAACCCTCACCTACTGTGTACTTAACAACAACAAGTGTTTGCTGTTCGTTTGAATGCCTTCCCCCCTATATCAGGCATTGAAATACGGCGCGGAGATATCAGCTGTTGCTACAGTTGTTGTCAGCGAAAGGAAAGCATATCAGTTGCTGCCTTCGATGATACAACGTGTAATGTATCTCTGTTGTCTCAGCCCTTAATGCTGGCACTCAGTGGTCACCATTTGTATTTGGGACTTGAGCCTCCTATTGGGCAACCTTAGCACTTATCATCTGCTGATTAGTCTTTTCGAGGTCGCTGCTAGTTTTCCACACACACACACACATATATAGATATATTTTTTTTGTCGCTAGGATGTCCAATTCTAGTACTTGTTATAGTATTACAATAACTAACTTATTCGCTTCTCTAAGTTGTCTGTGACGAGGGCGCGATTGCCCACCTAGACAAATTTCAACAATTTATTCGGTAAATAAGGGCGCTATTCTGTTCTAATTACGTTCTGTCTACGCAGTAATAAACGCAGCTTCTTAGCTTTACTGTAAAATGATCATCATACATGGCAGCAGTCTAAATGTTTGTCTACTTAACTCCGCTCTTTTGGAGCAGAAGTTTCCAAAATTGGATTGAACTTTAATGATAAAGCCATCAAGACTTTGCAGGATGATTAGAGTCTTCATAATATCGCCTTGAGTTATAAGACTATATAATATTGCCTTCAGCTATAACATTGCCCTTGAATTTATAACCTTGGATCGACAAATCTTTAAAATTAATTATACGTGTGGGTCAATTTTTTATTTACCTTCATATTATCGGGAGAAAAAGCATATTTTTGCAGGCCTACGAGACTAAATCTCACCTTCGGAGCATACGTGGATGCTTGAATGTGTAGGAGGAAGGTTTTCCGTAGTGGAATCTCAGAGGCTCTCCTTTCATTGAGCCATAGCACATGAAATCTAACGGAGAGAACATGAAGTAGATTATCACTGGTATGACAGGTTTTCTCACGTATCCCTTTCCTGCGACATTGCAATAGACATGTAATTCACGGCGAGTTGATACCAAGAGTAAGGATTTGGGCGACCGGGTGATCCATTATGCGTAGGGGAATATAATTGTTTGCAACCAGATTTGTTTGCATTTTGCATAAAGTTATTTCGTGGGTTAAAAGACTGGGCAATAACTTTTCAGACATCAGAGTGATCGCTTCAAGAAGCTTTGATAGATACTCATTAGTTACGCGTGGGCGATGAACAACAGGAGTTAACGAAAAATGCCTTTGTTGAGTTATTTTTGGACCCAATTTTGTTCACTCTACGATGAATGACGGGTCGTACCGCAGCACGATCTTTAATTGTCTTTGCCTAAATATGTTGGCCGTAATCGTTGCGAGTAGACTGTGGTTCCAACAAGATGATGCCAAAAGCCATATAGCCGGCGAGACAATTAAGCTTTTGAGAGAATGAGGTGTCCCGGACAGGTAATCTCGGGTAACGAAGACATTCACTGGCATTCAAGATCTTGCGGTTTAAGATGGCTAGATTTTTTCCTGTGGCACATTGATGATAGGTAAAATGTACGCTAATACTCCCACGACCATCAGCAAACTCAACATTAGATTGAACCCTGCATGAATGCAACTGAGCTTGATTTCTGTGAAACATTGCTAACGAATTGGGGATCCCGTATGTCCTGCTGCTTGCAAAAACCAAAAAGCCACCATTTCACCAATTGAAATGGCATTGCATCTGAATTAAATAAAAAAAAAACAATTTTAAAATTTCGTAAACGTTTTTGTTTTGATGCTAAAGGTCTCAGACTATTCTGCGAACCCTATAAATATATATATATATATATATATATATATATATCTATATATATATATGAAGAAAGAGTGCGCGAGCGAGATAGTTAGAAGGAGGGCTGACCAGTCGCACTACGGAAGGTATTGTTTTATTAGCTCAGTTTCGCCGGTTGAGCCGGAGCCGGACTATGCCGCTAATACAATTCATTCTGTGCCTTCCGAGAGCCCCATGTGGAGCTGTCATTTCGAACGCATACATACGCCGGCCGGTCGCGACGGGCTGTTTGGCTGGCTGGAGGGAGGGAGAAAGGGAGGGAGGGGTGGGTGACTCGCTGGCTACTCGCGCCGGCGGCGCAGCAGCCGCCCAGAGGAAGCAAAATTGATCTTCTCTTCATGGCGGCTCTTCGAGGCGACTCGCGGTCGCTGCGCCCGGGCGGTCATGAATGAGTTGCTGAGATGATTTAGTCCGGTTGTGGAGGGAAATAGTGAGCTAATATATATACGAGTATATATATATATATATATATATATATATATATATATATATATATATATATATTATACTTCAATGTCTACCGCGTACGCACTACGGCGAGTGGAGGAAAGAAAGTCGGACCAAAAAGAAATACGACGTAGATGGGTGCCCGTGCTGCCCTACTGGTCATTTCACACGGGGCTGCCTAAGTCAACTTCTACTGGCTTTGTTGGATTGCTACTCCCAAACTGTCGAAGTCAGTCAGTACCGGTTTCTTTATCATAGTAATCGTATCGCATATACATATGCGCATGTATGTATGTATGTTTGTATAACTACACGTATATATATATATATATATATATATATATATATTTATGCATATATATATATATATATATATATATATATATACACGGAAGTTCCCCCTATTCTTTTCTTAACACCTCATTTTCTCTCGACCACACTGAGTCTTCTTCTTGTTCGAGCGGTTTTTTCTTCCCCTATATGTATACAAACGCACATGTATATTACCGGCTATAATAGCCGTGGCAGTCTGCTCCGAGTGGCGGAGTCGGATAGGGACAACTATGTGGGACTCGTCTTGGAGACACGGGAAACACTGGCGCTGAAAGCGAGTACGGCCTAATCTCAGGATACGCCGCTGACAAGACATATCGGCCCGTAGGGATTCCCGTCTACCATCTCGGCACCGTGGCCGCCACCACCAGTCGTTGTATTCCTCATACGGATCTGCATCGCCTTGTCTTCTCTCGAGTTCTACAGTTATGCGCTGCAGCTTTTCTATCTCTCGTGCGCTTTAGATTAATTCGAGATCTTCCCACCTTTTCTATGGAATGGATACGTACATATATGCTGTATATGTGTGAAATTATATATCTTGTTTTTTTTTGTTGTTGTGGTATTTCCGTAATGTACACAGAATACATGCATAGTAAAATGTCTGTAAAATGTTTTCTTTCGTATGAGCACGCAAGCGCCATTAGGTCTTCAAGTAAGGACAGAATCTCGACAGATTACGCGTGAACGCATGAAACGCCGATACAATTGCTATCGTGAGGTGGTTTGTCGCCGAATACTCGGTTTACTGTAGCCGTGCAATTTACACAATGAAACATCTGTTTTGATGCGTGGTATATATTTGATCGAGTGACGACTACTAACTGAGGCCTTGTCAAGTTGCAAGTATGAAAGTATGTCGGTAGTGGTGGAGAAGGTTTGTTCCATGTTTTGCGGAAGTAACAACGACTCTCTTTTCAGCGTGACTTCCCACGAGAAAGGTGACCGCGTGTTGTGAGCATCCTCCGGATAACAAGGATGTGGGAGCATCCATAGTGTGCAGGCTGGGAAGCACTCAAACATAAATATTCCTTTCGGTAGTTAACGAAAACTTTTACGTGGTTCTATCATTGATACTAGTTAGAGTACTTACTGAGTTAGAATGTAATGGGGTAGCGGAACTTGCTGAAAAACAGGGCAAATACTGAAAACGTTTGGTGGTTTCTTTCACGGTAGAAACTCTGCACCCTATAAGCAAGGGCAGAGAGTCGTGCTAAGCGATTCGGCACCATCCGTGGTGGGTCCATGGTGGATGTCATGAACTAGACCTCCTTAGCGTAGAAGTTCCCCTAATGTAAGATCTTTAAGGACAAATAACCTGCGGCCTATACGTTTATATATCATAAGTGTGACCTGTAAAAATGCAGTAATTATAGGAATCATTTGCAAATTGTAAAGTGACTTCTCGCGTATAATGGGAAGCCTTTATTGATGCGCTTACAAGTATCTCGTGCTAATAATATATAATAATTGTAATTAATTACATACCGACGGTGAGATTTTGTATGTTGTAAGTTGTGTGTGCGTTTTTCAGCTTTGTGTTTTCATCTTTTTTTTATCCGATTATTTAAACGTTATAAAATGCAGGTTCCTGAATAAACCACGTTCAAACTTGAATGAATGTAGACATATATTTCAGTTAAAATTGCCAGTGAGCGGGCAAGCTGTGAAATATCTCTTTTAGTATGTAATCATGTGTCGTCATGACCTTCCGATCTGACCTTTTGTGCTTTGCTTACAGGTTCGGACGTATTCATCCCAAAGCCGGTTAATAGCATTCGACCCGACAAAGGCGAGCAGAGGGTTACGTCACTCCTCAGTCATCTACTACTAACGAAGCCGTTGCCCCTTAACCCGTTCTCGCAGTTTGCTAGACTCGACGCCAGGGTGAGTTGAAGTTGGCCTGCTTCTATTATACATATGCATCTGCGTATATATATGTGTCCTTCTGACTTTTGTTCTTCCGGGCATTCTCATCCCGTGTACACCAGACTTAACAGGCCGAATAAACTAAACTAGTAGTTATTATTTTATATATATATATATATATATATATATATATATATATATATATATATATATATATATATATATATATATCGCCGCTTCTGGCGTGCCGGGTTAGCAACAGAACAACGCCGACAAGCCGGTACGTTTTGTGTTGCCAATATAGGAGATGAGCGTTCGAACGCTAAAACGCAAAAAGGTGGCACGCCGAGGCAGGTGACAACGAAGATGAAGGTTGCGGCGGCAAAAACGTCAAATCTAAATGGACAATAGATGACAATGACGACAGGTTTCGGGAGAGGAGTGCTGGGGTTGCGCATGCATGAGGATTCACCAACAGCTAGTGTCTGGGAGCCTCTGATTGGTTTCCTCGTGTTCCACATTCACTTCGGGCAGGTGTGACAGGGCTTCAATCCGTAGCCATTGCACCTAATGGTTACGGAAGTGAAGTGGTGCTTAAAAGTATTGAAAACCTTTGAGTGCAACCCGCTGCGAGCGGAATGAACACCACACAGAGTATGCGTTTCATCATAACCTAAAAAAAAAGAAAGAAAGAAAGAAAGGCTACTTTCTGACTGCTTTAACGCAAAGTCGTGTTGTAGTTGACGCTTTTTATTTGTCACGCACCCCTGATCAACTCGACGAAACAGAGGAAGCAATGCAGCAGAAAAGAAAGAAAAGATGGAAAAGCAGAAAAGTCGGCCTGTCTGAACGTTAGAACCCGATTGTTGTCGATCTGCAGGGCAGACTGCGCTGTGTGTGTATATATATATATATTTGAGAGATCTGGCAAACATTATTTAAACTTTTTTTTCTGGAGGAAACAGCAGTTGTCTAGCACGTGACTGGTAGAGCTATATGCTTTGTACTCAAGCATGAGATGGAATCCAATCTCCAGACTAAAGCTTGGCACACTTTAGCTCTAATTACTTGTTATTATCTCTGAAGGGTATACTGCCCGTGAACGATACTGATATCGTCTCTGTACTCGGTACTTGAAGCCTTTTCGAATGAATCAGTTAAAGCGCCTTGCCAGATTGATTGTCCTTCTTTTCACTCGTATTAACTAACTAGGGATGTTTCCTGCTATACAGTAGGGCTATGTGCTTCTGCATGGCTCCCATAGTAGTATGTTTTTTTTCAATTATCATTCGAACAGGCCTTCGAGGCCTCGAAGACGAGGAACAAATGACCTGTCCAGTTTGTGCTACTCCTAGGCTGCTGGTGCTGCTGCAGTCTCTGGCGATGCTGCTTATCATTTAGGCCAAAGCCTGCGATGTCTACTACGATGGACGGTAGGGAGTCCCCTCGGGGGTTTGCAGAAGGGGCCACTTGGCCACGTTAGGTCTGGTTAACTGCTCCTCACTAACGTCCGGCCGTAGTGATGCACCTATGCACCCATTTGTTCATTCATAAGCATGCACACAAGTATGTGCACCTCCCCCCCCCCCCCGTCCGCCGCCGGATCCACCTGGAGAAGCCCGGACTAAAACCGGCCTCGATGCCCGGCCGGCCAGCGACAATATTTCAAGACGCATACCGTAACCCATTTCTCTCATCTCCGTCTCCTCCTAAGCGAAATTGTCATCTCTCTGCCAGCTTGTTCTCCCCCAATAAGTGGCCGGACTTTTGCGGTGTGGTCAGTCGCCGCCATTTTAACCATGGCTGTGGAAGCAGCAGCAGCAGCAACAGCATCATTATCAAAACCATCAGCAGCGGCAGCAGCAATTTCAGTGGTAATTACGATCCTGCGCGGTAGTCTACTTCGCGATTTGGTGGTTCACGTTGAGGCGTTAACTTGATTAGGTGCAACTGGCTCCTTTACTGAAGCAGCCACCTACGAGTGAGCGGTGTCCCAAACTTCGTGGAGATACGGAAACAGAGAAACACGGGAAAGCGAGAGAGAGAGAGCAATAACGAGCTAGAGAGAGACATGAATAAGAGAAAATGGAGACGAGATGGATAGGATCGACTACGCTAGGCGATAGGAAGCTCTAACTCTAACGGTCATCGTGGTGTCCAAGGGAATAAGTTGTGCTGTGCTGTTCACTACATTCTTCTGTTTACTTGCTTTCTCCTCGGTGACTACCAATGGCTGGTAGGCCCAGACGGGCGCGCTGGCTCTCCTTGCGGCGGCGAGTTTGCTAACATCATCATCATCATCGTCATCATCATGACAATCTTATAATTATTATTACTTCTAACTGATTATTATATGCTAGTTAGAGGCTAACAAAGAGCAGGCTGTCCCGAGCCGACGCTGGACATTGACCAGTTTCCTGTCTCCTGGCTTCTTTCGTTTCGGCGGATGTCCAGCCGGCCGCCTCCGCAGCACCTCATTTACCTCAGCCTCCTCAACCAGCACCAGCAGCAGCAGCAACAACCCCCAAAGCCGCCGACCCACCCCCAGCCGGTAGCGACAGGCTTCCTCACTGTACGCGACACATCTCGCCTCACCTCACTCACAGCTAACGCTACCATCACTAAGCTCGCCTTTACGGCTAGACGGCGATGGGTGGGTGGGAGGTGAGGGGTAGCAGTGGGGTGCGGTGGGGTTAGCGGCGAGATTTTGTCATTTTGGACGACGCAGTGAAGAAAAGCAGCACCTTTCCAAACAGTTAGCTGAACTGAGTCGACTTTGTGATTAACTAGCAGCAAACCAAGGCGAGTGAACGGTAGAGCGAGCGATACATTCGGCTACAGAACCGTGACTGGCTAGCTAGAGATCGCGTCGGACGATATCGTCTCTCACGATGCACAAGCAGCTTTAGGCAAGAGGGGTGCTTTTTCGTACCAGCATTTGTGGGGGCGGATGCTTGAAAAATGCTCGTTCTATTTAGTTCAAGTGGTTTCTATGAAAATTTAAATTATATACAACCTATATATATAGGTCATGCATCGGCTCTCGCCGAGGCAGGCAAGGTTAGAAAGTACCAGAACATCGGTTACCCGTACGAGTTTCACCCACTTGCCTTCGAGACCCTTGGCGGGCCGGGTCCGTCTACTCGCAGTTTGCTACAGAAGGTCGGGAAGCGGCTAATTCTAGCCAGCGGAGATAAGCGAGCAAGTGATTTCCTCAGACAGCGTCTGTCGCTGGATGTGCAACGGGGCAATGCGGCCTCGGTTCGAGGAACCCTCCAGAAATGGCTGGTCCCTACACTGGACCCCCCGTAATGGTGCACACGTTCGCAGGGACCCAAATGTCATGGTCCGACCAGAAATATATATATATATATATATATTTATACTTCTTCTTTTTTGTTAGCGATCCATAGGATTATGTGCAAGCATTGTGTGTGTAGCATATATTGTCGATATATGTGACACACAACACACGTATGGCAACATTTAAAGCAAATCGGCTGTCTCTCAGAGGTGATGTAGTACGGTCTATATGAGTTTTTTTTGTTGTTGCTTGGCATGCTTCATAAGGTTAAAGCTTGCTTTAAAATTGGTTTTTATATATATCCAAAATACGTGGGAATGTGTATGTACTATGCTAGTACAATATACCTGTATGGTCACACCGGCACTTGGGTGTCCCGCCACACGTTTAACGGAACGACAATTACGTAAGTTCTTACACTGAATTTTCTTATTCGAAGACTTTTTTCAAAATTGACAGAAACAATTTCGTTCGCCATGTATTGTAGTTTGTTCATTCAAGGTACGTACAGTGATACTGCAAATCGGGATTCAACGTTCCTGTCCTATGGAAAGTGGTTGACGGATTACTTTCCACGGACGGACCAAACATGCTTCAAGGCATCAAGAAACGTAAAGTTGTAGTTCATTTCCATTTTTTATCATATCAACTAGCCGATTAGGATCGTGTTCCGAATGTAGTTGAGCTAAAAGAGCAAATTACTGCGCGTAACTAGCATAAGAGGCGCCTTTTCCAGCAAATTGACCACGGCAATGCTTTACGTGGCAGCAAGCTTACCACCACCACCACTGAGCATCAGCCACCTGTGTTTTGTGGGATAGCTTCCCTCCCGTCCGCTGGGAAGAATCTACTCCGGGGTTATGGCCTAATGCAGAATAACGGACCGCCAGAATCCGTAAGCTGGCGCCTGTGCAGGGCAGACAGCTATCACTGTTGCGCGTTTGAAAAAAATGACGTCGGACGACATTATCATCTTACGACGATTATTGCCAGTGTTAATCCATGGCATGGCATCATAAACGAAATCTTGCCGCTAAAGATGTGTTTGGAGGGGTTTGGCTTTTAGAGTGCGGAAGACGACACGAGACCTAGTTCATCGGCGACACGAGAAGAAACGGAACCAATGCCAGCTTCGTAACCAATGTTGTCAAGAAGCATAGCGCTCGGAAAGCGAGAGAAGAGAAGAGAGCAAGCAAGAATTAGAGTAGGCGAGGAATCCGAGCGGCAAAGAATATGCACGGTTACCGTACGACACTGAGCAGAAATCGTGTATTCACAATGAGCAGAGACAGGGGCTGCTTGCGATAGAGACGGTTATCTCCAACAAATGTGCTATGCTTGCTAGCCAGTCACCCAGCCAGCCAGACCCAGTCGGAAGTGGATGCTCCCACTGCGGGGGTGTGCTCCAGGGGTAGGAGAGACGCCCTTTTCTCCCGCCCACCGCCGGTGAACGAAGGGAGTATAGAAACAACCAGAGGGAGAGAGAGAGAGATGGACTAGAGGAGCATATAGAAAGTGCAGAGTGAGGTGGTAGGTCGGAGGCCAGGCGACGTCGGCCCCTGGGGGTGCAAGAAGGCCGGCCCTTACCCCCGCACGACGAGGACGACAAAGACAAATACCAGCAACTAACCAAGTCCCATTTAAACAAAGTGAGAGCCGCTTTGCTATGCGTCTATGCCTCCTCTTCCTTCTCTCATTCATCTATTAGCTGTTGGTTGTTTGCGGACCTGCTGCTGACCAGTGTGACTACGACGACGACAACAACAGCAATAACCACGGCAGCAACAACAACTATAACCACGGCAGCAACAACAACAACAGCAGTAACTGCAGCAACAAATACAGCGGCGACAACAACAACAACAACGAGAGCCACTATCTCTACAACAACTACTGCAGTCCTATTTCTACTACAGCAGGAGCAGCAGCTACTATTCCTGCTGTCACTCCAACCAACACAGTAGGAGGGACGACAATGATACTGCGGTTCCAGCCACTGTTGTCCTGCCGCCGCTCAAACGTAGTCGGTTTCAACAGCTAGCCTGGTAATTAGTTGATATGCTGGTTGGTGTCCGAGCGAAGCCAAGGTGACTCTTGTGTCGCCTGCACCGTCTCAAAGATTGTCCACAATAACTAGCCCCCGTGTGGATGCAAACATGTATGTATGTTCGCCAGTGTGTGTGAGTCTGTGTGTATTATTCTGTGTCGGTCGGTCTGATTTTAGTACAGATATTGTATTTCTAATGAAATACAATATCGGTCATGTATATATATCGGTCATGCTTTTGTTATGGCATTACTGGCTTTATACGGGACACTCGTTTCTCGCACAAAATCAGGCTCAATCACAGTAACGCATGTTTCAATGTTGGTTTTTAGTTTGCTGATAGTTGTGGGATTGTTAGCGTACACTTTGCTCTTCAAAAATCCTACAGGAACAGTTAAACGTTCCTTAGCGTTAAATGCATATGTCTTAAAAGTCAGTGAATGTCCCCGTTACGCGAGATTATCCGTCCAAGTCGATTCATTCTCAAAAAATAAATTTTTGGCCGGCTGTGTGTGGCTTGTGGCACCATCTTGTTGGAGCCAGAGGAGCTCGCATCGATTCAGTTTAAACTCGGCTAAAGACAAATAAGGATCGTGCTGCGGAATCATAACGAAAACATAGGGATCAATCCTCCTTCCTTTGGAAAAGAAGCCGTACCAGACTGTCACATAGAGCCACATGCAACGGTTCTTCGTTATTCTTGTGGGGGTGTGTTTCGGTTGCACATATGCGGCCGTTTTGTTTATTTACACTACAATTTAGATGAAAATGGGGCTCGTCGGGAAAGATAATCTCAAACATCTCACATCTCACACAGATCACAAATTTGGCTGGCATCACGCTGTACCATCTCGAAAGCCTAACTGGCAAGCTGAACCGCTTCCGATGGCTTTACTTCAGCTGAATCTTATATGGACACCTTGCTAGATTCGACCTCAAAATACACCAAACTAAGATGTACGAAAGGCCCAGTGGTTGGACACGTCGACATTTACTGTCGGCCACGGCATCGACATATACTGCCGGCCACGGCGGCGATATTTTTACGAACGCTCCGTGGTCATCCACGGCTTGGCACACCATGCACTAAGCCTGTTCTCTGAAACGTTTGCACAACTTCACGAATGGTGTTCTTGCAGGGCCGATTTTGTCAACCGTAAATTGTACGAGGAGTTGTCGAATTAGATGCCGAAAAACGAGATCCTGTAATGTCTCATTTTTGAAACTTTTCGTTCTAAAAACTCAACATTTTGCCGTTATGCTCTTAAAGGACACATATTTAGGCTTATCTTTTTAACGAGCTTTCTTCGACCCACTCAATGATCTTCTGTCAATTAGATACGCGTAATCTGATTGTATGTGCCTGTATACGTAAATTACGATATCGTTGGGTCAATTCGACTTGTTTACGTGTAAACACATATTTTAGGTCGATCTCTGAACACTATACTGTCCGAGTCAATATCAAATTTTATTGAGGTTTGCGTCAGTCGAGAAACTATTGACAGTGATTATCGTGATGCCAGATTTGTGAGTAATCAAGATTAAATGTAGAGAAGGAGATGGAATTGAGGTAAAATGATCTGTTCCGGGAAGAACGGTTATCAGTAATCGCCAGAATCAGTCCTGCCACTAGCGCGAAGCGACGTAGAATCGCATAGCAAGAGGAATAATAGCCAGTAGATTTAGGGTTGCTGCTGGGATTTCATTGAAGTCGTTCATAAGAATACTGGAGATCTGTTTTTGTCTATGCTCCGGCTATGCGGCCATCCTAGGCATTTGTGATTGCACCCAAATGTGAATAGTGGCACTGCGTTTTGCGGTTGGGATTATTTTGCAACCTCTATTAAAGTTATGCTTCCCTTCTCAGACAACAGGGGCTAGCTCAAGCTGCCCTCGTTATCCGGCTATAGTCGCAACCAAAGCGGCGCGTGACGAGCAGACTATGTACAGAAAGCGTTTATTGACTGTAATTCAAGTTGTATTTATAGATCGCGTTCTGCGTGGGTGGGAACGTCTGAATCTTGTCGTACAACAAATAGTGCTTTACACGTAGTCATTTTGTGGTCTCAAGTGGAGCTGTGATGGTTCAAGGCTAACCATCACAGCTCCATTTGAGACCACAAAAGGACTACGTGTAAAGCAGTATTTGTTGTACGAAATTATAGTATTTTTGTTATCATGAACAATAGTTCACTAGATGGCGTACGAATCATATAATGAATTGTGGCTTGCGATAGGTCATTGACTAGATTCAGACGTTCCCACGCAGAACGCGCTCCATAAATATTACTTGAATTCAAGGCTACACCTGGCGATTAATTCAATCTCACCATGAAAACGAGGTTCGCAATTGTCTTCCTGTGAATACAGCTTTCAGACACGAACAAGTAGACATCGAATCGGTGGAGGTGCTAACGCGCTAAGCTGTTGATATAGCTTCGCGCCATAAAGCATTTCAAATGGGAAAGAATTCGATCAAAAGGTCGTACCTTCAAACTACTGAGTAGACCCGCGCATGATATTGTATCAGGTGAACTTAGGCTGTCAACTTGGGGGTTACATCGTATTGAACTGAATAAGGGTGCTGGATATTGCCGGTTCCACTTGTCTAGTATGTAAAAGTGTCGAGCCCGGTGGCGTGGTGGCATGCGTCTGCGCCTCGCGACCGGGGGAGACACATAGGTGCGCGGTTTCGAGCCCCACCGTTGCACATTTATATTTATGGGGATCCTTCTATGAAGCAATGCGTAAAGCAGTCCCATGGACGTTAAATCTTGGCTGAGAGTCAGCCCCGAAATTATTTTTTTTAAATATGTTAAAGTGTTTGAGTCTACAGCAAGCGTTTTCTCAACGAGCATTAGATTTTTTTTGCTGTATTGGGTTGACTGGGCCCGTGCTATTAAATGGTTGTGCTATACGTGTCTAATAAAAGACCTCTTAGTTTAGTGTAACATCGCTTGTCTGTTCTCATGACTACTGCTATGAAAAGTGTTATTGAATTTCACCTTCGTTCTAGATCGTGAAGTGTGGGAACGATGTACCGCTTTTGGGTGGGAACCAAATTTAATCCTTACCAACGTAGCATGAGACTGTGGATGACGGCTGCCAGTTGTGGTTTGCGTTGATATTCTTGGGAATGACGCCGTAACGGCTGTCCGGATATCGGCGGCATTTTTTGGCTGAAACTTAAGGCAGAATTGCCCAGATCATTACATCTATGGAAGCACTTACTGAGCAGTTCAATGTTCTTTGGTGTTCATGGCGTGCTGAGTGTCCCGAACATAATCTAGAGGAAGCGCGGGTGCGGGACAAGTGCTATCTAGATAAGGTTAGCGTTTCCATCTCGCTTGACCAGGTTGCGAACACACCTACAGGGCAATTTTCCGCTGGTAACTTGCTTGATGTAGCCCTTTGCACTGACGAATGTTTAAATGAATAGGACACTCAGCTGTTAACGTTATTCAGTGATAATGTTAGCCTTTGCTTGTGACTGCCTACCAGAACTAACAGATGCATGCAGGATTTTGCACAGAATTTCGCCAACGCGGACCACACCAGCACCTTAATGATTTTGCTGAGCGTAGAGTTGAATCAAACGCTTACAGGAAGCAGAAGTACGTTAGATGAAATGTACAATGGGTTTATAAAATCATACCTCGATTGAGTATCATTGGGGCCAATGTGACGCTACGCAAATATACTGAGATTGTCGAGATGTATTAAACGGCTGCACGAACAACGTAGGTGCCTCGTCGAAGGTCATCAGAAGGGTTGCTCACTATGTAATTTGTCCGAAATTTCGTGTCTCTACTCCGGATCCGCGATATAACTAGCGTCTTGCAATCGCTCAGGGGAATGATGTGGACATATCAGAAGTGGCCCTTATGGACGCGCTAAAGAAGCTGAATCCGAAAATCACACTTTCTGCCGAAAAAGTGACGAATATTGAAAGTCGATCGTAGAGTTTGGGTTGCGCCGGTCGCAGTATGGTCTTTTGGGTAATGCACCCAATAGGGTCTCCTGGGCAGTGCGCAATTTGTCTACCGGAAAGGCCCGTCTATAATAGAATGTCCGCTAAAATTTAACAAAAACATTGGCTGTTGCACGAGCGAGCGTCACCAAGTGGAAGTTACTGAGACTTCAAGAGTGACTTTGAAACGATGGCCCACGGTCTGCTCGCCTAGGGAATACCTCGCGGAATGCAAACTAGGTCTTTTAGAGACGGTCGCCCTCAGAAACTCAAGAACTGGTAAATGAAAGAATCAAAGCCATGTTTGGAAACAAGGCAGTGTTGCAAGTTGTTGTTGTTGCAGCAAAGCTCTAGGAAATTTTCTGCATCGGCTTGCTTTAGGCTACCAACTAGAAGACGAGAGGCTTCGTCGGAAGACCAGACATTTTCCTCGAATGGCTAACGCCGTCTTCTCCACTGCTAGTATGATATGATATCGAGTGGATTGACCTTTACGTAACCCTAAAGGGTAAACCATAAACAAATCAAAATCTGAATATGATTATATCGAAGTCAGTCGATTTTGCAGTGTAGGATACTTCAGAAGCGGGCGTCAGTACATTCCTTTCGCTTTAAAAGAGCCACAGTTATATGGGCTAACATAGCAACGCGTTCAGATACATACTTCGATTGTGTCGGTCCACAAGAGCATTGAGTACAAAACCTGAGAGTTATGTTTAGGCTTAGAGGATCAGTTCTTGCTGCGAACCGAACTAAATGCAGGAAATTATCCGAACTAATTTGGTATGATGAGATAAACCATTTGTATGAATTGTGTTATAATTATCTTGTCTCTCTCTCTCTTTTTCTCTTCCTCTGTGACTGTGTGTAGGGTCAATCTTCAGCGAAGGTCATTCGCGTGTTCCTGCCAATGCTACCGGAAGGTGAACGCAACTATCCGATGACCGTGGCGTGTAATGGCACAACCAGGGTAGCCGAGCTGATCGGACTCATCTGCTGGCAGTATACGAGCGAGGGTCGCAAGCCTGAACTAAAGTATGTACCCGGACACATCATGGTATTGCTGTACAGACTAAGACTATGCTTAGTACTTAGCTGTTTGAACACATGCAGAACCGCTGTTGTTTATATTTCCGGCGTAAAACGTTGCACGCTATATTATATTAGACCATCTAGTGTGCTACAGTATATTCTCAAATATATTAAGTACTTATTTTGTTATTGATATAAATGTATATGCATATATGCTAGAAAGCACGTGATTATCCACACTCTTGAAATAAAAATTGTCATTCAAGCTCCTTCAAAGTAAGTGTCCTCCAGCGCGGGTGCGTTTAGTCAAAGTCGAAACGCAAATTCGTCTATGCTGGAAAATCAAATTAAAACTAGGTTATTATTATTGTGGTTGGGCTACCTGTAGTTGTAGACAAAAACATAAATAAGGCAAGAGAGAGAGAGAGAGAAAGAGGGGCAACTAAAGCAAGATGAAAATAAAGCTCTTATGATTGCTAGCGTAGCTGTTGTTGTAGCTTGTTCAAGTTTCAAGTTCGTATTGTTGCGTCGTATAGTACCCAAAATCTTTAAAGGAGGAAGACCTTGCACAGCGTAGTAAGCAGCATACTGTACCTGGATTGTACGTGTAGTGATCCGGGCTTTAAAAGTTGATATTATGTGATGATATATATATATATATATATATATATATCAGAGATTAACGGATGCATAGTAACTAAGTGCATGATGTACACCGGGCGTCGTTGTTAAAATTACGGTAATATGGGACTTAGAAACCCACTAAAATTTAGTCTTCCTCTTTGCCCCTTGTCGGGGTAGCCGCAGTACTATCTTCTCGAGATTACTTTACTTGGCCACTTTATCGTGCCGTTAAGGCTATTCGATTTTGTGTGGTGGTTATTTTCGTCTTGGAGACAAATTTTGCGAATATTCTTACGTAAACCAGGCTTTATGATCTTTGAGGAGCACGTCTAGAGCTCTTTGGACTTGGCATGTCAGGGAACCTTCCATTTATATATATATATATATATATATATATATATATATATAGTAAAAGAGAGAAATACTTACACTCCCGCCGCCCGCGATTTTCGCGCGAGCCTATGACGGGAGTGCCCGCCAGCCCGAATAGACAGGCCAGCAGCTCCCCCACCCTCCCCCCTATCGAGGTTCGGAATGGAGGTACCACACTACTCCACCGTACCGATTAGATTCATATATATATATATATATATATATATATATATATATAT
This sequence comes from Dermanyssus gallinae, assembly GCA_003439945.1. Classification (NCBI taxonomy): domain Eukaryota; kingdom Metazoa; phylum Arthropoda; class Arachnida; order Mesostigmata; family Dermanyssidae; genus Dermanyssus; species Dermanyssus gallinae. The sequence continues at coordinate 291,017 of QVRM01007006.1, read as the reverse complement.
ATATGAATGCAGTACAATTTAATGAACCTAACTCATATATTACCCCCTAGTGCGAGATTAAAGAGCCTAATATTTATAATTTGATTTATGGTTTGTTCATCACAGACTTGGTGGTTACAACGCGATAATCACACGATGTTATCACACGATAGCAACTTATACATATAGGTGGCATCTACTAATGTACTTTATGCATGAGCTCATACGTTTCAGAAGCTTCTTACGTACTAAAATACAGTACTATTAATAGCACAAGAATTATGATTACCAATATGTATTCTGGTAGCTTCTTCTTTTAAGTGCTAAATGGGAAGGGGTTTGGCTGCAGCCTGACTTCTACGCTTAAATCTGGTCGCTGGTATCAGTTGCAAGTGATGTGACTTCATAATAGTTAAATAAATAACACAATCGTTTAAATTAATAAGTATGGGTTTATCTAAAGCTTTGAATGCAGTTTTATGGGTTTATCTAAAGTTCTGAATGCAGATGTTGTGATCAGACCAAATATATGAAAAGTGTGCTTCAATTATGCTGTTTTAAGTAAGTGCTGGCTTAATTCTTTTCATCCCGTGCTTATACTGGACGTTCCTAATAGAATAAGACTCCGCCCCATGATGAGCACGGTTGCAGGTGTTATGTTCGGCCATGTTATGCTTCTAATGCTATGGACCACACTACATGCATGTGTATAATTCCCTCGTTCTTTGCTAATGTTACGTCTCAAGGGGACGGACTTGGACTACGGCTGTTACGTGAAGCTTTGTTTCGGACCATGGGATTGCTTGCTATAGAAGCGTAGCCACAGGGGGGCGAAATTTGCTACATGCTCGAAAGCCGCAACGGGAGCCGATGGCAGAGTGCTAGAGTTTTCGCTGGCTGGTCGAAATAAGGGCACGCAACGTAATGCACTCTCTACAACGCCCCAAGCAAAGAGATGGCGGCTACTTATTGGGTGAATCGTAACGGCTCATAGCCGTTATAATCAGGTGAATCGGAACGTTTTAGCTGAGTGTAGAGGGATGTTTTTTAGTTTCAAACATTTCACTCCGGGCATCGCTCGGGGTGTGTTGTTAAAGGTGTGTGTTCATGGTGCTATACTACCCTACATTGTTAATAACAACAATGGAGGATGGCACGACACCATTCCTTGATTGAGATAACCGTGCTTCCCGCGATTTCGTTTTTCTGTTTTGGCCGTGATTGATTGATTCTAGCGTGTCAAATGGAACACTATAGCACCCAAGTTAGGAGTAGCTGTCTCGGATTTGAACCCACGATTTCCCGAATGCAAGGCCATGCAGTTTTTGCCGCCATGCTCAGTATTAGTCTACTAGTAGGTAGATTATCTACGTGGGTCCTCAACGATTGTGCCTAGTCGGGGGCGGTCGGGCAAAAGTTATTAATTGCTTATGTGAATTTGATTGATTCAGGAAAATGTGTGCTGCTCACTGTACTAGCTGGACCCCAGCTGGCTTGTACCGCAGAGTAGATATCTCTATCAGTTGAATCTGAGCACTTCCCAGATGCGTCGGTACAGTCGATATCTCTGCGGGCCGGACTAATTACGGAACGACGCATTTAATTGCTACTATTTTTCGTTTCGCCTTATTGGAAACGCACAATTTTTTCTATGTGTATTTACTAGATATTATTCGTATAATATGTTATTATGTGGTGACTGTAATGATGATATTATATATACCGCTTTAATTAAAGGTTAATTACAGCTCACAGAACCTCTGAACGCAAGTATAGAGTAATGCTTCACGGGGAGCATGTTGCTAACCACGCTTCTGATAGCAACGAGCCTTGGTTCGATAAATGTTTCCCTCCTTGTTGCCATGCGTGTCATCCTTGACGTGTTTAGCATCTTGGCACGTTGTTTAGTTTCAATTTTTCTTAATGTCTGCGGTGCATTAATTTATGCATATTTTTTGACGGAGTTAGATAAAACACCGCACTTATTCGCTTTTTTGAGCTGGAACCTATTTTGCAATAATTTAACCTGCCGCATACTCAGATTAGGTATTTACAGGGAAGATGCATGTGTAGCAATTGGCAAGAACACAAAAACCGGAAAAACCTTAAGTAAAACATTGGTTCCTTGAAAATAAAAGCGTGTGTTAGCCAATTGATAATTTGAGGTATCTCACAGAGCTACTTCGGTGGTGTCTTCCGAGTACTTAAGGTTGACCGATGTGATACCACAGTTATAACATCGGTCACTACCTTACAGATTAAATATTTTTTATTGTGTACCTTATCGTGCTGGACCTGAATTAGCATAGTCAACGCTGAAGAGCGATGCATCTACCCGATGAACCTGAATTGTTCGTTTGAGTATAAAGTAATTTATTCGAGTAATGATTTTCTTTCCGATGCCGTATTCCGCTGTACGGGATACATAGCAAGCAGCCGGTGGTATGACAAACCTCTTCAATAACAGCAATAAAATTGAATATAGCGCCGAAACGGCGACTTCAACCCTAGAAATAAGGATACTGGTCTCTTATTTCTAGGGCTGGGGTAGGAGCTCAAAAGTGAAGGTTAAAAAATAAAGGATCGCCTAAAGATAAGACACACATGATGAGACAAAGAAATGTCAAGGTGTTCCTTAAGGCAAGTGAAGGTTTTTCACATAACGTGCGGCTCAGTTTAACTTTCAGTTTATGCCGGTGCTTCAGAATGTTCTTCGGTGGATTTTGAAATTGTGCTAGTTTATTATGCTTACTAATTGATAAGCTTTGGTTAAAAAAAAGTTGAGTATTTCCTAGTATTGCGTCTTATAATTCTACCAGTTCTCCTAGGTAACATTGCTACAGAGTCATCGGCGTATGTTAAATGATGTTTTTTGTGTTCCGATGTTCGTGGGACTGGGCGATCTGCCGGAGCAGACCTGAGAGCAAATACTACTGTCTTAGATTTGCGGAAGAAACGGGTGAGGTCGAGGACGAATTTCCGTCGGTCGACCCGAGGGAGCCAATCGGAAAGTACGAATTTCCGAGCTACCAAATGCAGGAGACGACGCCGAGTGAACAGCCTATGACTATGATCTCGTTCCACACCAAGGATGGTTCTAGCAAGGTGATTATCGGCTTAAGCTGTTGTTACTAGGTCCACAAAGAAGGCGTATATATTCATATTGGTCGCATACCGGTCGCATGCAAGATAAATACCAACAATCTGTTTTTGAGTAGTTTAGTAATCACTGCGTCTGCGTTAAGAGTGTGGAGTGTGCCGTATTCTCAGTATGAAAGGTACAAGATGGAAGTGCAGACCAAAAAGTCGAGTGGCCGGGTTCTGTTTTATACATAGCATATATGGCAAGTTATTGGACTCGTATATACATATATATCTATATATATATATATATATATATATATATATATATATATATTTATATATATATATATATATATATATATATATATATATATATATATAAGGCGAGCACTGCCAAGTGTGCAAACGTATTGTAAATGATTAATAAATCATCACAATAGTTTCTATATATATATATATATATATATATATATATAAACAAGGAAGTTTCTAAGGTGCTTATTAAAGATGTTGCTATTCAAAAATATAGACATGTTATTTTAACGCATTATGATGTCGTGGCAGGGCGTGCTATGAATTTTACTTTACCAAGCCAAAGCTAATGGCGCCCCGGGTTCATTTCAGGTTAATCTGCAATCCGATATGATGACGCTAGAAGAAGCTGTTGAAGAGCTTTTCAAGCGGCGAAAGGGCTTCCGAGAGGCCCTCGGGCCGGACTTCGTCGTCGAGAAGAAGTCAGAGCCGGGGTTGGCGCTCAACCTTTCCAGTCGCTTAGTCTCTCTGAACTCGACCGAATTCCGTATCCTCTCCGAGACGCCATCTCAGCAGCAGAATGCCAACTTGCGATCCCATCGGGTCGCTGGGTCGCGCAGTCCAGAGTTGAGGGCATTCCACACGGGGAGCTTCCAGACGTATGTTGTACAGATGATTCAGAAGATCGGCAAGAACGTCACCGTACAATTAGGTAAGAGTTGTTGTTGCTGCTGTTGTTGTTAGACTTCATTTGCGCCGTATGCACCGCGGTCATTAGTCACTCTGACAATCAGCAACAAACCGCGGGTTTCGGGTGTGTCGGGTGTATGCGATTGTCTACACGGTGAGGTGTGCGCTGAGAACAGGGACATGAATGTGATGGTGGTTGTCGCGGTGGTGCTACATAGGTATTTTTTCGGGCGTTATACAAAAATATACGGGCGTTATACTTGCTTCGTTGGGCATGTAGTTCACTAAAATTCACGTAACAGCAGGAGCACTACAGTGTTGCCGGTGTATTTGGTCAGTGCGTTATACTAACTATCGTTCTCGTTGGTAAGTGCGAAGAGAAAACAGCTAGAGGACAACGTCATACAGGATACCGCGTGACCTCCTACTATAAGCGGTGTGTACAAAGGGCAGGGACGTAATCAGTACTAGCTAATGACTAGCACTTACTGGGAATTCCTCGTTCAAGGGGCACAATTGCAGTCCCCTATCCCCATTAAGAAAAACATTCAAAGGTGACTAGCCTTATTAAAGACTGGAAAGCTCATGTTGTCTCTCAATGTAGCGCGCGTGCGGCCCTGAACATCTAAGGGCATCACAGATCCGTTATTGCTCTGTTTCAAAGTGTTAAACACACTTGATCCCATTAAGGAACGCCACAGAAGACGAGATTCTGTGTGTTATTTAATAGGCTAGAGTCTCGTTCGTTATCGGAATTAACCAGACAAATCACTCCACCAACTAAGAACGGCCATGCACCGTATTAACTAAACGTACCGACTGTCTGTGTGGCGCTTGACTACGTTTTAGCAATATCGAGCGAGAAAATGGAAATGACGCCACTTCCGCTGAAAAGTGTCAACAAGATACTTTGGCAGGTCAAGCCGGCATCACATAACATGCGTGATATTGCCGCCTGCGAACTTATGGCTAAAAGGAACAGTAAGTTGTACGATTGTTTTTTTATGTCTTTATATGACTCGCGAATAGGTTTTAACTGTTTATTTAAAGCGCAATTAAGCTTTTGTGTGTTTTGCATCCGCAGTTGTAACGCCCTCTATTTTCTGGAATTTCTATTTTAGTTAATACTCCTGCCATCTTTACTGTGTCTCGATACCATACGACCTTTACCAAGCGGTCGACTAGCGTCCGCTTGGTGGCCTCAATTCGCTCCTGGTTACGTCATTGGAAATAACCCTGCCCCAGAGCAGCGTAGCTGAATTTTTCCTCCGTATATTTTTTCCCGATATATGTATATATATATATATATATATATATATATATATATATATATATATATATATATATATATATGCGTGCGTATTTAGAAAAGTACCTTCCCACAAACCTGGATTCGTACAAGGGGATAATTTTTTGGTAGCTTTATCAATCGTGATATTTGCACAAGCATATATATATATCTTATTCTTGTTAAGTAGCCTAATAGCAAACGAACTTGTGCGTCTTTTTTTCAGATGGCGATAAGCGCTGCTTTAGGATTGTTTACCTAGACGGCGAGTCGTTTCGAGACTACATGTTTCAAGGAACCGCGGAAAAGGCTGCGGAGATCGCCGAACAGGTTCGAAATATTCGCGCTATTGTTTGTCGCTGTGTCTTTTCGTGCTGTGCCTTTTGTCACATTGTTGAAGGCAATTCGCCATTCGTCGTTGCCCTCTGTTGGGTATATACATACAATGTATATATATATATATATATGTATATATATATATTTATATGAGATATATAAATATATATAGAGATATGTATATATATTCATATATATAGATATATATATATATATATATATATATATATATATATATATATATATATCTATATATATTCATATATATAATACAATGTATATATATATATACATACAATGTATATATTATCGCTGTTTGGACCTCTGTTGGTGTCTTCATTATGTTTGCCATCGCAGCTGTAGTGGTTCCTGTAATTATTATTTATTATCTAGGTTTTATTTTTAGTATCGCATATAATGTATTTGAACTCACCTTGCATATGATCTAGTGCGCTGTAATACATTTTGAACGTCTGCTACTTTTGATCGATCCAGGTAAACTGTATTCTCCAGATGCGGACGACTGAAGCGCAAAAACTGTACAACGCCGAACGAGAGAAGCGTTTGCTTCGCAAGCCCAGCTTTCTGGTCAACCCTTTTGGATGAACGCGCCGATTAGTGCCACCACACCAACTGGAACCTTACTCCCACTGGCAGCAGTCTATGTGTAAATGCTATCCTTGCGGCTGGACTGTGGTAGTTGTATGCTCTACAGTGATGGTCGGTATGCCTAAAGAAATGACTGACGCTAGGATGCTATATCCAATAGCAGCACCACCAACAACAAATGCATTATCGTCTCCTACTGCCGAATTTGTCAAAGATGAAGTAAGGGTTTCTCGCTTTTACAACAACAAATTCATATACAGGGTTTATCGTGGACCTAAGCTGAGGCTGGAGTTTAATTTTTTTACATTTAGTATAGCTAGAGAAAACGATGATAAAGTACGTAACGTTAGTTACAAATTTTGGTATGAGCAATATGAGACTCTGAACAATATATATTTCACATACATAATATATATTCACCATAGTTGTTGATAGTAGGATTGACATTATATATATATATATATATATATATATATATGTGTATGTCCTTTTGTAAGAAATAGCTTCGGAAGGGCTTAACATTTATTTAAATATTAGTATATTATCTGTTCGCTATACTCGTTAGATTCAGAACTAACGATCGGCGATGCCCCCTCCCTAATCATACAGGACATTACTGAACATAGTTATAATGCTCTCAAATAGGGTGAGAAAACGCTCGAAACATTGGATGACATTTGTCGACGTGCTTATCAACTGAAAGGTTGTGGCAGCAGATTTTTTTTTTATTAACAGCATTTTTCTTACGTACGCCAGGTTGACCGTGGAACCTAATCGCCGAACTGGTCGCGCTGTCACGCCAGCTATTCTACTGAACGTATTAGATTTATACCTTCAGGAAGGGCGAGGGGAATATATGGCAAGGAAAGCTTAAGCCAAAACGATAGATGATGTAAGCGGCAATCTTGCTTTTTCCTTGCGATACATTGGATCGTCCATTGCTTTGGCTTATGCTTCTTTTGTCATATATCCATCTCGCTCTCCCTGGAATTATCTATTTGGTCATTTCATTGAAAAAGCTGGCGTAGATAAGCTCCCTCTGGTTCCACGGTTATCAGCCTGTGATATATATATATATACATATATATATATATATATATATATATATATATATATATATATACATTTATATATATATATATATCTACTAGGTAATATAATTTGTTAAGGTTCAACTGAAGCATTGTGAACACTTCGCTGATATGCGTGTGCTGCCATCACGGAGGAAACCTAAAGAGGAGAAATGTTTATGGCCCTAGCTTTTTTCGAGTTGATGTTTAGATGAAATGCACACGCTAATGTAAGAGCAATATGTGGGGAGCTATATTCAAGGATGTGTCTAGATAGAAGTGTGTAGTGGCGCGGAGGCAAACTGTTAATAGGAATTGCTTTTTGCAGACACCGTTGGACGCGGTTCGGGATAGGTTCATTCTACGTGCATTTTTTGGATAACAGACGAACGATAAGATTTATGGGAACCCAATTAAACAAAAAAATTTCATCTGATTTCTTCACTTGGTGTTTCGCCTAATGGTATGTTTTACATATATGTAAACATAAATGTATAAAAAGCGTATTTAATGCATGCCATTGTTGCCATGTTGTAATAGGGTGCATCGAGTTTCATCATGGCGAATAGCTACTTCTATTCGTGCTAAGTCGTGAAGGCTGAGACCTGAAGACGGGGCAGTCGCCGACGTGGGCATTAGAGATAAGCAATACAAACCTTGATATTCGGGCGCCATTCTTTGTCTCGAACACTGAATTGGGCCTGTCAGTGGCCCTGTCACAAGGGCACTGCTGGTGCACCCGAACTAATCAAACGTAGCGTGTTTGTGATTTTTTGTTTGCCAATATTTTTCATAATTTAAAAGCAGTACAGTGGCAAACGTTTTGCGTTTCATTCAGTATGCACTTCTCTGACAGTTTGTGATCTGGTTCGTGTGTTTACCTATTCATCTCCTTCCATTTTTAAGTCTCTCTTTATTTAGTCTCTCGTCCACGTTGGCGACTGCCCTGCCCCATCTAGAGGTTTCTGAAATCGCATCCATATATATATATATATTTTTTTTATCAGTTTGTCGTGGATGTATATATATATATTCAATCAGTTTGAGCTGCGGAAACTCTCGAATGCCACTCTTATACAATGGTCAGAAGGGGACAGATTGGTTTGAACTTGGTTGTGCTCATTACGTACGTTTTATCCTTTATATTTATTTCTAAATATTTTTGTACAAAAGCATTACTCCTGCTAATTACTTCTGAACTCTAGGCACTATTAAATATCTCACAATAGATGAATGAATTGCTGCTTAAACAAGCGGTGTGAATAAAAGACAAACTTTACTCGCCATTATACATTTACATTGTCGTTTTCTTTTATATATATATATATCAACAATTCAAAATTGAGATTAAATCATAGAAAGAAGGTGCAAGAATACGTGATGAAACGTCATCATAAAAATCGGTATGCGATATAATCGCCAGGTTTAACTTAAGAAAGAATGATTTACAACGTCACATCGCATTACCGCAATGGGTGAGAAAAAATTTTCCTGTTGACAGTCCTGCAAAGTTAAGCACATATAAATTCGATTAAAGTGTTTTTCTCTCTGAGGTAGACAGTTTGTCATGGATATGAACAAGGACGAAGTGTATATGGTACACAGTAATATTTAGAATACTTTCGTAAAGATATGCTTTCATATATTCGGCATCGTCTTATCGAATTACCCGTACTTACCCTTCATTATATTTGGGTATTTAAATGATTGCTTAGCTACTGCTATATGGATAAATCTTATATTATTATGCGACAGTAGCAATTCGATATTTATTTCAGGGAAAAATTGAAAGGCTTTTCGTGGAGATCGTGCTTGCTTAACACGCTGCTGGCTCTTGAAAAACAACGCTGTAAACTTGTGTTAACATAGTTCATCTGGGATTAACTGCTAACGTTTATCTAGATTGGCAACACCAAATTTGTGTTTATTTAAGAACTAAAGCTGTGGCATTTTTTAGCTTCTACACAGGCATATTGAGATTTGCTTAACGTAGATGCGTACATAACATATTTACACCCGCATCTTAGATTGCAACTGTTCTTAACTTATCTATTGTTTATAATGTTTGGTAGCAACGAAACGGAGACCACATAAATGCGCACCCAAATTATCGTCACATACAGTCATACCGTTGTGATTGATCCTACCTTTAATGTTAAACGCTGGTTTTTGGGTTCTAAGAACGCTCTTTGCTAAGTGCATGATGCGTGGCTTCATCAGATAAGATTATACTTTGTGATCCAATAAATGAATCATAAATTGAAACGCAGCTGTTGCTTATTTAATGTTTCCAAAAATCAAACACTGCATAAACTTAAGCTTTAAGCTTAAGGAAGGTTAGATTAACGAAACGTGGCTTCTATCTGAAATTACAATCCAAAATTTATCATTTGGGTTTCAGTCTCTTGGAGCAGAGTGTGTATGTAGGCTATGCAATGATGATGTCGCCTCTAGGGTCGCTGTATGAGGCTTTTAAAGAGGATTGCGAATCGCGACACGCACAACTCAAGACGAGCATACATTTTTACGTTAACGACGTTTGCGGAAACTATGGTAACTGAACTGTATTATAGGCTTTGTCTGTAGATGGCCTAGTAATGCTCCGCGGACCATTTTCCACAAATACAGAAACTGTTTATGTCAAAATCATGCTACTCTACAATGGCACAACCCTTCAAGTCAATCAGACGGGACTGTTGGAGAAAAAAGCCGTTCTGGTTCAAATATGCGTTTGATTATGCTACTTACATGGAACACCGCATATTTAGTGATGTGCGCGTTTAGTAACTTTAACGTCGTTATTTTCTCTCACGTCCTTGCTACAAATACCAACCTGCCTCTAGCACTGATTTATACTTAAACACGTATGTATAGAATAATGTAGACTAATTTTAAGTCAATACGTAGCTGTCCCGTAGCAGGGCCACTGGCCCGTCATCGGCTCATCCGGAAATGCCTTCAAAGACCTGAAAACTAAATATTTGCGCCAGAACGTTTTGGCTACACTTTCTGGCATGACTATAGCTGCCAACGCATTTATGGTATATTATACTTCTTTACATGTTCTATATGTTAATCCGTTGAAACCCTGTGATCGCTAACATAGAGCAAGTGAACAACCTTTGTTTATCTGGAAGCGTATTCACAGGTTTTACTACACATGTTAGTGTGTAATGAGACTTGTGAATGCCAAAACATGCCCAAACATGCCTAACGCAATGCACGCCTCAAAAATGCCATTCTCCTTCAAAAGGCAACTTCTACGTGCCGCCAGACTATTCATTGTATAAGGACCCTAAGGAGTCCGCCGGCTAGCCTACTTCTATTCGAACGCTCCTCCTGCTTTATTACTTTCCTTTTGTAGATGTTCTCTACTTTGTACAAACCAGACTTGGATACGGTGATGATAGTCAACATATAGAAAAAACGGCGATAGACGAGAGCAGTCTAAAAGTTCTGATATATATTTAAAAAAACGTATTTAATCTTCCAAGTGTCTTCGTTCGTTTTAGAATAGCTTCAGCCCGCTGCAGTGCACTTGTGCCACTTTCATTTGCCCTCTTCGACACATTTTTAAAACGCGTCTCTTAGAATCGAGTTGTGTTTCTCTTGGATTTTTTTTTATCTCCCCTACAGTCACCAAACTTTGTCCATCACTTTATTTATCCGTAGAAGCAGGAAAAGGTTGCACGGAGCTATGTCCGGCAAATAGGGAAGTTGCAGTAATATAGTAATCAAAATCAGCACCACTGGGTGAGTTGGGATTTGGTCTCGATGTCGTAACCATATATCTATGACTCGTTTCTTACAATCACTCTCCAAAACAATTCAAGATCTTCTGCTATCGCTTGAAGGCTCAATTCGGCCATTTCCCGACGGGCGTTCATTTGCTCGAGATGTAACATTTTTAGAGCGAACTTCGTTGTCAACCTTCCGAAGCATTAACTGTCAAGACTGTTACAACGGAGCCATGAGGTATCTCCAATTCTTGAGCTATATCCCTGATGGTAATTCGTAGCATGTTGGATAAATTATGACAAATTTTTCAACGTTCCCTTCTGTTATTGACGTCAAAGGTCTTCTTGAACGCGGGTCATCTTCACGTCCGTCCCGATATCGTCAGTACTACATGTACACAGTGTTTTGGGACACTACTTGACCACTATAAGCAGCTTGTGACATTTCCATTACATGATTTGGTTTTTAACACAGAAATTAATGCACATTCGTTGCTCTTCCATTTTTGGCTTCTTAAAAATCGTCGTTATATATATATATATATATTGTTTTTTTTTAAGGCAACATTTTATTTAACTCATAACGGAGTGTAAATAATTTTCATATATATAAACATATATACATATACGAATAACGGCCAGCGCTGAGTCTTGTAACAACCTAACCGTTTTGAAATCGTATTCCCGGCTGAGCCAGCGGCACTAGACGATACTACTGATATTTCCGTGTGCTACCTATTCGGCTAGCCCCACAGCTTCGTATCGTATCTTTGGGTTGCACCTTATCTGTATTCGTAAACGCCGTTTTCATGCGGGCAACTATGTGAGATGCGGAGGAAGCAAGATAATTATATATATATATATATATTTATATATACATATATATAAATTGAGTGGAAGAGAGAGGAAGCAAAAAGGGTGAACGCGCAGGTAGGGGGGAACTATAGCGATTGTCCCAGCATACATAACCATAAGGATGCTAACTTGCATCCATGCGTTGGTATTTTCTGGCGCATTTTTACCATCGATTATATAAAAATAGTAGAAGATGAAAAAAAAAAACATTGTGCTGCGTACTGGATGCAGAAAGCAAGACAGAAATTAAACAAACATACATTAATAAAATAATTTAATATTAAAAAAAACCTCATACGTAACCGTGGATAAGCTGGCTAGAGATGGGGATTAAAGATTGAGTCAGTGAGCGAGAGTGAGACTGGCCCACTACGTGCAGCCAGTTCTAGTGTCGTAACAAAATAATCCCTGATTAACCCCCGTAAATTTACCCCTGCGTTTTAGATTTCACTAAAGGTGATTGCATGCGGCGCGCGATACGGAATATGCGATGTTGCGGCGTTATTACTCACTGCTGGAAGCCTCTAGGACTAATGGTTCAAAAACTGCCACCAACACAACCATGGCTACTTCATTCACGCACCCGTTACGTACGTATCTCACCCGGCACACGTTTAGCTTGTCCTCAGGATAAAACGAAACAAGCTTGGTACTTTCACCTGTGGGGAATGAATGCTGCAGAGAGAGGAAAGCTCGAAGAAGCAACAGCGGCGCATATACTCGTATCGCACCGAAACCGAACGCAACGCCACCGTTTATGGCTGCTGCTCGAGAGATATAAGAAATTGGTGATGGCCTTATCGCGAGTTGTGTCAAGCATATACTCGTGTTTGCAAGCCCGGCGCCTGCATTCGGCGCCACGCTCCGAGGACGACACCTGTAATTATCGATTTACCCCGATTACCAACCTGTAAATCTGCTCAAACAACAGGGCATACGTCAGTTGGACTTGAACTCGAATAACGTGAGGCACCACTGCGGCAATTATTCATGCGGTATCAAACCATATGTATTTAGAATTTTGCAGCTTTGAAATAGATAACTAATGAACGAGTTAACCATACGTAGTTATACACGACTAACCAGGCCTGGGAGGACTCTCTTCGGCCATGTCGTCACCTCACTACTCGCTACAGTGTTCACGGAATTCATCATCTACTATGCCGGTCTGCTGGGTTTCATGAACCCAAGGAGGACTGCAGATTACTCCGCAATGATCTGAGATTCATGTTTTGTAGGTGTCGAGCGCAGAATAGCGATAACACTAAACGCGTGATCTCGTCATCATTCTTCGCGCGTCTCTCTCTCTCTCTCTCTCTCGTTAATCGCACAACAGGAAGATAAGCACGGACACGAACACCATATTGCAGCATAGTGTGCGGAACATACGTCAAGCGTGCCATTTGAGGTGTATCACAATTTGATCGAAATCGAGAGGCAAAGCTCGATCGTAAGTCAAGTGTTCGGTTTGTTTTCACCTTTGGCCGGCCTCAACAACAACGATGACAACACCAACAACAACAACAAATAGTGCAACAAAGAACAACAACGACAACAACAACAAGTGAATCATTGAATTGCTCAGCTGGTGGATGTAATCAGTACGAGCGAGCGATTAACAAAGGGCCGGCTTTGCGAGAGTCGGTCCTTTAGATTGGCCACTACTAACGCCAACGTTCTAATACATCGCAGTGCTGCCATTACTGCTTGAAGCAAGGCAGGCAGGCAGGCCTTGCCTTCCTGACAGCAACAGCAACAACAACAACAACAGCAGCAACAGCAACAACAACAACAACAGCAACAACAGCAGCAGCAGCAACAGCAACAACAGCAGCAGCAGCAGCAGCAACAACCTCAGGGCAAATGCACTCTAGAAACGCGATTAAGATACGGAACACTACGTACACACGGCTTGACGCACTTATGCTCACGGCTTAGTAAGTTACTCTCGCACGGCATGAGGCATGGCTCTCTCGCATGGCTGGCTCATCACGGGGAGTCACATTCGCCTCAATCCACGTCTAGGAGGGTTTAGAAGCGGCTTATGTGTGGCGGCCCCACGCCACCGCCCCATGAGAGTGAGTCTTTTGGTTGCCGTATTGCCCACTGCGTGCTGCGTGATATGAGCCGTGTCTGACAATACGGTTGCCCGCCCAGCCCGCGCCGTCGTAATAACGACAACACTATATCCGGACTGACCCCGAACAGGTGTCGTTGTCGTCGTCGTTGTCGTTGTCGTCGTCGTCGTCGTCGTTGTCGTCGTCGTCGTCGCCGTCATCGTCGACACCGCCGCCGCCGGCTTTCAAGCAAACGAAAACAGGTCAAACCTAGCAAGTGCGCAGTATTCAAACACGAACAACGAACTATCATCATCATCATCATCACCACCATCACCATCACCATTGTCATCATTACTACCATCATCATAATCATTGTCGCCACCATCATAATCATCGTCGCCATCATCATTGTCATCATCATTATCATGGCTTGCGTTGAGAGATCTGACTGCGAGCTATTATCATCTACTAGTTCTTATTCCCGCGGTATGCACCCCCCCCCCACCCCACCCTCGCGCCCGCACGCCCTTTGAAACCGTGAGACAACCAACACACAACCGGACTACTACTACTACTAGATTACGGCGAGGCGAGCGGCGAGCGAACTTCATCAACTCGAAGACACGTCCAGCAAGCAGTAGGTAGTGGCAGGTCGACGACAACGGCTGTGTGCCGCCGCCGCCGCCCGATTGAAGGGCCGGGCTTACAACATACCGAGAACGAATCTCGGCCATCTGGAGGGAGGACAACTTTCTCGTGGTCGTCGTCGTCGACGTCGTTGTTGTTGTTCGTTGTTCTCAAAGATCGACCATTACGTTTGCCTTGAATTGCCAGCTCGCGCGCGATGAATCGCCGGACGTTGACGGTCATAAAATAGACCAAAGAAATAGTAAACGTTTATATATAACCTGTGTGTGTGTGTGTTGTATAAACAAGACCTTAACGTAATGAAGGTCATACGTATATATATATATATATATATATATATATATACATACATATATATGTATATATAGGCCAACGTTCATGTCACGTAGCGTTGTTATCATTCGTCAGTAAACGTTTTTTTTTCTCTTCTCAAATTAAATCCCGTGCATGCTTGCGGTGTGAGATTGATTAATATAAATATAAGATGTTGCGAAACAGGTTGATGTAGCCAGTTGACCACACAATGTCGTTATGCACTCATTCATCGAACAAACATTGATGATACATGCGCCTACGTCCGCCTAAAGAAAAGACAGCGTTTCGCTGGCGTTTTCTTCGAAGAGAGCCAGACGCGGTTCGAAGGCGGGGGAGGGAGGAGCATCTGTCAGCATACTGCGTAGACCATGCGTCATAGGACGGAAAGTACCTTTACGTACCTTGTCACGGTACGATGTAGAACGTACCTATCCTGTCATGAAAACTACTGTTAGCCGCAAAAAAATAGTATCCTCAACCGTTTAGCCCATGTCACTCGATCGAGTTTCTTGTTCTCGTTAAGGAGGGTTAAATTTAGGGTCCTGTTCGGCCGCCGTTTGGACTCTCTAGTCGCCGATAATACTATTACGCGCCGGTGTGGACCGAAGGTCTAAGCGCTGTTCGAGGTTCTCTCGCTATAAATAGATGTCCAGAGCCGTCTTATATAGATGAGACAACTTTGCAGAGTAAGCCGGTGAACGCCGTCAACACGATGAGGCAGACTGGTTGATTCAATCGATTTCTGCTAACAAAAGTTGAAGTTCTATTTTAAATATCAATCACCGCCACCCATAAACAGTAGTTGCTGTAGTATACGAGTATATGTTGTTCGCCGAGTTTTGTTTTTGTTTCAACAACAGGTAGTAATGTCAAATCATATGTCGTTTTTTGTGCTTCTACGAACGTAACGGGTAAACATTACGCGGGGCCGTTACAAAAATCTTCCTAAATTCTTCCATTAAAACGGCCTCGTTAGCGCGAGGCTTCATTCATATCGCCGCCATTCGAATCGTCGACATTGTACAGCTATGCAATTTAAGGAGATGTCTTGATTCCGTCGGCAAAGTTCTCTTCATGTTTGCCTTACAAGTGGTCCAGCTGTTACTACACGTTGCCACATTATGCTATTGTAATTTCATTTGTAAGCATCAAAACAATTGGCTCAGTTGGTGCTATATATAATGATATTGCTGGCCCTATAATAATGATGCCAGCTGATGATAACGTTAAGAGAAGATTCCTATCATTTTCGCCTTTGAACGTGGAGACAACGTGTACTACCGAATCCAACTGGTAATACAATCAGTTTATCCCCGTAATGTGGGATGCTTTTTACCACCATCTCGATCGATGGTATGATGTGTAAGCATTTACAGTCAGGTTCACCCGGCGTCCGGGTTACGAATGCAAGAGATTCGTTTCCTTTTCACATTAGTTTGGATTTGCTCGGTATGCACCGAAACGCGATTAGCCAAAGGCCCACCTGACTGACCATGAATCACGATAGCAATAGAACGGGTATGTGAGAGAAGGATCTTCGCCTTGTTGTTGATAGGACGCTCGTAACGCCACTCAATCTCCACGCCTCCCGGATCTCGGCTATGTCTCCAAGAAAAAGTCGGCGCCTGACCTGGTGAACACTAGGAGTGACGTTGATTGTCCACAGTAAGACGTCGTCATAAATAGATCTTGCTAGCTTGAGAATACATTATGCCAAAACGACACTGGAAAGGATTGTTAAAAGTAGTCAGCACGCATAGTGAACATGAAGCTACCAAGAACAGAAACTTCACAAAATAGCGTTAACCGCATATATATATATATATATATATATATATATATATATATATATCGCCTCCAAAATATATACCGACCGCTACAATGCATTTGTCCCACTTACATCCCCACACTTTAAAACATGTTTTAAACGCGTCGTTCGGAATCGAGTTGGAGTTCAATTATCAATCGAAAGTTCAGTCGGACAATTCCCGGCAGGCGATAATTTACTAGAAATTCACCATTTTTGAAAAAAAAACTCCCTGCCAGTCTTCTGACACGTAAAATATCAGTTAGGAGAACTGCTCCAAAGGATATTTCCAATTCCTCAGCTATCTCTCTGATAGTAATTCGGCGACTGTTGAGTATGATATAATGAACTTTTTCAATTTTTTCTTCTGTTATTGACGTCTTCCCGCCATCTTCGGTTTTTTAACACGTTTACACTATATCGGGACAGTGTTTGATCTTTATAGGCAGTTTCTAACATTTCCACTACCTTTGGGATATATGATTAGGTTTTTAACACAGAATTTGATGCAGATTTGTTGCTTCTTCATTTTCACCGGACTTAGTTTTCTTCGTTTTCTGAACTAAATTCAAACAATAAACACAGCTTGGTTTAAACAAAGCACACCGAGTGGTGCGAATTTGGCATATATGTAGTGGACAAATAGCGCTTCTAAGCTGTGCATCCGGCAGACCTTGGTAGTTTCGGTGTGGCGGCAAATTTCAAGGTACACGAACTTGCCGGTCCGCCCTTGTATACATATATACGCTCGAGGAGGTTTCCTAATAGAATCTCGCTGCCCATCTTGGACCACTGCCCCTGGATAGATACGTCATGAGTTGTCCGCTGAAGACGCTTGCTGGGCTCGGTTGTAGCGCAAAAAAGTGGTTTCTGGGCTTAGGGACCAGGTGACACATAACATCCGTGGCCTTGTGCATGGACGTCACGAGAGCATGGCCAGCAAGGCCTCCCTCGTCCGGAACGCGAGGTTTGCCACTGACCACAGGAAGCAGGGTTAGGGACTTTTCCTCCGGCGTGAGGCCAAAATTCAGTAGTGTGGTCGGGGTAGCCGTAGACAGGGCATTGAAAGGCTGCAGTAGATTCCGGTCCCGGCTGAGAAGTCGCAGACGACTCAGTATATGTGTGAATCTGCTTGCCAAGAATAATAACCGAAGCAAGAATTGCTCTTAGTGGGCTCCTACCAGTGGCAAGCGCTCACACTAATTACCCACAATTTATTTCTCCATTCTTGACCCATTCGGACAGTAACAGTATGCCTAGAAAGTCAATAACACTTTTGCCCTCGTTACAAGTTGGATACGCTACAGCCAATGCACGATCACGGTCTTCCCTAGCACGGGAAAGTCATCTTGGGCTTTTGGGCTCATTATCCGAATTAAAGTCTTTACTAGGAAACTTGCTTTCTCCTAGAAGCCTTTCCTAAGATGGCGCTGCCGGTCAGATAAGCCTGAACGGAAGTATTTATCGGCGTTTTCACGCAAAAAAAAAACGTGCGACTTTGAACGCATAAACTGAGATCACGCTCTGATATGTCATTGACGTTTTTCTCCTAGAATTGGAAAAGAAGAATATTGAAGCCATGCAATATTGAGTCATACCGATCTTGTTCTGCGGGTGCCACAGACCTACAAAGCAGACGCAAATGCCCAAAAAAAACAGATGTGCCTTGGCGCCCTTCGGTGCCGCGCTGTCGCAGGACGCACATTACGCCGGCCAACAAGCCGCAGCGTCATCGGTTTGCTTGCTTGCCTTTCAGCCCGCCCGGCCGCCCGCCGTCGTGTTGAGTCGTAATGGCCGTTCCTACACCTCATCAAGGGCATCACTACCGACCGATCGAGAGTGGCCAAACGTCGACCGTATTAGCTCCGACAATAAATCGATGAGATAAATAGGCTACAGCAGCGGCAGCCGCTGTTACAGTATTGGGCTGCGTCACGTCGCTGAGACGGTCTACCCACAACATTGACGCGCTGGCTATCTTAATAGTTATCTCTTTTATAGGCGTGTGCCTTTCCTTTCCTTTTCTTCTTCTTCTTCTTCTTTCCTTTTCAGCTCCTTCTTCGGGTGGTGGTAATGGGGTGAGGCTGAGCGGCTGGAGGTCGATCTTGTGTGTGACACTCCAGTGGGCACCACACAACCACAGAGAGTGCGAGAGAGAGAGAGGGGGGGTATGCTAAGACATGCGCCCGCGACCCCGTGCGAGACACATGGGCACAGATATACAGAATAATAGATATCGACCGGATAGAGAAGAAAAATGAACGAATTAAAGGGGAAGGCAGATAGAGACTGGAAACTAAAGTAGGGGAGAGGTAGTAGAGAGAGATGGGGATGGAGAGAGGGAGAGAGACATAGAGAGATAAAGTGGTAGCGAATGTTTTGGGGACATGGAACGCTGATGATAGTGGCAGGCGAGCAAAGGAAAGCTGCGGACACAACAGGGAGAAATCACTCTAGTAAGCAGGATGCAAGTGTGTCGTTGTAGTCGTTGTAGCCGTTACTCTTGATAATATTGGTGTTGTTGTTGTTGCTGTTGCTGCTGTTGTTATTGTCGTTGTTGTTGTTGCTGTTGCTGCTGTTGTTATTGTTGTTGTTGCTGCTGTTGTTGTTGTTGTTGTTGTTGTTGTTATTGTTGCTGTTGTTGCTGTTGTTGTTGCTGTTGTTGTTGTTGTTGTTGATGATGATGGCGGCGACGGCGTTATTGTTGTGTGTTGTTGTTAATATTATTATTGTTGTTGTTGTCGTCGTCGTCGTCCTAAGCTCTCGCTGGGCCACTCGAGGCGAACGCGGTTTCAGCCGGTCTACCTGCCCGCCGGCAAGGTGCACAAAATATTTGGCTGTGTGACCGATACAACAATCACGCATACGCCCACACGTCCACACACATACGCCGATAGCCACCCATCGGTGCACTCGCAGGAACACACGCACATATATATATATATATATGTGTGTGTGTGTATAAATGTATATATTTTTAGAACGAATCGCGGCCGTGTAGACGTGGACAGACAGTCATGCAAGCGGACGGGCTGAGTGGGGAGAGCGGGAAGAGAGAACGAAAGCAAGAGAACAAAGTACTGAGAGCGACTGATAACAGAGGAAAAAGGAGTTCGCAGTAAAAACCAAGCCTACAAACAGATCCAGCGGCATCAGTTGGCAACGACGTAACTCCTCCGCTAGTGCGTCATGTACGCTGCGATATATATATATATATATATATAGACGAGGGCGGATCGGTAAATTCTAGTAATTTGAAGTTTATAAATTGAACCCAAGCCTTCATGGTCTTCCTTGAGTTCCTTCCGAGAGAAACGCCATTTATCAGCTACACACAGTCCAAATTTCCGTGGTGTTGTTATTGTTTGAGTTTGGTTCTGAGAAGTGAAGAAAACGATATTTAGCTATTTTGGAGAAGCCAAGACTGAAGGAACAGTGAATCTGCATCAGGT
Source organism: Dermanyssus gallinae (assembly GCA_003439945.1). NCBI lineage: Eukaryota > Metazoa > Arthropoda > Arachnida > Mesostigmata > Dermanyssidae > Dermanyssus > Dermanyssus gallinae. The sequence goes on along the minus strand of QVRM01007006.1, from coordinate 270,835 downwards.
TATTCGTTAAAAGCCAAATCATATGTTCTAATGTGGGGGAAAGATTACTTATTTTGGATCAAGTGACCCAAAACACTGTTGATACGTGGTACTTTCGATTTTGCGACGGACGTAAAAAGGCCGAACGTAACCGCCGTTTAGGAAGGCGTTCGATGTCAATAACAGAGGACAAAACGTTAACAATATTCGTGATATTCTTCTCAATAATTGCCAAATTACCATCAGGGTGATAGCCGGAGAAACTGGAGATACCCTATGAAACAGTTGTAACAACCTTGACCGATATTTTAGGCATCAGAAGACAGATAGCGAAGTTCGTCCCAAAAATGTTGAATTTCTAGAAAGTGAACCCCCGTCAGGAGGAATCCTAAGTGAGCCTTCAGGCGTTAACGGAAGACCTTGGATTGCTTCAGAGAGTGATTACAGGGGACGAGTCATGGGTATATAGTTACGAAATCGAGAGCAAAGCCCAATCCTTGCAGTGGAGCTTTCAAATAGAGAGTCGATCAAAAAGATTTAGAGTAATTCCAACACTAAAGTTCTTTTAACTGTTTTTCGACTACATGGGACTCACCATCTACGATTTTTTACCGCCTGATTTTACGGTCAACAAAGAATACTACCGCGACATTTTAAAAAAATTGCGCAAGCTCGTCTGACACAAGACACGATAACTCTAGGCAAACAAGTCTTGCATCTTTCATCACGGCAACGCACCGGTGCACTCCTCGTTACGGATTTTGTATTATTTAACAAAAACATTGCTTTCTAAAATTCCGTAATCTACCTATACGCCGAACTTGGCTCCGTGCGACTTTTTTCGATTCCCGCAGTTGCAAAAATTGAAAAAAGAGCGCTTTAAGACTATAGGCGAGATCAAGAAAAGTGCACAAAAGCAACTCAACTCGGTTACGAAAGACGTGTATAAAAAGTGTTTCAAGGTGTGGTAAAGAAGATGGCACAAGTGCATTGCGGCGGGCGCGAGCTATTCGGAAGATAACAGAAACATTTTGGAGTTAATAAGTATTCCTTTTTATAAATATTTAGCAGAAATTTTCGATCCGCCCTCGCATGTATATAGGCGGCGCGATGCCCTGTGGACCTTTCCAGCGGGGTCAACCACAGGCATTGACGGCCGGCGGCCGCGCCATTTTAGAGATCTCCTTGCGACGACTAATGCAAATATCGCCAGCCGTCTACGGCGTGACCTACGAAAAGTGGTTGACATCATCAGAAGTGGTACGGTACCTAAGGCCATCCCTGTTCTTTTTGGCGGTTGTCTCATCGCAATTAAAAAGCCGAGTGGGTCGCTTCGTTTAATCGACATCTCTTCAGTCTTTTGCAGAATGGCGGCAAAAAATACTGTCAAACTAAAAGCAGATCTTGTGTGCAAGAAGCTTGGAGTTCACTAGCTTGGCTTCAATACGTCCAATGGCATCGAAGCCGCGGTTCACACGCGGTGCACCCAAGGATGTTGTCGTCGCCAAACTCGATTATAGGAATGCCCTCAACCACGACAGTACTAGTCGACTGGCCAGAGGCGGCCCCCTTGGTTGACCAATCCTTTAGATCCAGATCGGAGCTCCCACTTGGTGATAGAACGATTTTTTTATGCAGCAGGGTGACCCCCTTGGTACGCCGTTGTTCTGCTTAGCCATTAAGGGACTGGTCGATTCTATTCAGTCTCCCTTGAATCTCTGGTACCTAGATGATGGCACCATCGGGGAGGAGTATCTGTGGTACAGGCAGACATCGAGAGAGTTGTTGACTTCGGTCTGTAGAGTGGGATTGAGCTCAACTCCCAGAAGTGCGAACTTGTTTACAAGGGCCGCATAACCTATCCGCTTTCAAGGCACTCCCTCCCAAGTGCAATCCCGTCTAACCCACTTAAACCTGCTCAGCCCCCACAGCGCGTATCACTTATTATAATCATCATTGGGTTCAGCAAGAATTGTCCATATTCTCCGCAGCGCCGATGTCGGAGCGAACCAGGATCTGCTGTGGGAATTGGACAAAAGCCTAAGGAGCAGCCTCAGCGACCTCCTTATTTCTGACCGACAACAACTGGGCTCAAGGCACGCTCCCTCATAGACTCGGAGTTCTGGGAATCCGGTTTACAGCAGTTCTGGCAGCTAGCTGTCACGTTGCACCATTACACACCTCAGAAAGTACTGTTCGGCACATCGGCCCGGCCGTGGCCCTGCAGACTTTCCAGGACGCCAAAGGGGTTGCGGATACGAGATTCGAGAATCTCGCAGGCCTACTTCCATTGGCAAACAAACACCTGCAGAGGTCTCCATGAAGTACCACCGCTTACTCTCTGAACCACTAACCACCTCAGACAAAGCCCAACTGCGTGTGGTCGTCTAGAAAGAAGCCAGCAAATGGCTCCAAGCCTCCCCCTTCACAAACCGTGGCACTTTACTTGATTACGAAAGCTTTCGTCTGTGCATCGGTTTGAGGCCGGGGACAAGGCTAACTGAGGAGCACCGGTTTCCGTACAGAACACAGGTAGACACCTGGAGGATCCACGGGCTCTCCTGCAGTAGAAGCAAAGGACGTCAATTCTGTCACAGCAAGGTTAATAAGATTGCAGCCCGGGCCTCGAGGTTAGCTCTAATGCTGTACATCCGAGAGCCAACCGGCCTCCTGAGAAGCGATGGAAAGAAACCGGACAGGCTCACCCTTATCCTCGTTGAAAAGGGCAAGGCGCTTATTTGGGATGCGACGATTACCCGCTCGCCCCTTCGAATCTAGAGGCTAGTGTTCTGCCGCTGGCTCCGCGGCACGCAAGGCTGAACGCCTAAAGACCAACAAATATGCCCAGCTCGCCAACGAGTTTATTTTCGTGCCGCTAGTATTTCAGACACTCGGGGCAGGTCGCTTCTTCAGAAAATCGGTAAACGAATCGAACTGGCGACAGAGGATAAAAGAGCTCTTGATTTTCTACTTTAGCGGCTATCTCTGGCAGTTCAGTGCGGCAATGCGGCAGCAGTATCAAACTCAAAAGGCGCCAACAATGGCAGCAAGATCGATACAACAATGTCAGCAAACACTGCTACTTTAACTCGAAGAACGATGAAATAATGAAAACAGGAAAGCACAACAACACAAAAAGCACAGTTTGGCCCAAAGGTCTGGTCACATTGTCCTTTGCTTACGAATATGTACGCGCCAATCTGTGACTAGTAAGATTATGTTCAGTTACGATTTTCTAAAATAAAAATCTATCCATAAACCACCTGCTACGCAAGCAGCATTACTAGCTGCTATGCCATAGCGCGTAGCAAAGTATTAGTCGAATTTCGCATCTGACCAGATGAAGGTTCTCATTCAGCTCTATTTAAGACAGCATTCAAATATCAGCTTTTTTTTGGAGGAGGGTTAAATGCTGTTATGCACTGCTTGCTGCGAGTCTGGAGAAGGGAAGTGTTCTACTTTCCATCTTGAGCAGTGTGAGACTCAACCCCAGCGGATAGATGTTGTTAGCCCGCGGAGACCCGTACCCAGTAAACGCACCTCGCCCCTTAAGCTTCTCTCTCTCTCCCTGATGGCCCCGATCTCCATAGAACAGTACTATGGGTCTTAAATACCTACTGTCTGCGGCGTGAACAAGTGAGCTTCTTGAACGTTGAACGCCCGGGCCGCGTTGGCCGAGATGGTCCAGATGCAGTGCTCCCATCCTCAACGAAGCCTCTGGTTGTCAGCTTCAGCGTTATCAATTTACCACGAACGTTTTTTTTCCAGTCGCTGCAAAATATCCTGCACGCACACGGTGCGGCAATCATTGATTTCCTTGCCTAGCATATGGATAATTGTATGTTCATGCAAACAACTTTGAGCAAGATCCACTAACTGCCTTTGTTCTTAGACAACCGACAATATTATGCATTTAGAAATCTAGTAGTGGTTCGCCAGATGCGAGTGCAGCGCTATGGTATTAAAGTACTCACACGCTTGCACTGTTTCGCCATGTTTACTATCAGTAATAGTATTTATACAAGTAATTATGTTGTAAATGATGATGATGATGATGATGCATACTATCGAAATCAAAGCGCGGTGGATATAACACAAAAAAGGAGAGATGTATCGTTAACGTCACACACAGTGTTCCCTACGTCCCGTGTTCTCTATGCTCAGCGAATCTACTATTGCCGGGATTTGCGACGATAAGAGCAGCTCGTGCAGGTATGGCATGTGTGCCGTGTGTAGCACTTACCCTACTGTGTAGTCGAGATAAAAAACGAAATGACAAAGAATCAAAAGAAGAAGAACAGAAAACGAAATTAAGAGGAATTAAAAAGTAATTACATACATGTGTATAGATAGAAAAAGCGAGAGAGAGAGTTGAGATAAGAACTCAACTGATGTGAACGAGAAATGTAAAAGCTAAGGCTTTTTCAATAGACTACAACTGTCCATCACCTTCCTCAATACAATTTAGGTTGTAGTTTATATTAACTACAACTTATATATGTATAACTTAATATTATATATTCGCTTGACATGTATGCCAAAATACACATGTCACCCTTTTATACTAGGGGCGCTTAGAGCGGCATCATATATATTACCTACGCATCCATATGATCAATGTATCCTCCAATACTTACTAAGTAATTACTTTCCATTATGACAACCTCTTCTTTGTAATATCGATCTGGTCCTTTCCAACATTTGGTCCTAAAATTAGGCCCTCTGACAGGTCTATCTATAAGTCTGCTCCCGCTACAAGGCAGCACATTCTTTAACAATATGTTCAATTCTTGTGTTCTGTTATTTTTCCGCTTTTCCTTCAATATATATCTGTCAGATTCGATCTGGTACCCATCGCCAATTTCTATTTGCCCATAATTGACCGTTTTACCTATACTTCACCATTTTCTTATATACCCTCGCTGTTGCCCATTGCTGGATCTTGTACCAAATCTCTCTAGCCGCGAACTCTACTCTTATGTACATATATATGTGACGTTTCACATTTTTGAGTCCCTGGTAAGATTCCAAACTACGCATAAAATTGGTAGGCGGCATTTACGTTTGTACTTAGCGCGATTTATTATGACCGCGCAGTGCAGCAGAGCACTCCACTCCATTTCGACGGCTGCCTCAAGACACTTCGCATGTTCTCTTCATGATTGGCTACCGGGGTCGTATTGTGCGTGACAAGTCGTTTTTAGGTCGTGCGTGACTACTTTGTTCGCGGACTGTGCGCGTTACCTGAAGAATCATAAGAGGATTAGTTAAGCATAATCATTGTATCTATAATCGTCTGTAAACGTTTGCCTAATTTACTCATTATTCTTCAGGCAACGCACATAAGAGAGATAATGAATACGAACTATAATATATATATATATATATATATATATATATATATATATATATATATATATATATATATTATATAGGGGGTATATATATACCAATGGCTCAAGTCATTTGGCTTGAACCTTGCCCTATTTAGTGCTTTAGTGGCAAAACCATTTCGTGACGCTCGGGAAATCGTGGCTTCGATCAATAGCCAGCCACTCTTAATATAATTTTCACACCTTTTAGTGGAAAAAAAAACTATGCAACTCGTGTTGGCTGTAACCAACGAAAGAAACCATAAATAATAAAAACGTGATGCCGGATAGTCTTTATATATATATTTTTTTTTTTTGGGAGGAGGAGGAGGGTGAATGCAAGCACGCTTCGAGTACGGAGTATTTCCTCTCTCGAGCAGTGCAGGGCTCGACCCTGGCGGTTGGATGTTGGTCCGCCAAGACCACGACCCCCCTTAAGCTTCACTCTCTGATGGCCCAGATATCTATAGAACAGTACTATGGGCCATTAAAAGAAGTGGCGAGCGCCTAACGGATCATTTGGCCGAGGCCACTCACGGGTTCCTCCACCAGTCCGACGTGCTTGTTCCAACAACTGCAAACCCGTTTGATTACAAACCACGTCATCTGTTGATGTCGTAAGCGCTATCCGTTCTCTTCTGTACCTGCCAAGCTCCGCTTTCTTTTTCATCACCGCAGCTGCCATTTCCTCGCCCAGCCTCCATGCGGTTGTCCTTGCCTGCTCTAGTCCCTTGTATTTTTAGCGAGTGTGTTCGGGGTCATCGTCGATGCCGTCTACACAGTACACGAAGGTTGCCGAGGGAGCTTTGCCTATACAAAATAGATAACTTTGAAAATCACCGTGGCCAGTGAGATACTGCGTAAGGAAAAGTTCATTTTTCCCGCCGGGCGGTCAATCCACTTCTTTATGTCCGGGATGAGCACGCGAAGTGAATAACCCGATGAGCCTGCGGGGATGGCATCCGATTCTCCTTGCCATGACCTTATCGTTTTTCCCTTTCAATGCAAGAATTGCCGTCACGTGGTCAAACCATCTAATTAAACTGATTTGACCAGAGCAATTGATGTATCAGTGGCGGTTGTCGCAATCTGTTATTACAGTAAACATATGTCTGCTGTACAAATACAACTATGCACTGCTTTTCTCTGTGGTCCTGACGTTGCCTATCGCCGCTGTTTCTTACGCTAGCAGGTGCTTAATGAAGTAACACATATTTTGAGGGTATTTAAGGGGGGCCCATTGCTTCTTTCGTACTTGTGGGTGAACTGCCAGACTGGATAAGGCAGGGATGAACCCGAGATTGGGCCAGAATCCTACCGTATGCACATGATGCGGTCATCTTTGGATGCAGCGGGATTTCAGGGAGAAACAACCCATTAATCGGCTAGTTGCATTCATGGATGACAAGGGCTTAAAGGTAAACCCGGGAAATACAGCAGCCATGGTATTTTGAATGTCAAGCCGCCCGGCCAGGGATAACGTGATTTAAATGAGAGGAACGGAAACAAAACTTTGTAAACAAATTTTCGTACCTAGGGATCACCTTGTCAACAAGCGGCAGCAACTTTTGAACACAGAAGAGCTTCAGGAAAGCCACCATTGCAGATGCGACAATTAAATGTCTCCATATGCAATGGTCGCACTTTTCGACGTAGCACGCATCGCCGCATACGATATTTGACTACGATGAGATGAGCTGGTAGTGGACGAGTTGCGTTTATTGACGCGGTAAGGTTCTCCATTCTAAAGAGTGTTGTCCACATGCTAGACGCGGGCCCGCGGCTAACGGAAGATCGCAAAAGCGATAGAATCTGAAGAAAAACGTGCGTCTTTCATATTTATATGCTGAGCAAGCAGCCATGTGGAGCACTGAATGGTGGGCTACTGGGATGAGAAACTGGCATTTAACTACGGGCTCTCTTCGATGTAATGCCAAAGTAATACCGAGCCTGGGGGGGGGGGGGGGTGGGGAGGAATCCGGGTTTAGTGGGTTTGCGAGTCTCACACTAGTCACGCAGGCTGCTAGTGGCGCATGTGCATCATGCATTCCCGAAACTTCCCAGAACAAAAAAAAAGCTACGGGCTCTACATCACACGGATTTCATCACGTTCTGTACAACAAGGAGGGCTTTCATGAACTACAGGATGGATGTCGATGCACACAGTGCTGAAGCGAATGTGATAGACAGATAAACATTACGCCGCGGTATGTCTGGCGGTTCGGTTCACTGCAGAATTAGCAAAATACCACATTAATGGCTGTCTCGAAACGCTTTGATGTCACATAAGCACATCTACCCGGCTCGGGTGTTAATTATATTATATATTGGGGGGTACTTGTAGGTTGCTATAGGTACCCCCGATAAGAACATATGTTACATCATCTACTTTAATACTTGGCACTCGAATCAGCGTCTATGGATGGGCACGCTTGTGGCCACCTGCAAACATGGCCCCCTGTTCGGCTAATGCAGAAGCGTAATAGAAGAGCGGAGTCCTTCTTTTACATAGGTGGACAGGTTTGTCTTGTATTCTGCGTAAAAACCCGCTTGTCGCGTCGGCCAGATAGTTAAGAGGCGCTTTTTACATAATCAATTCGCCATAGCAGAGAGTTGACACACATACAGAGAGAAAGTCTGTGCACACTCGTATGTGAGTGTCTGTATGTCTGTAGCTGTGCGTGGGTGTGTTGCGTGTCAATAGACGACAGATAACGTGATAGGTAAATAGAAGGTTTGCTTGAATGAGCTCAGTGGTGAACGAATGGATATATATATATATATATATATATAAAGACTTAGGATAAGGCAGAAAATACTACGACGCGCTGCTATGCGTGCTGTCGCTACGCAATATCAATATTAACGTGGAGAAGAAAGGACAAATGGAAAAAGTGGGACATGTATACGTGCAAATATATATATATATATATATATATATATATATATATATATACATATATATATATATATATATATATATATATATATATATATATATATATAAGGGGGTAGATATGATTCTCGAACCGAACAAACAAGCGGGTGAGAAGAAGCCTGAACAAGCAGGCAGACATCGCCAGCATCAGCAAAAGTAAATCATGATTAATTGTATGGCGAACTATGGCGATTACTACAGCTACAACAACAACAACAGCAGTAGGTATTCGTATACTAACGACGCAGTAGGACCATTCGTAGTTGTTGTCAATTGAGATATCTGTATACACACATCCATAGCTGGGCAATAGCTGTTCGCCGGATGGACAGCGTCAATGATAACGATGATGATGATGCCGATGTTGATGCGGTTGTTAATCACGATGGCGATACTGCTACTGCTGCCAATATTGATCTAATAAGATGATAGGCAAATGTGAGGGAGAATGGTACGATAATTGGTGGGCGTGTACATGATTGGAACCGGAGTGATATTGGTTTGGCGGGGGTGCTGCCATGAGTAAGATCCATACGGTGGAGATGTTGTGACATCTGCGCCTCAAGCCAACAAAGCGATGCAGCGGCAACCTCTAGCGGGTTGGGGGGGAGGAGAAGGGTAGGACCGGCCAGCCTTCATGTGGCTCATGGACCCTGTGATTCCTTTGTCGATCCCGTGGAGTGGCGCGTTCCCGTGCGTCTCGTGAGAGGGAAGACACATAGGTGCACGGGTTTGAGCCTCACCGTTACACATTTGTATTTGTGGGGTCCGTCATATGAAGCAATGCAAAGAAGCAGTCCCGTAGATGTTAAATGTTGGCTGAGGGTCAGCCCGAAAAGGTTTAGGACCCCGTGATTGTCGTTGTTGTCGTCGTTGCAGCATAAACAAAGATGTTGTATATATAATATATATATATATATATATATATATATATATATATATATATATAAGTAAATTTTAAGGGGTGATAAAATGTGTTCAAAAATAACTTTTCTCTTTTAATGTTTTGCTTAAGAGGCTAATGTGAGAGTGAAATTTCTAACATCTGTTATACGGATGCGAATGATCGGACACTTCACAAAAGGCGCCATTGCGGGTGAATGCGTTTGTTAAATGGAGAAACCAGACATACCGTGTTCGGCAGAAAATTCTACTTTATCTGAAATATATGTTCATGCTAGCAATAAGAAGGCAAATAGACACATTGAGAGGAGTTCGCAAAAATAAGAACCCATTAATTAGGGATATCCACTTTTCTAACTTTCACGTTCAATAACTTAAAAACGTTGTATTACGATCAACGAAGTCCCTCTAGAGTCTTGTGTTGACAGAGGAGGGACGTTAGCCGTTTATGTACGCTCTGTATGGGATGAAAACAACGCAGAATTTTCTGCCAAACACAATGCTATGATTGGTTTCATAGAACCACTTTCGTTCACCCGCAATGGCGTCCTCGGTGACGTGATGTCCGACAATCCACATCCGTATAACGGATGTCAGTACCTTCACTCTCACTCATAAACAAGACATTAAACTGTGAAACACTTTGCTATTATTGATGTCAATATTGTTTGTCGCCATTTTGATGTTTTCTACGATTTACAGAGCCACGTAAACGCTTGGCCAAGCACTGCGCGTAGTCGCTGATAAGGAAGACATTTTGCCCTTACATTGACATCAACAACAACAGAACCCATGACTGGAACAACAACACCAACCGAAACACTTATATTGTGCAGCAGCGATATGTAAGCTGATATTGGTTTCGTACATACACTGGGCCTCATCTTAGAGTCGCGCGCCAGCTTTTCGATTGATTTATTTACAATTTCTAGTCCATACTCTCTTTTTTTTTGCGGATGCATCTTTGCTAGGCTTAAGCAGCGTCTAAGGTACTTTAGCATTCAAATCTGGTCGCTGTGAAATAATGCAATTGGTCATGATGGGGACCACGCCCGTACCACACGTGGACAGGCGGGAATGTCGGATCCGGGAGTCGATATTGTTCGTTGGCAGTAATATATATATATATATATATATATATATATATATATATATATATATATATATATATATATAAATATATATATATATTTATAATTTTTTTTATATATGCGTTAATATCGTAACGGCTTATTTTGTTTAGAATAACAACTACCGCTTGCATTAGAGGGAAAAATAATATTTGCCTCTTTTTGGAAACATACTTTGACATAACTACGCGTATAGAAAAGACTATATCTCCAAGTGAGTGTAACTAGATGCAATCGACTGTACATAGATGCTACACAATTCATACGTTTATGTTATATAAATATATATATATATATATATATATATATATATATATATATATATATATATATATATAGCGTGTACTTAAAAGCATAATCCGCGATGCATTGAGAATGTTGGCGCACATGTAAGTGTGTCGCCGATATAATACGCCAAATTCTCAGTAAAATGCTGGCGAAACGTGAATGCGCACGAAACGTGTGCGGCACTAACGAGGCTAGGTTAGCGATAGCCTAATTCTCGATTATTAACTCGATTGCGAATTAATGCGGTTGATATCCATTCTAGTTTGGACCGGTTGAAATGTTTTGCGTGTTAAGTGGCACCCAGTTCGGAATTATAGGTGCCATTCAAGGCAGCTACGCTACATATTTGCTAGTCCAAGTCACGCGCAGCGTAATTCCGCTAAACCTCTCAAAGTCCGCCAACCATCTTTTGACCCCTAAGGTCAATCGAATAATTTCTTTAGCATCCGCAATTATTCAAAAGAAGCGTGTGCGAAGAGGCGACAGGGAATAAAAAAAAGAGATTGAGAAATATTTTGGCTGAAATATACAATAAAGAGAAATCAGTGCGTTTTAGCTTATTCTGATTCCGAAATATGCTGGTATATATATATATATATATATATATATATATAAAGCACAACGGACTTTGAAAACGGGAATGAAAAACATTATGTTGTTGCTGCCTTTGTATGTTGCTGTTCCTTCTGTGCCTTCAATTGTGCGTGCTGCCTGTTGTTGCGTCAAAACGCCACATGAATACGCATAGGCTAAGCTAATTTTGAAGAGCATCTAGTTCAGTCATATAGTGAAATAGTTTACTAACTGCATTACTAATTAAAATTTACATCCCTAATGGCTCAGTCTGGCAAGAGATGAGGCGGAGGTGGCGTATTCTGTGTTTGGGGTTTCTTTTCAGTCTACCCGACTTTTGAGTCTAATGACAGTGCTTTGCAACTGCTCAAGGCAAAATCATGCAGGCTATTCGCTAGCCACTAACACGCCGACATGCGTGGCTCATTTCAGTCTACTGCTAGAATTTTCTACTTGCCTCTCTGATCTCAGTTATCGTGGGCTCGATCCGACAGAACGCCTAGTGGGTAGATGCCAAGCACTAGTTTCTTGTCTGGCCCAGCCATTCCAAAAAAATATTATAGGTAGTGTTTATGGGAAAACACAGGTGAACAGACATCTAAAAGCATGTTGACGCCCCGCCCTCGATTTCGCTAGCCTCGTGAGAGCGTTCTGTCATCGATTGGGTTTGTTGTGGCTTTCTCGGTAAGGCGGTTCCTGTTGACCCAGTGATCACCGTAGTTATTACCGTCATCATTCTTTGTCATTGTGACGATAAGGCATTGTTGTCGTATAGCTTTTGCCCCCCCCCCCTCCTCCTCCGTAGTGGTAGGCGGCCACATAGTCACTCACGACTGCGTCACCGTTACAGGCGGTCCTTAATATATCTAGAATTAAAAACATTTCGTAAGGAGGATGTTTCTGATACTTGACCGTCTTCCGTGTCGCCTGGCGCGCTCGAGCCTTACCGTGAGGCATATCTTCAATGCTCCGTGAGGGCCAAACACGTTGAGATATCTAGGTTTTCCCCAGCAGTCCTTGTGCATCTTCTAAGTTTATTCTCAATGAGCATCGACAAAAGAAAGTTCAACGGGGACTGCACCGACGACACGCCGGTAGATGACAGTTATGATTACTCCACTGAAGTAACTTCCACAAGTATCCCGGTCATGTAGGTTAGGGGGTCACCAGGTTTTTAGTGGGTTTGGGAGTCCCACACTACCCAGACCAACGGGTGTGCGTTATGCATTTTTTCCTGGCCCCTGTAAAAAAAAAGAAAATATTACTAGCGCAGATCGTTAGCCCGCCTCTGCCATACCTATCAGCAGCTAGTGCAGCTGGTATCATGCAATTCTATGCAACTATCATGCAATGCCAAAACTTTCATCCGCATCACGAGAAAGGCAAACAAGCAGGTGCCTTGGCCGGAATGATCAACGTCTTCTTAGTCACGCACCGTCACAAACCGCCACCGGCCAAGCATGGTAATTATTTTTTCTTTGTTGCTGCGGGGAGTGGACACTACCCTTCAGTGGGGAGTGGCCACTGTACGCCGTGTATTTATGATTTAATACCTTGCCGTGGCTGTTGTTGGTGTTGCTGCTGTAGTCATCATCGTTGTTTTTGTCGTTGTCGTTGTTGTTGTTGTTGCTGCTATTTTTATAGGTGGCGCAGTTATGCACGGCGAGGTTGGTGTTGCTGTCGTTGTTGTTGTTGCTGTTGCTACAGATATTAATGTCGTTTATGATGATGATGACGCCGATGACGTTTATGCATTACTGTTGCGACTGTTTCCGTCATGGTTATTTTCAATCTTAATGCGGCAATTTCGATTTACCTCGTCGCCTCTGTTGTTGTCGTTGTCGTCGTCGTCGTCGCCATCATCTTTGCCACCAAAGGTAGTAATAACTCTGTCACGTAAGCCCTCCAGTCTATTCCTATCTTTTGTTGGTGTTGCTGCTGCTGCTGCTGCTGCCGCGGGCTGCTTTTCGCAATGTATCCACTGTAGAATATGTGCGCCTCGATAGCTAGGATGAGGGGCTAGTCGGGGGAGCTGGGGTAGGGTGCGGGGGGGGGGCGGGGGGAAGGAGATTCGACAACGCCGACCCTTGTGCGCGGCCGCCGCCGTGTGTGATCCGTACGAGGTGATCTCGTCCTCGCCCCCCCCCCTCTCTATCTCTCTTTCTCTCTCTTTCTCATTGTTCTCCTTGTTCTCCTATCTTTGCTCACCTTCGTTTTCTCCCTTTGTCGACAATCGGACTGGCTGCACCTGGATAGATGTCGTCCTGCTACCCTGCGTGGCCTTTTGCCGTGTCTGTGTGTAGCCCGCCCAACTTTTCATTAGCATCATCATCATCATCGTCACCATCTTTATCATCTTCACCATCATCATCATCATCACCACCGGCAGCTCACTTCTCACGGCGGGCGATAGCGAATAGCGTGGCTGGTCGAATGGAATCGTGCCCATTATCAGCAGAGCGTATGTACAATAACAACAGCAGGACCAGCGACAACAACAACAACAACAACAACAACAATAACAGCGACAAGGACCACAACGACAACAACAACAACGACAATAGGAACAGCAACAACATCAGCAGCAACATCCCGATAGCAGCAGCTGCAACAGCAACATCTCAACCTCCTTTCCAGATAAATCTCATCAGCCTGATAACGGTGGCGGCGATATGATATGGCTACGGACACTGGAGGCGGCAAAGGAGGAGAAGGAGTCGCCCGTTGACGCGGCAGCGGCTGCTGCTGCTGCTGCTGCTGTAGAGATTCAACGGGAAGTTGGCGGCAGGCAATTTAGTGATTAGAGCTGCAACCACTGATAGGGGGCCTTACTGGCAGAACTGTTAGGACCGTAACAGCGGCGGCAGCGACGGCAGCAACAACAACAACAAAAACAGCAACAGCAGTAACAGTAGAACAAACATCGATAGCAGCAGCAGCAGCAACAGCAGCGTATTTGGCGTAACACGGCAAACGTGGTGGCTTTGTGGGTGACAGCAAGAAGGGTCAGACCCTGTTCTTCGTTAGTGGATGGTGGTGGTGGTGGTGGTGATCTCTAGCGCGGTCGGCGACGACGACGACGATTGCGAGGACGGACGGCGTCTGCGTGCAAACTCTACGCGGCCTTTGCACGCCGCCCTCAGCGCCAGGCACTGCCAGATAGCTGTTTGCGTTGGAGGTCGGTCAATCGAAAAAAGCCCACAACCCGACAACCCCCTCTCCGGGTCTTGCCTGAATCCATCAGCGATCGAATCGTTATCAGCCATCATCGTTATCGACATCGGCATCGTCCCATCTCCGACGAAAGCACGATAATAACGACGAGCGACAGACGCGGCAGACCTGAGCCAACACGGACGATAACTCGGATAAGGACTACGTACTCGCAGTTAACGTAACAGTGGGGACAATAACAATAGCAGCAACAGCAACAACAACAGCAACACCAACAACTTGAGCAGCAGCAGCAGCAGCGGCAGTAACGTAGCAAGCCAACACTTCTTGCGACTCGCCTTAAACAAGCAACTCTGAGGGGAATTCGTCGAGATCGTAGGCTTATTTGCTTGTCCGTTCGTTCTTCGTTCGTTATTGCCCACGCAGTTATATAGTACACAAGTATTCTTACTCGTGTACATCTCAGATCAACACTTCTTGGAGTTCTTCTTGGTGAGTGCGTGCAGCACTGCGACCTCACTACAACGACGACGACAACGACGGCGGCGCGCGGTCATATTGAGGTCGCCGCAACGACGAAGGCACGTGTGTTTGAAGGTCGCTGACACTGAAGTCGCGCCGAAGTTGCTGCACCCGAGCTGCGAGCCGCTAGCTGGTGTTTGTTCGTGTGTGGATATTTCGTGTGCTGCTGTCAAGCGAGCTGTGGGGCGGTGGCGGTGGTGTCGTTGTAGAACCGGCAAGATCGGAGGTGGTGGTGGTGGTGCTGGTGGAGAAGAGCATCGTCGGAGAACACGTCGTAGAACAAGACCATCAACGGAGTGAACACGTTCAAGAAGCTTACCTACCGGAGAATACGGCGGTTCGGCGCATCGTTCGTGATCGAAGTGTTGCTGAATCAATCACACGCGTGCATGCAGACTTGCGGATTGATAGACAGGCGCATGCCTGCATCAGGACGCCCATGCCGAAAACCGTCACCACCTACCGCCGCCACAGCAAAACCAGCAGCAACAATAACAGAAACATTGGCTGTCACTAGCACGGTGATTAGCATGCGTTTTGATTCTTATCATCAGCACCATCCTGCCTGTCAGACGGTTACCACATCTCCTCGTGCTGCTGGTGGTGGAGCTACGACAATTTGGACTCGAATCGGTGTCGTTCGTGAAGTGTGATGTGATGATAACGAGACCGAGAGAAACCCGACCGAAACGAAGCGCTTAATAGCCGGAAAAGCAGTGTGATTTGCTCAACTGCATCATATACATCTACATCACCATCAGCATCAACATCAACATCAACAACGTCAACATCAATCGGCATTACCTGCACTAAGCTCATTACGTACAGGTACGCTGTAGCGGTTGATGAGTGCACCTCTAATCAGCGTCTGGCGGCGTATCAGTATCAATCAATCAGTGCCCATCCCCCGTCTGCCGTCCTCAGAACGGAAGCCAAAGCAACAAGCTGCTACCAGTGTCCACCTCCACCGAAGTAAGTGTGCCCCTCTGTCCTGAGTTAGTTTCGACACACAATTGCAGTGATTGCAGATTAGTACTGCCGACACAGTAATCATCACAGCGGTATCTGTTGCTGCTGCTGCTGGTACTGCTACTGCTGTATCTAATCTATTGTTCTGATTGTCTCCGATATGGTGGTAGCCGCTCGGTAGAAATCTAAATACAGTTAGCTGCAAGGGAATTTCTTTTTGCCATGCTTCGTAAATGGGACAGCACACGAATCGAAAGCTTATATATATATATATATATATATATATATATATATATTTATATATACATACTTTTTTTTATAGTAGAATGAAGTATTTAGTTTATATATAATAATAATATTAATAATAATAATAATAATAATAATAATAATAATAATAATAATAATAATAATAATAATAATAATAATAATAATAATCGGACTGCTACGAATGCCTTAGCGGCACAGAGTTTTACTGTCCCTAACGAGCTCAAACTGAGCGTGAAACGTGAATGCAGTGTTTTACGCTGAGAAGAAGTGTGGTAGGATTAGAGAGTGGCTGCACTGGTGCACTAAAAGCTTCTGGAAAAAATAGGTAAACGATTAGCAACACCGCACTGCCTGTGGATTGACGCAAGCTAAGGCAAGCCATCATCAAAATGTGACTTGAACTTTGCAACCGTAATTGCGTGATACCCCACCGTAATAACAACCGCCCGCCCGAACACACTCAGACGCCTGTAGTGACCTGTTGCAAGTCGCTGCATTTCTTACGAGGTGTCCTACGGCATGCATGTTATTTTTGAGCTGACCCGGCTTCGTTCTATCATTAGCTGCTTTTACTTTAGATAACTTGCAATCGAATTATTTTTTAAAGCTTGAAATTATGCAATTTTTGTGGAGCAATTATGGATGAGAGGCCCTAGAAAGGGCTGCGTTTATCGTCGCTGACTGAATGGACAGCACGAGTATGAGTTTGCCTTAGGTACCTGAACGAAATTTCTAGCTGACCCAATATAATGTATTTTGAATACGCGTTTTATTTACTCAAATAGTACGAATATATATATATATATATATATATATATATATAGCGCGCACGTGCATTCAAACACGTGTTATAGACGGTAACACGTGAATTATTCGGTATAACCGTGTGCACGCACATTCGACGTATGGATACGACTGAACAGTCATTAGGTGGCGTGTCACCGTGCTTCACCGGTGCTTTCACTCACAATCTTATTAATAGCAACCAGCACGATTGCCTTGTATTCGCTATGCGTTTATCCGTCTACGGTTGTCTGCAACGTAGATGGTTGTATTTCTGTATATATATTTAGCGTAGCGGATACGCGAGACATCCATCCATTCATCCGTCCGTCTGTCTCCCGCTCTGTTTCCAGTTCGTTTCCATTTTCTGGCTCCGTCTCGTTGCCTAGCTCGTTGGGTTCGCTCCTCCTAAAGCTACCATATATCAACCCACGCTAATACAGCAACAAAACAAATATCCGACCTCCCCACCACCACACCTGTGGGCAAACACTCATATACACTCATTCGCCTGGGGACAGGCGCACTCGGTGATAGAGGGGGGGGGGGTGTAGGTAAGTAGCCAAGCCAACCAACCGACCAACAGAAAGAAGCGCTGGGCTCTCTTTCTTGTATTTTCGTGCTCTCTATCTGTCCAATCTGCATCGTCAGTGATTACCGCATGCAAACGCCGTAGTCGCCGAGGAGATTGCCACCGAGTTTGTTCTTTGTTTTTGAGCAATAATAGATAACAATAGTAATATTAATACAAATGATAATGATCATTTTTTAACAAGGGTTTAATATTATCAAGTAATAATAATAATAATAATAATAATAATAATAATAATAATAATAATAATAATAATAATAATAATAATAATAATAATAATAATAATAATAATAATAATAATAATAATAATAATAATAATAATAATAATAATAATAATAATAATAATAATACAAGATGATAATAGTTGCGACGCGTTGTGACCCCCGTTACGTTCTACTTTTCCCGGGCATTCGCTCGGCCCATGAGTGGAGAGGTGAAGGGCACCAGGAAAATTGCGAGAGAGATAAAAGATCTGCATACGCATCGTTATCGCTGTTATTGTTGGTAGTTTTTTTGTTCGTCGTATGAGGCAATCCATTAGCAACACTCGTTAGTTAGCTAAAAAAACCTCTTTTGTATAGGTGTGTGTGCGTGTTATTGTGCTCCTATTCTACTCATCGAATATTCCCCATCATAATCCCTTCACTATGTGCAGGCCTATAGTGATGTGTATTTATATTTATTTTTGATTAAACTATTGACGGAAGAGAATATATGTATCAATGATTTTTTATTAAATATAATAAGCAAGGGTTTATTATTTGTCGATATAATCTTGAAGATTTTTCTTACTAGAAGAGCATTTTTTAATAAAATTTACAAGCATATTTTTGTTATTTATTGATATAATCTTGAAGATTTTTTTATTAAAGAAAGAACATTTTTAAATAAAATTTTAAAGCATTTTTTTGGTTATTTATCGATATCATCTTAAAGAGAAGTAATGGCATAGGTGCAGGTCGGAATGATAATTGCTCTCTCCATTGGCAATTACAGTCATAATAATGAAAATAATTCTTATTTTTGTCTTTGTTTCCTTTATTAGTATTTTTGTTGCAAGGGAGTTACGAAGTAATTACGAGTCTGTGGTGCGATTACCTGAGACATTCATACGAATTCGAATTGAAAGCACGCGCATTATTATTGCATGTTAAGCAATGTTACAGTTGTGAGGTCTGAACGTATTATCGGAACTCTTTTAAGAAATTACTTTTCTCCATAAGGCTCTTCCATACTCCAACCTGATGTGGCAGGATCGCTGCCAAAATGATCTTCTCATTTGTCGCCATTGCTATCTTCGAAGCATTTCTACGCAAAGTCAATTCACAAGATATTGTCCTTATAGAATAATATTTTTCTTAAGAGCTGTAAGATTTGTACCATAGAATACTGGCAGACAAATCTTAGGTAGGGTGCCGTCTAACACTCTGCCCAGGGATATGCTCAGATCATTTAGCAGGCAGTTTGACGAAGGAACGGTGTGATTCAACATATCGCGCAGATGATGTGGTCGTTGTCCATCCGGCCCGGCTCCGCTTGCAACAGGAAATGAGCAGATTACCTCTAAGGTCGCCGAATGTTCGACGCTCTACCAGGGCCCGGCTGTAAGCGCGCCTGACAGACGAACGAGGGTGGCGGGTGTTTATTTCTTACTTCACATTCTGTGCGGGAGTTACGTGGTGTCATTGTGTCTGATGACAGCAGGGCTCCTGCGGCAGAGCGTACATCGCCTTCGGCCTGGACTATTAATTGGGGTTTTCGTACTTGTCTGCAAAAGACTTTCCAAAGTCGTTTGTTCGAGCAATGACACATTATCTTTAATTTTCCAGGTGAGTGTAGATTCATGGCCTTCTTTATGCGGTTCAGCCATATCAAAGATGAAGCAGATATTAGGCTAATTCAGCTTGCAAGACCCAGTTCTAAGTTCAAATTATGCGTAAGCTGCGGCACAGATTTCTCTCCGGGGTATGACCCTGGCAATGTTTAGATCTCAGTCGTCGGTACTCGTGTTTTTCGTGTGAACCAAAGGCACTTCTTTAAAGCCGTCGAAGATGGCTATCATACAGGCTTTTCCGATTTTCGACTCAAAAAGGATAGCACTCTACTAAAGTCCCGGTTCTGATCTAGCCATTTAGACAGTAGGGGCTTAAATATATTCCGTTCACAATATTAAAGCTCCTTTAAATGCTTTTTCTTGAGACCTCGACTGCTGTTTTTCCGGTTGCTTATTCGGTGCTTGTTTCGTTTGGTCGGAACCTATCATAAATCTTGGCGGGCGAAAGTGACAGAGCACGGTCTTTTCATCTTTGTGCATTATCTGTATAGGACCCAGAGTCGCTCTAGGTCGTGCGGCATCAGCTTGAGACTTCTGTCCAGCTGTCCTTCGTCGTCTTGCTTCTTCACCGTTCTGTGTGGCCACAGCAATTTTTTCCCGTTTCGCCTGGCTTACACCCTGATCTTTTAGACATTCAAGTAAACCTTCATCTGGGACTTGAATTGAGAGTCGGAGATTCGTTCCGCGTTTTTTCAATTGGCACCTGTTTTTGTTCTTTGACACGGATCGCTAGTTTTCTTTAGGCTGTGATACGCGCATGCGCCCCCGTCAAGGATTATACATCTTTAGTAGGCTGACAGTGTTCAATGCGGCCGGGTCATCCGGTAATTGAAAGATAATCTCGGGTTTACTTGCGCTTTTAATTAGCGACTCTTCGCCAAACAGGTGTCCCCGATGCGGCCTTCATTTTGACCGCTTTCCTGGCTGCAGCCATGGCGGCTTTGTCCATTGTCGTCCGAATAGTAGACCAGGTTCCAACTTCTCCGGCAGAGACAGCTGTTTCACTGGCTGGCTCTGACGGGTCGTCCTCCATATGAAACACATCCCCGCTTTCGAGAGCCCTCTCCATCATAACGCTGCTAACCTGGTCTCTCTCTCTCCGCTGGCTCTCCTTGGCAGTTGGTGCTGACTCTGTTGACGATGTTTTGGTTCTAAAGCACTTTGCACCACACCTATGACTTCCGCCGTCGCCGGTCCGTCTGCTAGCTGCGCGATAGAGCGTGGCAAGGTAGCACGAGATGATAACGGGGAGCAGTCCGATCTACCACAGCAGACAGCAGGTAATCCTGGCCGAGATGTGTAAGCTGAACAACTTGCTGTTGGCAAGGCTAACGGCAATTCGGTGCGCTGTGAACTAGCCGATTTATCGGCGCCTTGAGAGCAGACAACTGGCTGTGTATCGAACGTACTTCATCGCCTTCCGAAAGCTGTCTATGTCGTTTTTAGTAACGAAAGTTATCAACTTTGGTGGAGAAATCAGCACAAAGTGATCACGACTGCATCAGGATCCAGCCACTGGCTTCGTACTCGACACCAGTATGTAAATCGCTCGTAATTAGAATTTGCTTGTCAGACTACACGCGTGTTCTCTCGAGGACCGTTTAGCCGGCAAAAAATATATTCTTTATATATATATATATATATATATATTATATATATATATATATATATATATATATATATATATATATAATGTGTATCAAAATATATATTTGTGATGTAGAAACAGGTACACAGCCCGCTTGGGGCATAACTCAAAGCGTTAGGTCCAGGCTTGGGCTGGTCCATCAAGCCAGAGTGCCTCTCACCAAAGTGGCCTCTCTGAACATCTAAAGACAGACATTGTAAATATTCGCCCTCCCTCTTGTCTCCTCTTGTAGCAAGCATCAATCTCCTCTCGACATCGTTGAGTAGTTTCGTCGTGAGCAGCCCAGTCTCGATGTTCCACAATGTTTCGAACGCAAGGTGTGAGAACAAGTGTGGATTAGCGATGCTTGAATACTTTTTACACTTGGCTGCTTCCGCTAGGGCTACGTGTCCAGGGCAGGCTTCGTCCGCACCGACCACTGAACGGGCTAGAGAGTCGGTTACGGTCTCATCCCACACCAGCGATTGGTCCCGCTCGAAGGGAGTCAGGGACATGCCATCAGGTCTCCTCCCATCGTCTCTGACTACACCAGGAGGCTCCAAAATGCAGGGTAACCTGCCAACCGTAGCCCTCTGTTAAATGTTTTGTTCAAGACTGAGTGGCATGCGATTCTGTTTGAACTCTGCGGACAGAAAATGTTGATCTAGGGAGTCGACCTCGTCACCCCACCTGCATCGGTGTGGGAAGACTAGCTCTGCTCCTAACCTCAACCCGACTAGTATTCGTGCAGGCTCCAGAAAGGTACCCAGCTGAGCGCTCGGGGGGGCGTGCAGCCATGCACCTGCACCCTGCGAGAAAACTGCATGTAACTTTGCTTTGCAACCGCAGGTTAAGTATAGATTCCAACGCAAGGCCCATCTGCAAGTTAATTTCGTCCAACTGGGCCGAGAAGACTGAACTGTTGATTCCCCTGAACAGGTAGTTCAGTCTCGACGCGGCATGAACGCAGAAGGTACAACCCCTAGTGAGCACCCAGCTGGGAAAGGTGAATTAAACCAATCTGGAGTTTTTCCCTCCCGCTTTCGATTGTCGGCCCAAGGTAGTGAGGGAACAAGGATATATATATCGTTTTAAGAAGCTAACCTATGCTTTTATTATGGTAATATTGTCTCTATGTGCTACCCTTTAGTTATATCGCATATCATGTTGGTCGAAATTCACTCTGCACGTTCCTCGTTACTTCTAGGAGGGTCCTATATTTATATATTTTATTTAACCTCAAAGTCGGATTATGAAATTTGGGTCCCTGCGAACGTATGCATCACCACGGGGGTTCAATGTCAAAAAGGGACCTGCCATATCTTGAAGGTTTCCCGGACCGAGGCCGCATTGCCCCGTTGCACATTCAACGACTGGCGCTATCTGAGGAAATGGCAAGCTCTACTTTCTGCGTTGGCTAGAGACAGTCGCTACCTGACTTTCTGCGTCAAACTGCGAGTGGACGAGCCAAGGGTTTCGAAGACAAGTCGGTAATCCCGTAACAGTAACCTCCTCCTGTCAAGTCCGACGGGATACACGGTACGCCGCTGAATCGTAAAGCTATGCTAAAGTTGTCATTGAAGGCCTGATGCCCTGCCCTTCTGCCTGAGTTGACGATACGGGGCAGATCATCGCGCCCGTCCGGCCGGACGACGTGTCCGCAGACGCTGGTGTGAGCGTACACCAGGTCTGCCCCAAACGAGGTCCGGCCGCGAGCCTTACCGATTTTAACAAGGTATCTGTTTAGTCACAGGATAGAGCATGAAGCTATGCATCTGCCCCTTTGGAGAAGACGGCGCGTAGCCTATTATTTAACCATAAATATGGTTTACCAGCTTCCGTGGCGCATCCATATATATATATATATATATATATACGCGCTGCTAAATTTTTCCGGCAAAAACTGTCATTGGGCAAACAACGTGGTGGCGCTACGGCAATGTCCAAGGGCAGTTTTTGTCCAGGTAGTCGTTACCAGGCTTAGACTTAGGGTTGATGTAGTTTCGCGTCACGTTCACTGGGGGACAATTGTTTATACCCCATTATGAATTAAGTTTATATATATATATATATTACTCATTGTTGGGTAAAGGTATACAAATTATACTCAATAATTTAAAACGAGTACATATTATGCATATATTTTAGAATAATTTAATATTTGTATTATATAAAGATTTGCATTGTTTTATAGTGCAGAGTATACCGATATTGTATGGGGAGGGACACTTGCCCCCTGTGGACGTGTACACTCTTACGCGGCAGCCCGTTTTTTTTAACCCGTACTTAGCCTACCTCAGTAGAATGCCTAAAACCCTACTGCTGCAGCGTTACCCTGGTGAACGTCACGCGTCAGCTTCTGTTGTGGGCAGAAGAGATTCTGTCCCATCTCTTCTTCCCTGCAGCAAAAGTAAATGCCCTGTCAAGGCCATTGATAATGTTTTCCGGTCATCTGGTCTGCCCCGGCAACGTTTCAAATACAAGTGGACGTGCGGGTAGCTAGTTGGCGCGTTGTTCCGACGCTTATTAGGCTCGGTGAGCTCGACTAGTTAACCTGCTTGAGTAGCGCCGCGGCCGACCATAAATGGGGCCAACTACTGAGAGCTGCAATGGAGCACTGTGTCAGTAGCCTAAAAGCAACAACAAGTATCTCTCCGATTGCTCTCGCGTATAGTCGTGAGACGTGCTCAGTCATGTCTTTGAGTAAAACTGCATTTTGCGTACACATCTCTACTCATGGAGATTGGGTGGTGGACATTGAGCTGATAATGTATTACGTGTTTTATGTTCTTTTTGTCGCATCGGCCGAGTCGCCGCAATGAGGTGACGTATGTATGATAGATATTAACTCGCACTAATTGGATCGCGCGGCCTGATCTCTTTGCAGAGCGAACGTAGCTTAGAAGCATGGAACGTACCGATGATCAAAATCAGACCGAGCATCCTGTGCTATTGCAGACTACCGTGGTGAACGAGAGCACTGGTCAGCCTGTGTACACACTGATCAAGCTGCCTCCTGGCACAACGGTCGAGTGTCTGGCGGATATCTTGAAAAAGGACGATCGGCTGCCCGCCGTGCGGAAAGAGGTTGTCACGTTTAGCGAACGCGTCCCTCCGACGGCGACTGACAACTCCGAGCGAGACGATGATTCGGGCCGACTTGAGATCGACATCGCCGAGGGCGCCGAGAGCGTTGAGGACGAGGCGTCGAGAGACGTCACCGAACGTGTCAGTCCGGCTGCAGCCGAACGTTCGGCCACCACCGAAAAAAAGGCCACCGTTCAAGAGGGCCGAGACACGTTGCCCACGCCACCGTCAAGTCCGAGTCCGGCGCCAAGCTCATCAGCGCCAAGCTCATCAACGCCAAGCTCATCAGCGCCAAGCTCATCAGCGCCTCCTGCTGGCGTTGGGGCACCGTTCCTCGCCGCCGTGCCGGAAACCTCTCGCGCCGGATGTCACAACGGTCACAAGGCCTCGATCTTGGGCGGTCGCTACGTTCTGCAGAAGACGAACAGCCGGGCAAGACTGACAGGTCCATTTTTCTGCAACGCGTGCGGCCTCCGCTTCGACTGGCACAGCAGTGCTCGCATGCACCTCAACTTTCACAACCGCGACTTTGAGGCGTGCGACAAGTGTCAGAAACGACAGCATCAACATCAGCAGCAGCAACAACAACAACAGCGCCAACAGCGGCAACAGCAACAGAGCAGTAGTCAACCGCGTAGCTGCGGCGGGGGTGCGACGAACGCCTCGACAAGCGGCGGCGGGGGAGGAGGAAACAGGCCAGCTGGCGGCGGCGGCGCCGGCGGCGAAAGAAACGGCCGGCCGCCACGCTGCACCGTGTGCAACAAGTCGTTCTACCTCTGGAAGACGTATTTCGAGCATCAGGGCAAGCACAAGGACAAGGTCAAGTGTCCGCTGTGCTGCAAGTTCTTCCAGAGTCTGCACAACGTTGGCCGGCACTACTACGACGAGCACAGCGGCGTGCAGATCACGTGCAACATGTGCGGCAACGGCTATCGCGCCTTCAAGCACTACCAGAGGCACGTCGAGACGATGCACGTGATCGAGGAGCGCAGCCGGCTGGTGTCGGCGTCGTCCGAGGACGGCACCACCCCGAACTACTCGATCGACCTGCCGACGCTGCAGCAGCTCGACCCGTCGATTCGCGTGTTCTCGTCGGTCGAGCGCACCTGTCCCGTGCCCAACTGCGGCCGGGTGTTCTCGACGCAGCACACGATGCAGCGCCACATCTACGACCTGCACGCCAACGAGATGCTGCCGTGCGGGCTGTGCGGCAACGCCTACCGAACGTACATGCAGTTCGAGCGGCACTGCGAGCTGTTTCACGGCGAGAACTTTCGCATCGAGCTGCCGGTGGGCGAAATCATCCTGCCCCATAAGCGCCACAAGCGGGAGTCGGTGGTGAGCGAGGGCGGCGAGTACATGAGGAGCATTCCGCCTCTGCCTCGTTCGCGACGACAACAACAAAAGTCGAATAGGCATTCGTCCGCTAGTACGTCATCGGCGCCGCCGTGGTCGCCGCCAGCAGCAGCAGCAGCAACAACAACAACAGCAGCAACAGCAGCAGCAGCAACAACAATGACCACGACGACAACAACGACGACGACAACATCAACAACAACAGCAACAGCAACAACAACATTGTCTGCGAGGGGCGGTGGGCGTGCGGCATCAGAGCCCCTCGAGTCGCCCAAGACATCAGACTCGTCGTTAAGGGCGTCAGCTTCGACATCGGCCTTGGAGTTTACGGCCGCAACGGCGGCGGCAGCTGCAGCAGCAGCTGCAGCCGTTTATCGGCATCTGCGCAAATCGCGCAGTTTACCTCGGCACCTCGAGGTGGCGGGTGGTTACCTCGTGCCACCTCGAGACGAGCCCCTTGACATGACTCTCGACAAGCCGGCCGAGCCACCGAAGTACGATGCCATACTTCCCGACTGACCTACGGCGAGCCGAACCACCGCGTTAAGTTATAGGAGGCCTCTGATCATCTGCGAATCATCATCGTCAGTCGTGTGAGAGGGAGGAAAATGAGGAGCACGCACGACGACAAAAGCCAAGAAATCTATCGAGACTGCGGCGCGAAAAGGAGTGATCAAGCCCAGTGAGAGAGAGAAGGAGAGAGGGGGGGATAAAGGGAAATCCGATAAAGGGACAATGAATGTGTGAGTGTATGCAAGCAAAAGAGACAGGTAGAGAGAAAGAGAGAGAGAGAGAAGTATCAATATCTATTGCGATAGCGATCGTGGACGCTGGTCGTATTCTGTTGTGTTGTCGTTACTGAGTTCGATGACGACAATTCAAGTGACTATGTGCAAAGATAGTGTACATATCAATAAATAAACGGCAGCGTTTTAGTCCGATTATTACGTTTGCACAATAAAGAAAGTTAATAAGAAAGAAAAATGAGCTGAATTTGTCGTCTGTGGTGTACGGGTGAATCTCTCGGGAAATGTCGGCATACGTTTGCCCATTTGTTTTCGGAATTGTGTGCGTATGTAAAAAATGACACTTAACTTTACGTCGGTAAGCAGCATGGATGTTGCATCTAGGATTGTGTTTGATCTCGACTTATAAGTCGACAAAATATCATCGCAGGAGATTACTGATGATCTCTAACCTAAGTTTAAGTAAGTTTATTGTTCGATCTATTCGATCATTGAACTGGGACATAGCTCTGGGAGATAGTCGTCGAGGAACGATAGAGCACCGATGCAATATACATATAATGAAGTGAAGTTTATTTTAAGAATAACAACCAGGTAAGGGCAATTCGACTTTCGTTACCAGTCCACGTCTAAACGTGAGTAGTATATCCATACAGCCGAGATAGCGGCTGTGGATGGGGCGACTAACTAGCGCTCATCCAAAGGGGGCGTTGGTGGTTATTTCTGTTGGACTTGGTTGTCACTGTTTTGCTGCTACATTTTTCTGCTGAAGAAAGCCCCAAGAACGCGACGACGTTGGGAGCATCGAGACGCTATCGTGTCAGGGGCATCTTGGTCTAATAGGAGCATCTAAAATGTGGCTATCAGACTGGTAAACATGTGCGTTGGACTCAGAGCACCCGAAATTCTGACAAAAACAGACAAAAAAAGCGCTATTCCGTAACTATATTATGGCTATTCGTGACAAAACGCCATGGAATTATTGTTGGAGCTTGCAGGGAATCTATCTAATTTCATAAGAGCTCCTCCCCAGTAAAATCCAGTTGTGCACACATTGTTTTTCTAATAGGCTGAAACTTCTTGATTATTGCCCAGCCCCTTTTGCAAGGAATTTGAATGCTGGGCCGCGTACGTATATGCAACTCCAGGTGACAGAAAGGCTCTACAATTACACGAACCTCTATAAAAGAAGCCGACGAAATTTGCTCGAAATGCATCCGTGTACGGTTAGCGAGTGCAATCTTCGAAAACGCACGGTATCCAGTTTTATGGTTTTCTCTCCATCAAAGACACAATAGGGTAAGGTAATTGTGGAAACTGTAACAGCAATAAAACGCTACGAATCAATTTTTCTTACGAGCCTTGCTAAAAATACGTCCACCGGCTAAAATGTGTCCAATAATGCTTTTTACATAACTAGACTATCAAGTATTAGAACAAAAAACAACCAAACAGTGCTAAGATAGCTATTTTTGACATGAGAGTTTTTGAAAATAGCTTTTGTTTTAAAATTTTATACCGATCGCCCGTGGCAAAAAGGTCAATTATAGTCTGGCTTAGATGATACGCAACACTATACTCTTAATTATGCAACTAAATGTGTAGTTTATTTTATGAATTAACGACATCTGTCATCAGTAACAGACAAAAAAAATCCGTTATATAGAACGCCATTCGTCACCGTCGTTTTGTCCTCTGTAGTTGACGCTCCACAGAATCTTTCGAAGTTGCCGTCTAATCGAGCCGATGGGGCCCTGTTCATAGGAAAGTAAGTGCAATGGAAGTGCCATTACGGTGGCAGTCGTTTTGAAGATAGACTCCAAGGCTTTATGTTAGTCGAGGAACCAGTAAATTAGATATTGCCCAACCCATCACGACTGGACTCTCCCCCACGTGTGTGGTCTCCTAGGGCTGCATCCTAAGCAGTTACTTCCAAAGACCGCAAAACGTTTTCCAAATTGTTGTTCACATTTGTTTGTTTATTTCGGAACTTCTCCGATATTGTCTCTCTCTGAAAATGTTGTATTTTTATTTTGACTGTTTTTTTTTTTACAATAAATCCTTGTTACAGCGTGAAGTGACCAATCGTACAACTCAAATGTGACACTAAAGTATGTCAACTCTCTTCTATATACACCCATGACATGTTCAAATACCGGAAACAAATTTTTTCACCCGGGACCGAACCTACGACCGATCACACTAAAGAAAGTGTCGGGGAATAGGTATTCAGACCACGCCGCCCACATACCGAGAAATCATAACGCTCCGCCAGAAAACATAGAGCTACCGCTAATTTCAGCTTTTATTTCTAGTGCAATAATTCAATTTAGTTTTAATATTGTTGAATATGTTCGAAGGGTCAAACATTTTAAAAAATTGGTTATAATTTAGGAACAAAAACTATGGTATTATGGCATTACTAAAAAAAAAGATTTACATTACAGCGTCCCCTCTAGAGTCTTCTGTTCTCCACAGCACTGACATCACAATGTCGTGCTTTCCCAGTACCGTTATAGTCTTTTAATATAAACCTCGACCGGCACTGGGTGTTCACGCTTAAACGCATTTGGGTCATCCGTAGGATGACTCACTTGCGTGGATGACGGCTGAAGTACTCGCTGTTCAGCACTTGCACGTTCACCACCATCTTCACGGTTATTGACGAATGACCTTTGATCGAATGTTTCCTTCATTCTTACTCATACGCCTAGCACCTCCATCTTTCCGCCGCTGACTTATTTTCTAAGCTAAAGTGCGTCGTATTCATGTCTAGACTTACCTTTTTATTAACAATCACCCTCCACATGAAGCTGTCGCAGCCAAACTAACTGAACTCCTGTCCAATTGATGCCCCGCGGTTGACGTCTGCTCCTGACGATGGCCGGCGGCAACCACTGTTTGTTGTTGTTGTTGTTGTTGTTGTTGTTGTTGTTGTTGTTGTTGTTGTTGTTGTTGTTGTTGTTGTTGTTGTTGTTGTTGTTATTGTTGTTGTTGTTGTTGTTGTTGTTGTTGTTGTTGTTGTTGTTGTTGTTGTTGTTGTTGTTGTTGTTGTTGTTGTTGTTGTTGTTGTTGTTGAGTATCTTAAAAAAGTAACAATAGCAATTATTTGTATAGTTCCTAAAAGCCACGTATTTGCTGAGCGATTCATTGACGCAGGCAGGTGGGTGACGCCAACCAGTTCACAGGCGACCCTCCGCTTCTTCCACTACGGCCGCCCCCGTAGCCGATCAAGTTGCCATTGTGGTACCGCTCTCGCGGACCCCAGCAGCGCGGTCGCAGTAGCCAACTGTTCGGCTGTGGGGGGTACATTGTGTCCTGCGTACAATCGCCAATTCGGCGCTGCCACCCGCCCCGCTTAACAGATCCAGCATCTACTTCTGCTCACCGCGCCTACATTTCATCCGACTGCATTCGCCCCGGTCATGCACGTTCCCAGCACTCGAGTTTACTGGGCAATTGGGCGCGTGCAGTCCGGCAGCGCGGCATACTCATCCGGTTTGAGAGCTTGAGTTTAGTGTGCGCTATGCCTCAATGTGGCGCAACCTGACGAGATCCAGCCCGGCTGGAAAACTCGATGAAAACCACTGTACGATGGCTTTAATGTATCCTTGATGGTGTGAACCTCAAAAGTCAGCTTAGGTCTACAGGAAATGACAAACGTTTCTTGCAAAGGGAGGCGGTGCTACGACGGTGTCAGATCTTACAGCGAACGAGTGCTGAACGTAGCAGCCTAGTAGCTCCAAGTATGTCGCCTTCCTGAAGTTCAATCTCTTCACGATGCGCTTTATCATCGTTTAGAGAGGGGTGGTAGACGCGGCACCTGGTCCTCGGCACGGATGATTTTATTTGCTGTATAAACCGTTGCTCTTGACAGAAAAAAAGAGAACTAGATCGTATTATAGAGGGAACCAACGATGTGTTTCAACAACCGATGCAAACGTTGTCTTCAGTGATTTCTATAATTATATGTATAATAGCTTATTGTGATATAATAATGTATGATAGCTTATGTATGATATAATAAATGATAAGCTCGCACATGTTCCTGTGAGGTTAGCCTCCTTTTTTCCCAGCACGTTACCAACTACTCTAGAGCCTGTGCTCTGGATATGCGTGTTCATGGCTGCGCAAGCTTTTGCGAAAAGGTAAGAAATGTGCAGACTTTGTAAAGTGTTTAGCTGTCCCCAAAATGTACTGAGTAACTAAATACCAACTGGGCCATTTGCTGACTGCCATACGGGAGACGTAAAGACAAACGTGAAGTTGAAGATGACGTGGTGCACTGGGAAGTGCGGTTAATGACAGAAAACACATTAGGCAATGCTAGGACTGCGTCTAGTATATATATATATATATATGCGTCGTGAAGAATATATAACGCCGGCCAGAAGATGCGACATGATCGTACAGAATTTGCGTAAATGAAATTATTTTATCAGCTTTCACACCACATACCTCAAAATCATTACCCTACGATCACTCACAGCGCTGAGTAGTCGTAGGGTAATTATTAGGGTGGCTTGGCGAGAAACGATAAAGTATGTGAAATTGTCCTTCCTAGAGATCAGAATATTGCCCATCGAGCCCGGTGGCACGGTGCATTCGTCTGCGCCTCGCGACCGGAGGAGACACATAGATGCGCGCGTTTGAGCCCTACCGTTGCACATTTGCATTTATGGGGGTCCGTCTATGCGGCAATGCTAACGGCAGTCCCGTGTACGATAAATCTCGGCTAAGGGTCAACCCGAAAAAAAATCTGATTATGGCCCAGTCCTGCTGTATACCCAAGGCGGCATAGCAGAATTGAAATAGAACCTTTCTGGCTGCCCCCTCTGCGACTCCCCTCGGCACCGGCGAGTGCTGCCGTTAAGGTACGTCGAGGGCGAGGGGGATTCTGGTTGTAGAAGAATCCTCCTGTCGCTAGTTTTTGGCTTTTCAGAGGCCACTTTGCACGATAATCCTTATTTCTACGTTTGGCCAGATGCACGTTTGTTATGATAAACTGATAAGGGCCTTCTCTAGCAAGGAATATAGCAGTAAGACAATGCTCAACCAGATCCAACAAAAACAATGAAGAACAACAAGCTCTACATAAGTCGAACTTGATCTCACGCTGGTTTATTTTTCGGTCGTAATGCCGGCAACCCGTTTCTTAAAAAGGTGTCTTAGCTATTCAAGTGACCGCCGCTACATAGAATGTGTATATATATATATATTGCTTTTTTTTTGTATACGATTGGAAACTTTGTGTTACTCGAATGATTTCTGATTTCTGATGAATTATTACATCTAAGAGTTTATCTACAAAAATGTTGTATGTTGTGACATGCCCTTTAAAAGTAGGAACATTGATACGATGCTGAAATCAAAGCAGTATTTTACATTGGAAAATACATTTTTATGCTTCTATTAGCTCATTGATCCATACCAAGTTAGGCCCACTAAAACGTTTACAGTTTTTATTTTGCCCTTCCAAGGCGTCCATAATGCCCATACACGTTTCGCAAACTAGCTATGGGCCGTCGTCATCTGCATTGAATCAGCTTTAGATAAGAGTATCTTGAAGACGTAAGAAGTAAGTCAGATTAGGCCGAAAATTCGGGATGCCACGCGTTATACCCCTATTTTTTGCCGCCAACGTAATCTATCGCTAGTATGGCGATCGGAAAAGCCAGCCGGTGGCATGTTCCTTCTCCGTATGGAGCTCGGCTGTGAGGATATTGTATCTTCGCGCATTCGGCAGTATCACGTGTTGAATTGAACCCGCTCAATCGCGGAGACCGATGATAAAATCCATGTGCCAAATGACTCATTTGTATCACCGACCACGGCCGCTCTTAACCTAAGGTAGGTCACACGTCACATAGGGAGGCCACATGTCCTGCAGTATGGACACGCGACGACTTAACTTAGACGATGTTCATTTCAGGAAAAATTATATATATATATATCAAGCGGTGACAACATGACTCATATAGATGTGTCATGTTGTCACCGCTAAAAAGAAGCGGAAGAACGTGCTTTACCTTGAGCCCTGTAGGTCAGCTAATGAAGCTTCTCGGCTGACACGAAAATGCGTAAATATTTTCCGGCAATAATGCCTTTGGCATGGTTGGTGAAACGTTTACTTAAAAGCTTATTGAGAGGATGAAAAAAGATTAGTGCGAGAGTGTGTGGGGAATGAGTAGGCAGCGCTTTAGGAGAGGATGCCTATCTACGCATGGCTGAAGGAGTGCTCAGTGGAAAATTTTAGGTTGTTTCATAAGTCCGTTCGGGTAATTGTGTGCGCCGCACTGCGCAGACTCGGCGAAAGACGAAAACTGTTGGGAGAGGATTATTTGTTTACATGGCAGTAAAAGCAGACCTGCGCTGTATTATAACGTGAAATTCGTTCGATCATCTAACTCACGCAAACTATAATGCTCAAGTAAAGATGGCAGAGTTAAATGTGCATTTTCGGCATTTTATGCTATTATTTTTTCCTTCATAATATTATTTATTTAGGAATTTAATATATACATGTGAATGTTTAAATCCACGGCACCGATGGCTCACTCCTCATCTATCATTCGTGTCCGAGTGGGAGTCTTGCCCGACCCCTGACGCGAAGACGCGGGTCCATCCAGTCTTTCATAGTTCCGAGCACCGAACGCGTTACTCTCTGAATTTCTAGGGAAATCCGTTTGGGCAAAAGAAAGTGCCTCCCGCCTCGTCCTCGTAGACTGCTGTAAAGCGTCGCAACCTGGAAATTAGCGTGTTTGTGGGGGCCCCCAGGGCGCCCAGCTCTCGAGTGCGAGGGTGAAGTGGTACGCGACCCGGCCTACGTTCCGCATACTTTCTTGTCTTTGATGCTATTTTATTTCCGGAAAGGAAAGAATGCAACCCAAGTCGCAATTAGGATATTTAAAGGGATGGCGGGGAGGTAGTAACAGATAGACGTTCAAAAGAGGTTGGTCCACGGCGACTTCGACGTTACGCTACGAGGTCGGCCCGAACGTCCCTGTACTTGGACTTGGCTCATAACAACAGTGGTCGAAGGCCATGGCCATTGTCGACGTACAATATAAGGATTCGTCAGCAAGTTGGGATGTAAGGGTGCTGGACGCACTCAGCAATTGCCAACTGGAAAAGCATGTACTAGCGTGCGATCAGCTCCTTAAAAAGAACGAGGAGAATCGCCCCGTTGGCCCCGGGAATGAAGAAATCGGCGAGACCAGACAATATGCATTAGGCTCTAGATAAGGGAGGGGCCAGACAAAGGTGGACGAGGGATGAGCCAACCTCCAACTAGCTGAGTATAAGACCGCCTGAAAAAGACTGAGGACTCATTGCTAAAATTGCGAGGCAAGCGTGGAAGTAACTGAGACATGCGATGGACAGTAACATATGTTGCTTGTCGTATCAAATCTTCGTGGTCTAGCTCCAGAGAATTCCATTCCAAAGCTTCCGCTCTCTCTGCTCTTCTTCCGTATGACTCCGTTTCCCATCTACTGCTTCCCCCAAAGTCTTCCAGTCAAGCTTTTTGATCTGTCAACATCTTTGGCAGGCCCCAGTATTCGAGATTTTCTTCCCGATGTATCTCAGACCGAATGTAGTCTTCTAGTACGCGGCATACGACATATCGCGACTTTTGAATTTTCGCGGGTTACGTATATTCGAATTTCGATTTTTTGTGGCGTTAGGTTGGTACTCAAGTCTCTCACTTATGCCGACAAGCTCGGCCATTTTGAATGTTCACTTAATTGTTGACAGCTGCTTTGCTTGCACGTGTTTTGGATCGTCTTCGATTTTTACCTATTCAAAAAAATGGATCAAAGAACCTGTATCAAATTTTGTGTGAAAAACGAAATTAAGTGCGCGGATGCATTCCGAATGTTGACTGTGGCATACGGAGAAACTACCTTGGACCGAAGCAACGTTTATCGGTGGTACAAAATGTTCTCAGAAGGCCGAGAAGATGTGAACGACGAAGAGCGTGCCGGACGCCCGAGCACTTCAACAACAGACGAAAAAATTAATGAAGTGGAGAAAATGGTATTGGCCAATCGTAGAATCACCGTTAGAGAAGTTGCTGAGGACCTAAACATATCGATTGGCTCGTGCCATTCGATTTTTATCAATGATTTGGGCATGAGACGGGTCGCCGCGAAATTCGTACCAAAATTGCTCAATTGCGACCAAAAACAGCATCGCATGAACATTGCTAATGAGATGTTGGACTCTGTCCGCGACCCAAATTTGCTCCAGAGGGTCATAACTGGTGACGAATCGTGGGTTTATGGTTATGACGTGGAAACCAAAGCTCAATCATCCCAATGGAAGCTGCCGCACGAACCAAGACCGAAAAAAGCGCTAAGTTCGGTCAAATGTGAAAGTTTTGCTGACAGTTTTCTTCGATTGCAGGGGCGTGGTGCATCATGAGTTCTTGCCACAGGGTAGAACGGTCAATAAGGAATATTACCTGCAAGTTATGCGCAATTTACGCGAAGCAATCCGCCAGAAACGCCCGGATTTGTGGAAGAACAAAAATTGGCTTTTGCACCACGATAACGCCCCTGCTCACACATCGTTGCTTGTGCGCGAGTTTTTGGCCAAAAACAACGCACTAATGATGCCGCAGCCACCGTATTCCCCAGATCTGGCCCCCTGTGACTTTTTCTTGTTCCCTAAATTGAAGAGGCCCATGAAAGGACGACGTTACGCTACGCTTGACGAGATAAAGACGGCATCGAAGGAGGAGCTGAACAAGACAAAAAAAAATGGTTTTTTGAAGTGCTTCGAAGATTGGAAAAACCGTTGGCACAAGTGTATAATATCTCATGGGGATTACTTTGAAGGGGACAAAATAGATATTCTTGAATAAATGAATAATTTTTGAAAAATACTTCGCGATACTTTTTGAACACACCTCGTACATACATAGTGTGTTCAAAACGTATCGCGACTTTTGTGTTTTTTCAAAAATTATTCATTTATTTATGAATATCTATTTTGTCCCCTTCAA
This sequence comes from Dermanyssus gallinae, assembly GCA_003439945.1. Taxonomy (NCBI): domain Eukaryota; kingdom Metazoa; phylum Arthropoda; class Arachnida; order Mesostigmata; family Dermanyssidae; genus Dermanyssus; species Dermanyssus gallinae. The sequence goes on along the minus strand of QVRM01007006.1, from coordinate 235,688 downwards.
AGTAATCCCCATGAGATATTATACACTTGTGCCAACGGTTTTTCCAATCTTCGAAGCACTTCAAAAAACCTTTTTTTTTTATCTTGATCAGCTCCTCCTTCGATGCCGTCTTTATCTCGTCAAGCGTAGCGTAACGTCGTCCTTTCATGGGCCTCTTCAGTTTAGGTAACAAGAAAAAGTCACAGGGGGCCATATCTGGGGAATACGGTGGCTGCGGCATCATTAGTGTGTTGTTTTTGGCCAAAAACTCGCGCACAAGCAACGATGTGTGAGCAGGGGCGTTATCGTGGTGCAAAAGCCAATTTTTGTTCTTCCACAAATCCGGGCGTTTCTGGCGGATTGCTTCGCGCAAATTGCGCATAACTTGCAGGTAATATTCCTTATTGACCGTTCTACCCTGTGGCAAAAACTCATGATGCACCACGCCCCTGCAATCGAAGAAAACTGTCAGCAAAACTTTCACATTCGACCGAACTTGGCGCGCTTTTTTCGGTCTTGGTTCGTGCGGCAGCTTCCATTGAGATGATTGAGCTTTGGTTTCCACGTCATAACCATAAACCCACGATTCGTCACCAGTTATGACCCTCTGGAGCAAATTTGGGTCGTCGCGGACAGAGTCCAACATCTCATTAGCAATGTTCATGCGATGCTGTTTTTGGTCGCAATTGAGCAATTTTGGTACGAATTTCGCGGCGACCCGTCTCATGCCCAAATCATTGATAAAAATCGAATGGCACGAGCCAGTCGATATGTTTAGGTCCTCAGCAACTTCTCTAACGGTGATTCGACGATTGGCCAATACCATTTTCTCCACTTCATTAATTTTTTCGTCTGTTGTTGAAGTGCTCGGGCGTCCGGCACGCTCTTCGTCGTTCACATCTTCTCGGCCTTCTGAGAACATTTTGTACCACCGATAAACGTTGCTTCGGTCCAAGGTAGCTTCTCCGTATGCCACAGTCAACATTCGGAATGCATCCGCGCACTTAATTTCGTTTTTCACACAAAATTTGATACAGGTTCTTTGATCCATTTTTTTGAATAGGTAAAAATCGAAGACGATCCAAAACACGTGCAAGCAAAGCAGCTGTCAACAATTAAGTGAACATTCAAAATGGCCGAGCTTGTCGGCATAAGTGAGAGACATGAGTACCAACATAACGCCACAAAAAATCGAAATTCGAATATACGTAACCCGCGAAAATTCAAAAGTCGCGATACGTTTTGAACACACCTCGTATAAGTCTTAGGACAACGTGCTATGTTAACCCAACATAGATAATGGTATACTAGTATAATGTTTCACGTTTTACTAGCTGAATGATGTAACCTTAGCTTCTGAATCGAAATGCTGTTTTAGGAGTAAATAGTAGTTCTGGCGTGATTAACTTGACTTTACCACCCACCATCGTGGTAACTAGGTATGTAGACCATCATAAATTCATAAATTGATTGCACCCATGAACAATAGAGACATCCCCCCGCACGGTAAGCCTTGCGTACACGCTACGAATTGGCCGCTGCCCATTGCTAAATCATCCTTAGCTATATTTATCTAAGAGTTTTATTTTAAACGTTTTAAAGTGTCGTTTTTTTCTAGGCACTTCAACAAAAACAGAATGATAGGTGCTTTCTTAGTACGTTTGCATATCATTTTTTTATGAAGCTATGAAGAACACGATCGTCGGGGCATACAACAGAACCTTAACGCTTGGGTGACAGTTCGTAATGCAGACAAGTAGATCTCCCATGAAGATAGAGCACAAACGCGGGTCTAAGTTAAGCCATTTCGCAAACCCGGTCGTTTGTTGTAACCACAGATGTTCTGCTAATCTGTCACTTACAGCTATCGAGTTCTTCTGTAATGTATTCGTCACACCATTGAGTATACCGCTATGCTCAAGCACCAACACTTATTATCTTGAGTTGTATGGAGCTTTGAAATCTACAAAAACGGCGTAGACCTCACGCCAGCGTTTTCTCGACCTCCTGAAGAAGAACGCAACGAGCTGTGAGTGTGCTCCTGTTAGCTCAGAAGTTATGTGCTGTTATGGGATTGCTTCTTTGTACTCCAGATAGGCGGTTAACCAAGCACACAGGAGCTTTGATGACAACTTATCACTTACTTAGAGATATGTATCTCTTCTTTGCAATCCATGCTGTCTTCATGCTGTTAGATCATGGGTACTGTCGAACCCGGTGGCGTAGTGGCATGCGTCTGCGCCTCGCGACCGGAGGAGACACATAGGTGCGCGGGTTCGAGCCCCAGCGTTGCACATTTGTAATTATGGGAGTCCGTCTATGAAGCAATGCAAAAAGCAGTTCCATGGACGTTAAATCTTGGCTGAGAGTCAGCCCCGAAAGGATTAAAAAAAAGATCATGAGGACTCCCTTTTTCTTCGCGCATGACTGTCGGCTGGCAGTATATTTTACATAATATTACTATGGTATGACCTTGCGCTTTCAGGTAGTTTTATTCTGTCAGTACGCCACACGCGGCCAAACGGGCAAGTAATCCCAACAGATACTCTAGGCATCATAGAACCATTTGGCCCTTCCGAAAGTAATTTTCAGAGATCTATTTCCAGAAAAGCCTTTTTGTTTTGTTCATGTGGCTTTTTTTTCAAGCACGGAGAACGGCTTGTGCAGCATTAAAGCGGCGAGCCAAATAAACTCCAGATAATATAATTTATTCATTCAATTCATCCTCACTCCGTAGGATAGCAGCAAAAATGCAAGGTATGCAAGTGTCTCAGATTAGCCACGGGCAAAGCACGCGCTGGTGAATTTTTCCGGCAAAGGCTGTCATTGGATATGCAACGCGGTAACGCCACGGCGGTGCTGAGTACCCTTGCCCAGGTGGTCGACACCAGGTCTGGACCGAGGGCTGATGTAGTTTGCCGTCACGTTCACTAGGGGACAATTGTTTACACCCCATTATGAGTTGAATAAACTTTACAAACTATAGACACACACACAAAATATCGAATATATAGGAAGCACCTTAATTCACCAATAAATTGGAGTGAGATGAGATCATTCATAGAGAATAGACACGTGCCAGCTAACTCGTATGTTAGGCCATTTAGTCTTTCGGGTAAAAGTAACAAACATTTACTCTTTCGGGTAAAAGTAACAAAGACTGGCTTCATTATGATGCGGTACGCCAGGAATAATAACGGAGTCCGTTCTATTGCCAGTTATTGTTGTTGTTGTTGTTGTTGTTGTTGTTGTTCTGTCTGTTGTCGTTGTTATTCTATTCGCAGTTATTGTTGTTGTTGCTGCTGCTGCTGCCGCTGCTGCTATATGTTCTCTATAGGCAGGCTCCGCCGTGCGATGCGGTACGAACCGGCTTGACCACTCACACATCTCTTTCCACCTCTCGTAATGCACGCAGAGAGAGAGAGAGGGGGGGTGGGGGAGAGAGAGGGACTTTGTCCACTTTCTAAATAAAAGCGCACAGTCTAATCATAGTGGTGGACCCAAGTGGCGTCCCCTCTCTACAACACCCGGCCCTACCCACTTGGTCTCGCTGCATCCCCTGCGCGCCCCCTCTGGGCGGGCGGCGAAGATCATTATCATCATCATTATCATCACCACCACCATCATCATCATCAGTAGTTATTCGTAGTAGGCACTCGTTGTCATGTCGGCTGTTGTGGGCTGTGTTATCCTCGTATTCGTCGTCGTCGTCGTCGAGTGGAACAGATATGATACGACTCGATTTCGTATTCTCGTATCGCTCGAGATCTTAGTAGCAGCTGCTGCAGCAGCAGCAGCAATAACACAAATATGACCGTGCGTCGGTAACCGCGCTCGCAGCGATAACGACGCTGCACGCAACTCATTAAGAGACGAAGGAGACCGCATCAAGCAGTTGCAGCAGCAGCAGCATCATCGCCAATCACCGATGGTTAATTGGATCGATGTTTAATTCGCACACCTCGATGTGTGGTATCTGTGTGTGTGTGTGTGTGTGTTTGTCCCTCTTCACTACAACCACCACATGTATAGCCAAAAAAAAACTTTTCGGGCTGACCCCCAGCCTAGAGTTAACGTTCACGGGACTGCTTTTTGCAATACTTCATAGACGGACCCCCATAAATACAGATGTACAACGGTGGGGCTCGAACCCGCGCACCCATGTGTCTCCTTCGGTCGCGAGGCGCAGGCGAATGCACCATGCCGGGCTCCAACACATGTGGAGCCAGCCGCCACACATCTCCCATACAGTCACCACATCGAGCAAGATGGCTTAGTGGCAAAGCCTTTGCCTTGCATTCGGGCGGACTGGGTTCGAGACCTAGACCGGCCACTCTTAAATTGGTTTGCATGGTTTCCAATTTAGACAAGGTAAATGCCGGAATGGATCAACAATTAGCCATGGCATGAAAACAACCGTACACGGGCATTAAGCCTTACGGAAAATAAAAAATAAAATAAATAAAAAAACATCCTACATGTAGTGAGAGAGACAAAGATACGTTCAGATTGTAGGTACGCTCGCCGTGCTATAAAAATTAGCACTAACTGTGATGCCTGTATATATGAACACTAATCATTACAAACCGTTGTTTAAACAAATATATTATTGTTGATATTGTTATTAGTACTTCTTTCTTATTCATATTTGTGTTAGCAGTGTCGCCTTAGCGTGTCGCCTCGATTCCAGCAAGTGCCATTTATCTGCTCATTCCAAAGCGCCGATTATAGAAACGGTATTGCTTCTACACAATATTATTATAGATGATCATATTCGTAATTTGCGCTGAATTGTGTTAATGTTCCGACTGCATCGTTGTTGCATGCGATTTCAAACTGTATTTTTGCTGATATTGTACCCACTGCAATGGCTTCAAACACACGTTCAGTTTCCAAACTCCTTTAATGCAACTTCATTGAATAGTCTTGCTTTGTGAAAAACATCTAGGTGCTTCGATGGCTTCAATATGTATTTTTGTCTAAATTGGCTTGTGAATATAAGGTTAACCGGGACAGCCTACTAAATGCCCCCCTTAAAGGCTCTTCACAATAAAGATGGTTTGTGGTAAAACCAAACATTTGTCGCGATTGCAACCTGTCTGATTTTCTGTCACAGTCGAGTCAGAACGCAGAGTGGATGTGCAATCTAAAAACTGGCTACATAAAGACTTAATAAAATTCCGTTGTGATCTAAATTGTGAAATTGTATGTGCCGATTAATATCTGATGTGTGCATATGCATTATGGATCTCGCAGGGGCAAGTGCGTTTGCACTGTATTGTAACAATATCAATAATACCACCTGGGTGCTATCAACAAAGAATCGAGGTCATTCCTGAAGGACTTAGCAAAGCGTATTTAAGAGATCACAGGAGACGGTCGGAAAGGTAAGTCTCTCAGGTAGATAATGTTACTAGCTGTGTGTTAAGATAATGCTGCATACCCCTGGTGGATACGGTCATAGAATAACGGACTCTGGTGATTGAGAATCTATTGTCCCCACGGTCATATGCCCAAACATCAAATTAAGTAAACGCATCATAATAATAATAATAATAATTATTATTATTATTATTATTATATATTATTATTATTATTATTCTTATTATTATTATTATTATTTATTGCTGATCATACAATTGTGAGGTCTGAATCGTATTATTATATTATTATTATTATTATTATTATTATTATTATTATTATTATTATTGTATTATATTATTATATGATTATTATTATTATTATTATTATTATTATTATTATTATTATTATTATTATTATTATTATTATTATTATTATATTATTATATCTTTAACGATCAATGACCCGAACTGTTTACAATATTCAAATCAAGCTATTTTTATGAACGAGTACTAAGTCTGCTAAAGTGTGCGCGCGGTAACCCTAGCTATGAAGCTATGTGAAGAGCGAACTCCATAGAAGCTATAATGTTTAATAGGATAGATTTTTAACACCATAATAATAATAATAATAATAATAATAATAATACTGAATAATAATAATAAAATAATAATAATAATAATAATAATAATAATAATAATAATAATAATAATAATAATAATAATAATAATAATAATAATAATAATAATATATAATAATGGCACAAGGAGATTCATTAAAGAGCTTGGCGAGCGGATACAAGAGAACACAGGCGACCGACGAGAGAGCGAGTTCCTGTGGCAGTTGCTCTCGCTGACGGTATGCAGAGGTAACGCTGCCTGTATAACCGGGTCAATGTTTTGAGAGGAAGAGACTGCTACCGAGATATTTAATTATATAATAATACATGTTCAGACCTCACAATTGTATGATCAGCAATAAACAATAATAATAAAATAATAATAATAATAATAATAATAATAATAATAATAATAATAATAATAATAAAGAGCGTTCACTCAAGTTACACATGCTTAGAACTAATAAATGTACAATTCGTGATAAACAGTGCAACCTTCCATGCAGACAAAAGAGAGAGATTTAGAAAACCTCACAAATCAACCTCTAATTGACATGCAGAACTGCATGGCATAGAAAAGACCGCTCTATTTGTATGAATAATTGTTCCCAATTCGCGATTGTGTGTAAATGTCGTGTAGAATACAACACAGCGCCATCGCATTATCCAATGTTGGAAAGTTGAAGGGATAGCTCTAATCCTCTAGCTGAGTGATCTATGTCCTGTTTACAGCTACGAATAGAAGGTGAACAATTACAATAACGGACTAAGGCAATGTTCACTAAGACTCCACTACACGTTTACGTCTCACAGTTGCTTTAATTGAGATACCTGTATATTGATAATAAACAACTATGAACAGATAGACTTTTCGTAGACTCCTTAAATAATCGCTGAAAGGCTCAGCTTTTAAGTTCAACTAACGTCGAGCCAAATGCTGTTCGTGACATCAATTCAGGTGGTTAGTATTCACGCTACATTCGATCGACATGAATAGTTAGAATAAACGTAGCTCGGCTTCCGTCACAATTATCTCTGTGCCCTCTAGTTTTGCCCAAGCGTTATGTGCAACATGCGCGGTTAGCTGTCCACAACTTCTAATCTAATCTCGGGTCACTTGATAGTCCTCGTATCTGCGTTTACCTTTACTGACGGCTCTTCCATTCTCCATCGCACGTCTCTCATATCGGGCCTGTTTCCGTTTTGCAGTAACCGAACGTTTGTGATTCGTCCGCCAATGCATTCAGTACGTGTCCCTTCGTCAGAGAAGCGGAAAGGTTTCTACAGAACTCGAAACTTAAATTAAAAATTATGTTTTCGCAAAAATTAGTGAACAACTGATTGTAAGAGATGGTGATGTAGTGTGTGATCAACTCGTAATGCCCACGCCGCGCTCAAGGCGGGGCGCAGTAATCTTTCATCTCGAGGTGGCCTTCTTCGGTCGTAAGAGTGTGCGCTGTAGCATTAGCCGTCACAAGCAGACATATCGTAGAAAATAAGCACTACTAAAAAAACATTATTACATCTGCTCGTTTTATTGGATTTCTTATATGATGCCACTGCGTCGCTCACGCCGACCACGAATAATGTAACAGCCAACTTAGGTTCTCTAATATATCTAGACACGACTTTGTTTTTTCCTGTAGGTGTGCAGGACCTGGTGTGGGGATATTGTCCTGTATTACTACATTAGATCTGTTCGGAAAAGCTTAGATAGGTCCAGTACGAACCTAAATGTTATGGTTTAGCTAAAAGTAGAGCTTAAATTGTGGCACATCGTATTAACCACCAGCCAGCACTAATGGGTTTGATATAATGTCCTTAACTCCTTCGTACGAACCTAGAAGTGTTGCCACCAATCTATTCCCAAGGAAATTCGCATTGTGTCTCGCTAAGACTGGAAAGTTTTAGCCAGAGCCTTAAAACCTTTAAACTCATTCCGCAATAGAAAAGCCTCTCGTTGAAGCCTGAGGTGCTGACCATCACTGCCTCGGCAGCACATCGATACGGCCTATGTTGCATCCAGGCATACGAGGGACATGTTTTAATTCGGCCGGGACTACGTACTACCTTACCCGTATAAACGACTTATTTAAGAAATCCGATTATCAAAGAACTAACGCCTGCCACAACCAGTTACTCTATGTACGATGGAACGTTTTGGACGCTATTCGTAAAGTTAGAACTTAGAACTTGAACCCTAAATCGTATGCAGTAAAAGCAAAATATACAATTCAAATCAATGAGCAACTACACGCCGCTAGTTCTAGATGAAACGAAATTAATTTAACGCCGCATTCAGCTCTCGTTTTGGGGGGATCGGTGGTACTTCTTGGAGCCAACGTTAGAGCATGTGCATTTTTTTAGAGGACTAACTGGAAAATGCGGTTGCACACACGGACACCACTGCAGGGAGTCCCTGCAAGTGTGGGCCGGTAGTGTGGGGCCCCAACCCACTAAAAACCAGTCGTGTCCCCGTCCCCCAACTGACTGGGAACTGCTTACGCATGCATCAAACAGTCAGAGGGGGCGAATCTTCTTACTCCTGGCGAAAGTTGTCCCTGGGAGCCGCAGGGAATTGCAAAAGTCGCAGCTTGTTGGCCGCTGTCTTAGCTTGTAAAATCTTGTTAAAAACCGCTGTTGTCAAGTTCCAGTGTTCCAGGGATTCTTTCATCTTCAGAACGACGTCGCGTAGATTAAAAATATGCGTATTCATTTGAGTTCTCAAGGGGTGACGCTGTTCCAAAATCTGGGTGGTGTGGAAGGTGAGCTCCCCACCAGGCCGGTACAGCCAGTCCTTGATGTTAGGGACCAGCTTGCGGAGACTGGCACCTGGGTCCCCCTCCGCCAGGCCATCCCACTCCCCCTGCCATAGCTGCAACGTGTGTTGCCGTGCCTCTTCCTTCTTAAGGCTCTGGTCGCCCCACAGGCGGCGGCGCTCTTCTGCCTTCAGGTCCCATGGAATAGTGCCCGCGAGCACGAGCGCCGCCGCTGTGCTAACCGTGCGGTACGCCATGGTGACTCTAAGGGCTCCGACCCGTTGAGCCTGCCGTAAGCGGGCTCTATTTGCCTTAGTCTTCAGAGCGTTGGTAGGCCAAGCCAGAGCCCCGTATAGGGCGACTGACTCGGCCACGGACATAATAATCCTTCTTCTTGTTTGTTTAGGGACGTAGGTGTTTGGCATGAGGCTCTCTCTCAATGCCCTCTCTGACGCCCGCCGTAGGTGTTCAGTACCCCGAAGGCCCCGGTCCAGGAAGACCCCGAGGTACTTTGTAGTATTGACTACAGCAATCTCCTGGTCCTCCAGCACAAGGTGCGGCGGGGGCAAGCCCGTCCGACCCACCAGGAGAATAGCTTTGCTTTTAGCGGGGGCCAGGGTAAGTCCCGTCCTTTGCATCCAGTGCGCAATGTCGAAGAGTGCTTTATTCGCACGCGCCTCAAGCTGGCCCATTGTCCAGAGCATATGCATCTGGAAATGCTTCAAAGGTCGAGTCCGTCGAGTTTACCTTTTTGGTTCGCTCTTGTTATTGAACTAGGGCCCTAAACAGTATTATTATTATTATTATTCTCCTCTCTCTTAGAACTCAGACCCTAAACAGTTAGTTCACTTACTAGTTGACTCTTTTGTGTGTTTGGCCAAAAGCGACTTCAACAACCACTAACTACTACCACAACAACAACACAAATACGGCGGCCCAGCCGCCTACACCCGTACGCCAGCGTAAGCGGAAACGTCGTCTGTGTCGTCATGCTGTGAGCGAGTGAATGAGTGAGTCATGAGCTGCGCGCTACAGATGTTTAGCGTATGCGCGCGATTCACTACTTTCAACCAGCGTACAACCAATATGTACGCTGGTCGAAAGTAGTGAAATTATTTTTGCCAATAGTCCTGTGATACAACAACCTTTGCCAACCAATTGTCGTCGTAACTCAAAAAGGGGAAGCCAATCCGTACGAAAGCAACGCTTGGAACGAGGCACGCATGCCGTTAGGTGGTAACCTATGACCGGCACCATCACCGGCCCCGAGACGGCAGCCGGTGATCTGGTGATGGGTTGGCGTCTTGTTCTGTACGTTACGTTGTCCCGTTCGGATCCGACATGCGACAAGACCTTGCTGTACCCAGCTTGACCGTAGTCAATTGTCGACAATTTGAGGTTAATCCGTACGGACCAATGCATAGGAGGCGAATATGCAGTACTGGTCAGTGCGGCCACGTGCTTGCTTGTTGTTGTTGTTGTTGTTGTTGTTGTCGCTGTTGTTGTTGTTGTTGCTGTTGCTGTTCTTGTCGCTGTTGTTGTTGTTGATGTTATTGTTGTTGATGTTATTGTTGTTAATGTTGTTGTTGATGTTATTGTTGTTGATGTTGTTGTTGTTGATGTTGTTGTTGTGTAGTGTGTTTTTCTGCTGCCTCCTTGCAACTAACTCACTGGCCTGCGCATGAGCTCGCGTTACTATTACGACGGACGCAGCTGCCGGAGCTGCACCTTCTAGGGCCAGTAGTGATCGCATACGGCTGATAAGTCAACAACAGATATACAACAACGATTGACAGATAGCCAGGCAAACAGGCAGACGACACGTTGACCTTAACTGACGTAGTCAAAGACAAAGGTGATTGCACAATAAACGCTATCATGGACGCGTCACCATCCATGCGCCGTTAATCATGTTGTCGTCGTCGTCATCGTCAACGCAGCGGTCGCCACCACTAACGTGGTGGTCGTTCATCATACTATTGATGTCTGCATTATCATGTTACGTAATTTGGGTGTGCGACTCCGGCCAGAGGATAAGTTAAACCGACTACAGAATCGATCCTGTAAGGTTTGATAGTATGCCTTTTTTCTGGTTCTACGAGGCGCTTCGGAAATGCATCATGCACATGCGCCACTAGTGCGGGACTACTCACAAACCCACTCGACCCGGATTTATCTCCACCCTCATAGACTCGGCATACTTAAAGTTTCGTCCAAGTCAAAGAAACTCGTATACCTGCGCATGCCTGGAACCGTTCGACGGTTGTTCACCATACGTTGCGTCACAAGCGTGCCGTTAGAAATGATGCTGATCTGATGCCAGAAATGCCACTCCCAATTAAACTGCAGCAGCAGTGCCACCGGTAGCACCAGCTGGCGATAGGCAGGTAGAGGTGCCAGAAAGAAGTATCGCAACATCTGAGCGAGGAGGTGACCGAGCGCCTCAACAACAAGCCATGCCCTTCACTTGAGTCCGAACCGACCGAATTCTTCGAATGAGGGCATTCGAGAGCTGCTTCCAGCCATGTCAGCTACAACTATTGTGAAAATATGCACATATGTGTGAAGGTAAGATTATTCAGACCGAGAATAAAAAAACAGGCCGTCGGCTAAGAACGGCGATGCCGATCTAGCATCTGAAGTCAATCGGAGCTAGAGTATACAAAAACACTTTTATACGATCATTGATTTTCGGATGTTGATCCGTCCCTCCTGCCAGCACACTTTCTTTTTTCCTCGCTTAATTTGCCCGTTTGTCGCACAGCCGATTACCAGGCAATCACCTTCTAACGAAGAATGAAGTTCAGCCCCGTAGCGTGTGCTACCGTTGCATCGTCTATCGACTTTAAGGCGCGACACGTTGGCTTTTGGCAGGCCCGGCCGTACTGTTGTACGGCCGTAATATATAAATATATATATATATATATATATATATATATATATATATATATATATGTAAACAAATCGTGTTGTCGACTTCTTCCCTTTATGTCTCAATCTTTCGTATTATCGGTTACGAGGGCGTGGTTCGTGGTGTTCATAGGGTATAGTCCCGCAAGTGGGGGGTTTCTTCTTCTTCTTCTTCTGCTCATGGTGGTGGTGGTATGTCGAAGTCTCTGCCGCTGCACCTTCTACGTATTGCCGCCTGTAAGGAACAGCGTATCGGGGGTTTCGAGGGGAGAGGTTGGGGAGAGGCTCTGGGCAGCGGCGGGCGGGCGCCCATGTGCGCGTCTGTAAGTAACAGCCACATAAGACCGGGCTAGGGGTGAGGGGGTGAGGGGAGGTCTTCATAATCTTCATCGTCCGCCCGCTTGCCTGCTGATGAAGTGAACAGAAGCGCAACTTCAAACAGACGAATTCGTAGTCGATAGTCGCGATAGACAGACAGTCTGCGACAACGAGCTCAACTGCTACAGCTTTCTGCTACTAGTTGATTCTTCTGGAGAGACGGATACGAGAAGTGCATTAGGATGATCACGCTGGGATTTGGGGCACTCGCCCTAATCGGTAAGCTACGTGCGCTTTCTGGAAACGCTTTAGACGTGTTGTTCGCTAGTTGTTGTTGTTGTCGTCGTCGTTGTTGCTGTTGTTGTTGTTGTTGTTGTTGTCGTCGTCGTCGTCGTTCTCGAAGCGTACGTAATAACAGGCGTGACAACAACTGATGTCAAAGGGATAGTGTGATTCTTCGACTTTACTTAAGATCGTGTGTGTGTGTATGTGTCTGTGTATTGAATTAAGTGTGGTGATTTCGAGATAAAGCTGTTTCTTGTTGCTTCTCTACTATTTGTCTTTTTCTTTTTTTTCTCGAATTTAGCTGATAGTTTCGCTTCTAGAATGTTGGCCGTTGGACGTTTACTGCGTTTTGTCCTTGGCAATTTGTTGTCTAACTGAGTCCAGTGCAGCCAGACAACAACAACAACAACAACAACAACAACAACAACAACCCACATCATGTTGTACTGTATTAAATGTTGCTAGCTGATCAAGGGTGCACTTGCGGCTGTAAATGTCAGATAGCTTTTCTTAAAAACTAAGTCGGTGTGTTATGTGGACGCTGAAAGCGCGCTAAACTTCCGCGCTGATAACAAGCTTTCTATTGCTGAACAGCTGATGACTCTCAAAGGGATCTATAGGCCTGTTTACTACTATAGCAGATTTATTTGATATCTAATTAAAATGCAGGTCCCAACAAATATAGATTACACCACGAAGGACGAGGAAGTAACGAGTGAACTATATCTAATTATCGTTTGGAATTATATGTATTTCAAATCATCGATATACTAACATTCACTCATTCAGGCAAGATTGAGAAATAGTGCGGAATCCATGCAGTCGTATGCAAATTTGACATACATTTCCAAAGGTAGTTCTTGCCGGAAACTTGGATCGCACACAGTTATTACAAGTGTGCTACTTACTATTCCATGTTGCCGTTTTATTCGACATGTCTACATTTTGCTTGTCTTCGTTTTACTTCGTCGTGGAAGGAACCAGCCTGTTAATTTATCCTGAAGGAGAGATTCCTTTAGCACCGCTTGCATACACGATTGTGTGCATTTTATATATAAATGTATGCGTACTGTACGCTTGCGTACTTTAGGAAAGTAGATTTTGTTTACATAATTAAACTACTGATTCCAAACCTATGGAACGCAACATGAGACTCCTAGAAATGGCATGATAATCAGATCCAACAATTTTCTTGTTGTTAATTATATGCATTTGAATAAGTCGCTATATTAACAAGTAACCATTTAGGCAATCTTGAACAATAGTACGATATCCATGTAAAAAAATTGCAACAATATACATACATTTGTAAGTGTTCTTTTTACAAGATACTTGTTTCATTTACAGTTATTAGGTGTGTACTACTATATTTATATATATATATATATATATATATATATATATATATATATAAAATTTAGACAGAGATTAACTGGTAAAGAGCATGATACACCTAGCGTCGTTGTTAAGGCCACGGTAAAGTGGGGTTCACAGACCCACTAAAATCCAGTCGTTCAATTTGCCCCTTGTCGGGGGCGGTCGCGGTACTGCATATATATATATATATATATATATAAACATTTGCGCACACGCTAAAGAGCGCATCGCTCGCAACTTCAACAGGACAAACATGTACATAAAAATAAATATATGCTTCAGTGGTACTAGAAATGGCACAGTCGGCAGACAGAACTAACCAGCCTTCCTTCGTCCTTCAAAACAGACACAGCCGAGCAATAGGGCTCATTAAATTGACATCGTGTTATCTTATGCTGGTGCTATTTAATAGCCATAGTAAGTTTTGGCGCTGATTGAGCTGGTTCAAACCTGAGGTCAAAATACTTTTCACCGCTGTCAACCGCGTGGTTGTCACCGACAACCGACCGCCATCGAGCCATGCAGCATCTCATCAATAGGGTCGGTGTGCTGGCTATTGGTAGTCTGGAGAGTATTTACGTGCATATCTGCGTATGTAAACCTCTTCAGTCCAATAATGTCTGCAGATAAATTACTACTGCAAAGAGACTGAGGGAGAGAGCGACAGAGGACGCGAAAGAAACTCATAGTAATTTGAACACCCGAAAGCGGCAAAGCGGCTCTACCAAACCGTATAATTCGTTTGGTGTTCCATGATAATGATTCCGCGACGACGGCGGCGTTAGAGAAACCCATTTGTGCCACAGAAAATGAAGCCGGCGACTACGACGATGATGACGACAACGTTAACCAACCGTTTTGGCAAGCTCTGCCGGATTTTGTTGTTGTTGTTGTCTCTGCTGTTGTTGATGTGGCTCTTAATGTTGTTGCTTTTATTGTTGCTATTGCTGCTGCGACTGTTGCTGTTATTGTTGACGCTTCTGTTGTTGCTGTTGTCTCTGCTGTGTTTGCTTTTACTGTTGCTGTTGTCATCGTCGTCGTCGTCGTCGTCATTGCTATAATGGCCTGTGAGGCTGGCGTCGCTATTGTCGTCAAAAAGACGTAGGTACGACAAGCGAGACAGCATCAATGAGCGTCGTATTAGAACGTCGGCCGTCTCCAGCAGCATACCGCCACCGGACAAACAAGACAGCACAGCATAGGACAAGAACGATAAACTTACGTTCCTTACGCACGGCCAGCCTGCTGCCTTCTCTTCTAGTCTCTTGCCGTTGCTGTCACCGCTTGGACTAATCAACATGACGAAAAATTCCGATGACGGCTGCTGCTGCGGCTGGTTGTTGTTGTTGTTGTTGTTGTTGTTGTTGCTGCTGTTCTTGTTGTTGTTGCTGTTCTTGTTGTTGTTGCTGCTGTTCTTGTTGTTGTTGGTGCTGCTGCTGTTTCTGCTGTCTTTGCCCACACATTCTGCCACAATTATCAAGAGACAGGTGGACGGGTAAGCGAGCGGACAGTTAGTCAGCGACCCAGCCATCCAGCCGGCTGGCCACGCGCCGTGTCTCTCATGCGTTGCCTGGGCAAACGGCCGGCGTGCCGCTACAGCAAACTGAGTCCATGAGTCCTGACGATGATGGTGGTGGCAATGGTGGTGACGGTAGTGGTTTGTGGTGACGATTCGTCCCATACCCGATCTTCGGCACACCTGATGGCTATGGCTATGGCTGGCCACACCACCTATAGTTGGCCACCGCCGGCGCACCCCACCACCTGTGCACAACCACCCCACGTACGCAGTAGATTGGGCGGTGGGGTGGGGGTGCGCCGCCGCTGCCGCCACCCCCTTGCAGCTCGTTGCTGCCAACAATGACGAACCAGCAGAAGCAAAGCGTCCAGCATAAACGTGAGCGTCGATACTGGACAGCGTCGACGCTGCTGCTGCTGCTTCTGCTGTTGTTTGTTCCCGTTGCTTGCTCGAGCTAGACCTCGATACCAGCAGCTCATAGTAGTTGTAGTACGGTTGTAGTAGCGGCACCGGGGGCATGGGGGTATCTGACGGAGGCGCGGGGCGAGGGGGGACCATTATTCTTCTTCTTCTGTCGGGACGACCTTGGGGGTGGCGGCGCCAGCAGTAGCAGCCGCCGCCGCAGCGTTAACGGCCATCACGCCGGACAGTAATAAGCTGGGAGGGGGTGTGATGGGGGTGTAGTGGGAAACAGCAATTGCAGCCGCCGGTACAGTAGAAGCAAAACCAGCACTCGTTGCCTGACTAGTCGAAACAGTGCTAACAACAGCAGTAAGATCAGGGGTCGTATATAAACGGTTGCTGTTGTTGTTATCTTGTTGTTGTTACCTTGTTGTTGTTTCTGTTCTTATCGTGATATCCTTGTTGTGGTAATGGGGGTTGATGTTGTTGTTGTTGTTGTCGTTGTTGCGGTAACGGTTGTCAGCGAAAGCCATTTTGTTCTGGCCGGACTTGCTGCGTGTCTGTATGTCTGGTCATCTACCGCTTTCTTTGCTGATGATCGGGACGAGAAGGCCAGGCAGGGCCCAACTGGGCACGTACTGAAGACTTGCCTATGAGTAAATGGTACAACAACAGCAGTCGCAACAACAACAACAACTAGTTTTACTACTAGAATGATAATAGCAACGACACTTAACGAGCGACTGTCGCGTGTCGTTGAGAAAGCTCCAGCCATATTAATCGAAATCATAGTAGTACTAGTAGTATTAATACAGCAGCAGCAGTATCCTCCAAGCTGGATTCGCCGACGCTAATTTACCGTGTTTATATGCATACAGGTGTGTATATATATATATATATATATAGTAGCCAGAGTAGAAGGTTATAATGAATGATAACATGATTATGAGGGTAGTAACACGTGATTATATAGATATATATATATAAACACACACATATATATATATATATATATATATATATATATATATATAAACACATATATTTTTGTCGGCTTTATAGTTGTTATTCGTGGCGCTGCTGCTGCCATTTGCCCGCTCGAGTGCTGTTGATTTTGGTCTGGCGTAGATCTATCGGTGTCTGACGCTGTACACAGACGTTCTCACCTACGATTGGAGCCAGCGGTAGCAGAAACTAGTAACTATAGCCTTTATTCTAATCAGTATGATACGATATGTTAGTATCATACTGATACTAACATATTGTATCATACGTAGATAGACAGAACTTAATGTCGAAACGCCAGTCTTTAACTCGCAATGCGTCTGAATATTCGGTTATGCAATGAATAAGTAGTCAGCATCTTCCAATTACGCCGTATAGAACAAATCCACAGCTCGCAGCACACCAGAGTCGTAGACCGTTTACTATATATATATATATATATATATACAGAATGAATTAGTTATAGCTTACTTTTGATTCAAATTATTTTTTCGAGCACTTGGTCGAAGGAAGGCATCTTTTTTTTATTAGATAAAGCAATGTACATACACATGTCATATATAAACATTTATATTGTACCACAATTTTTAATGAATCTGCGATCAGAAACGAATTAGATTGCACTGAGGCTTGAGTGTGTCCACCTCGCACTCCGCCATGCAAACAGATCATTGGTAAACTCCAAGCGGTCTCCCGCACAACTGACACGGGCTCGACTCTGCGTAATGAGCACGTATCAATATGCTGTAGTTCAGTCAACAGAGGCTTGTGTCGTCTCCTTGAGCTCCTTGATCTCGAAACGTAGACGTCTACGCGTCCACGCGTACACGTTACTGGGATTTTATTTCCCATTCATATTCGTATGCACAGGAGGTAACCGACCGGCTAAGAAACATTTCGCCAATAGTCAAATAAACACAGACAAACTGTCTGTGAATCTCCCGGCGTCCAGGCAGATCATCGTCTACAAGTGGTTGAGAGAACAATTTGTTTGTTTGCATCTCTCTGAAGGGAGACGAAAGGGCTCTGGAAACGTACGGACTTGTAGTGCTGTAGCTGACTCTTATGCTCGGATGTGAAAAATCTAGTCAAGTAGCTATGCACGTAGTACTCGTTCTTGTTGCGTCTGTTGCTACTGTTGTTAACGTGATTGGAAGGGCAGAGCAGGACTAGAAATAGTTGTAAAGGCATCAGGATGAAAAGGCTGTCGCCAGTTGGGGTTGTAGCCGTTGCCCTAGACTAAATAGCATGCAGACCAGCAAAGCGGGCGATCCCGCTGCGCAATCGTTGTCTTGACGCCGCCCGCACCCTAGATTTGGTTCCGATAATACCAATGCAAGCAAATGCATACTGATACATAGCAGTCAACTCTGTCATGGAACTATTTATCGTCACGACTGTAACTTGTTGACAAGGAGGGAAACCTTCACCGCGCTTATTACGATACTTTACAGCGATATCTGAGTGCATTCGGTATTTTTTTAGAGTTGTTGTGCCAAAATTGACTACTCGACTTCGAGACAACTTTGCGAAGTACTGCCACCCGTATGCCTTCTTCTGGCAGCTAGAAATGACGCCTGCGTTGCCAGAATACGACCGATTATTGACAAGATAAATACGCTTCCTTCGAAATGAGTCGATATTTTGCGCACGGTATGGTCCGGCACCTAACGCAACGCTACACATACATTTTGTAGCAGAAAAGGCAGCATCTGTATGTCACAAGAGAGGAATAATTGTACATGAATTACATTATTGATTACAATTTACACTTTATGACGGCCATGGGAGAGAGAGAGAGGAATAAACACGCTGAAATCAGTCATGTAGCTAAGGTTATTTTTTAGCAAAACCGTAGCAGCAAATCATTCATTAACCAGTGCTGCATTATGCCCGGTACGTATGGTGTGTACATGTGCTTGGCGTGCTGATCGTGTTTAGGGCTGGTGGGAGCTTTTCCCCAGGGCGGTCCTGCGGAGTCCTGCGATTCGTTGTTGCCGCGCCACATTCACACGGAGCCGCGCGGGCCACAGGACTCTCCATACACGTTCATCGCGTCCGGATCCACGTACGATCAGCAGAAGACCGTCCATGGAATCCAAGGTAAGCCAAGTAACTAGTTAGGCCCGTAGCTTTACGTCCATTCAAGTGCGTGACATGAGCTGGCAACAACCATCAACATACCTTGAGTTGAAATGCCTCTAGTGATCCCGTCGATCCGTCAGATAGGAAATCTAAGAATTGTTTGCCACTAAAAGAGTGATACCCATGACACAAGCAGTAAAAAAGGTTTTGAAAAACATCGTATCTATATCAAATCCCCGTATTCGGGAGTTCGAAGCGGCGTTCCTTTCATGTTGTTCACGGTAGTTCCCAATGGGTAAGTGAGCACCGGTTGTGGTGATAAAAGCTTGCGGTCGGTCGTTGTCGTCTCGATAATAGCTCAATTAGTAGCAGACAGACATAACTCCCGCGCATACCATTTTAAACCACACTGGGCAGATTAGAACAGCCTGTTCAAGTAAATATGTACGAGTAAACTATAAAAGTAAATCAAAACTCGTTCTGAGCAATATGTCTGTAAAAAATTGGTACATTGTTCACGTAATAGCACGATGAATCACACTAGAAGCGACGTGTTAAAATTGTTTCGTACGTCACGATTTCTTCACACTCGTCGTTTTGTGCTGCTCTCTTTCTCTCTCTCGGCGTCATCTGGTGAGCACGTCCTTAAAAAAATGCTCTGCAAAAAGTTTGTCACTGTGGCGATGTTGACGATACGCCTATCATATGATTCGGAGCGATTCAGTTGAGATAAGCATGGCCATGACCCAGCTAACCGCGTACGGCACATTACTGTCTTGTCGCGAATATATATATATATATATATATATATATATATATATATATACGAAACGTGTCCCAAATGGCCAAAATTTATTTTGCGCCGTAAAATATCAAAAAATACATATTGTCATATAGATGTATTACATACATATTATTATTATTATTATGCTACCTGGGGAAACAAATGTGTTAATACGGAAGGTCATGATCATCATATAAATATAATAATCATATGAATCGCTCTGCATGCGGGCAAACATATAACAGTTAGTTTTTGAGCACAATCTACGCATACGCGTTACAAAATGTATATATAGAAACACATATGTGCACGTTTAGAACTAAAAACTTGAAGTGGTCAGTATCCGTAGATAAAAAAATCTTGGTTTTGTCTTGGTGCTATCATGAATTGACAAGCAAGTGACAATGGGATTGCTTGCCTGAGCGCGGCGTAATGGAATTAGTATGCTGATGCTATCTTAAAAATATAGACGCGGTTAGCCTTCACGCCCACAGTGGCTCGATTTCCGTCAACAGACGTTCAATCTTATACTAAAAAAAACGAAAGGCGGCATTGTGTCGCGCGCACACGCGTGATAGGCACCTCAAATGAGGGGCATTTTACTTATTTGTGCCTCTATCCGCTATATCTATTTGTGATCGAAGCCAGTTTTTTGACGCTTTCAGAAATAGTGACCACCGTTAGCGAGCTATGTTGTCTGCTGGTAGCATTTTCTGGCTATGACAGCGATATCCACAGCAACAACAACAACAATACGCTGAGACCACGACCCCGCTGGTGCTGGCTGGCCCTCAATCTTACAAACTTCGTTCGGTAGTTCGGTACCAGTGTTGCCACATATCGACCGATTGTTGTAGCAGTTGCATCGATAGATACGTGTAGTTGCAGTTGTATCGACATATACGCGCAGTTACAGTATGAAACACAAAACAATGATTAGGAAACCTGTTCGGTATACAAGGAGTTTGACGTATTAAATATGTTTTGCAATACAGATACATTCGTTACAACTTGTATAAACTACTGTATACGTTTAGTCGATGTGGAAGGCGCCCTTCTCTCCCTTTCGCCTTTCTCTTTCTCTCTTTCTACAGAGAGAGAGACAATGATATATATATATATATATATATATATATATATATATATATATATCATGTTCCCTACGTACGCTCTCGTTCAAAGACCGATAAAAAACATGTAGTTTATTAAAGATGCATCTTTCCTAATGTGAAATAAGATGAAAACCATTTTTAATAATATCAGAACACCGTCAACATTCGCTCTCAGGAAAGGCAGCTCCAATGCTGTTCAACCTAAAAGTTGCCTTGGTGGCATCACATGTTATCACACTCAGTTGGGAATACCCATCCTTTCGGCAGCTTAACGCTCTTGATGCGGTGAAGCCAACGTTCCTTAAGAGCGTATCGGTCCTCCCTAGAAACGCACAGAACAGGTTTACTTTGTAGTCTGTCGAGGGCGGCGTTGTTCATTGAGGATCTTGAAAACCGCTTCAAACTTCCGCTCCGCTTACGCCTTCACTGCGAGAGTTCCGTAGACGTTTTGAGCAGGAGATGTGAAATTTAAAGTGTGCAACACTACCGCAAAGCGATGTATTAATGAAGAATAAAATTATTTTAAGTTGTGATCAAGTATATGCCTATTTAAGTTGACCGAAATGTATTCTACTGATACAGTGTGTTGCGTCGTATATGAATCTCCGTCCGTCCTCTCTATATACGATCCAGTTGAGCCCTTTTTACGAAGTTGTAAGTCGTCTGTGTGTGCGTTCGAAGACTTCCCTGCCGCACAATTTATTCTGCCGATGCTCGCGAGAGAGTTGGTCCAACACCTTTTTTTCGATTGGATAACAAACTCTTTGGCTTAGGGAATGCGTACGTAGCACTTACTATGTGTTTACGAACAAATGCATGTCCGTACATCAACATTTATTAACAGTATCAAAAGCACAATTTCAGTTTCAGCACGAGATAACCAATTTTTTTCTCTTCAGTTGAGATCTCCGGCTCAACGTTTAAAGGCTTTATGGTAGCCGCCATTGATCCAGTCACCCACAAGCGTATCGGTCGCTTCCAGCAGGTAAGCACTTCTTGGTACTTATGCATATGTCGATGAAAAACGCGGATGTACACTATTTACGTACGTTGGTTTTCCAATGCCTCATGTGTATACATGCGTACGTAATTAGATCTGACGTGATAAATATTAATTGAAACAATTTTGCTGTCGGTGTTAGACCACATATCAACTTAACACGAGACAAATTGGTATATGAACGGGTTATTTAGAGAAGCGGTGAGATTCGATAACCGTACAAAATATTTCATCAAATAGCTTGTTACCGTGACGTAAGGCTGTATGCAATTTGTATGACCATCCTTAGGTGAAGGGCACGCACCCTGTTGCATGCTCGGCCGTGACCCATTCGGACGGTCAACTCAAGCAGCGCGTCACGCTTATCTGGGTGCCGCCCCACGATATCCCCCAGGGCAATGTCATCTTTATGGCCACCGTTGTCAAGTCTTACTCAGACTACTACAGTAACCTCATTGCCGCCGCACCCGCACCTTACAAGGCCAAGGCGTAAAGCCGACAAGAAGGAGGCTCTGCACAGACTTCGGAGGATGGTTGTTTGATATTTGGGTTAGGCTCGTCAAACTCGATGCGTTTCGCCATGATACACAAGTAATGTCTGACCCCGTGGGGTCGGTTGGGACATCTCCACTTCGTCCGTTGCCAATGAACTCCAATAACCGAAGAAACAATGATGAGCTACGGTTGTGCCCTGATGAAATTCTTGCGGTACTGGCTACGCAACAATGTGACAAGGGCTCGAATTTTGTTTGTAAAACTTATGAGTATGTAGGCCCTCGAAAGCATCAATTCTACAGCAACAACGAAGATGCAGCCTACCTAGTTGGAATTGAATGATCAGTTATTTAAGAGGCACCATTAAGATTTTTGGCTCACACTGTCGGCGTGTCTCAAGTGGCTTCACGGTTGTTCGTAAAGACACTTCACTAACATTACTGTAAACTTAGATCTGCTTTGATTTATTCGCTTCTGACGTATGAAGTTTTTCTAATATATCAGGTTCTTAGATAGACATAGACACGTCGTTAGTGCTTCATACGAGCTATACTCCACAATGCAGTACGCTCACGACCCGATCCACTAGATGTGTGTATAAATGCCTTGAAATCGATATATATATATATATATATATATATATATATATATATATATATATATATATATATATATATATATATATATAGCAAGAGAGAGGTACTTGTTAGCGCCATAAGCAGTTTGCCTAGGTAAGAAACGTAATGCCAAAAATAACCGTACACACTAGATACGTAAAATACATGAAAACCTAACTGCAACCGCACACTATTGCACTAGCAGCTGCAGTTTGTATCGGTTATAGTAATAACGTTATGACAATAAAGCTCTGGTCAATTGTCTTGAATTGTTATCTCTAGTTTTGGCCTTATGGATTAGTTGTAGCAAGCCCTCTCAGTCGACTCGTTACTGTCAGATCGACGAACTTATTTAAAGGTCTGAAAAAATTAATTATATATATTATATATATATATATATATATATATGCATAGTACAGTGTCTTCCAGAAAGATGTGAACAGCGATGTAGGGAATATGGAGCTTGTTAAAATCGACTAAGAACTTGTTAAAGTAAGTATTTTTTCAATGAAACGTAGAAGTCTTCTTTCGAAGTGTGAGTGATATTACTAAAATCCATGACACTGGTGTTGTTGCCCGACATAGGAACACAAAATGTTTATTTGCGAGACAATCAGTCCTCCTATATAGAAACTAAGCGTATTTGTAAAAAGTATCTTCCTCTGAACATCACCGGTCAGAAAATGCGACATGGTAGTTTAAATAAGAATTAAAAAATAAAGTTCTGCTATAAGCTTTCACGTCCAATACCTCAAAACAATGGCCATTTACAGCGCTCAAAACTAACACATTCAGGCAATTGCGCATTTCATGCGATCATTTTGGTACCAAATTAATGGCAATACGAGGCGTGATTCCAGAGTAATCGAGGTTACGTGCATGCATAAATGAATTACTCCATCAGATAAATCATTGTAGGTCATTTATGCATGCACTCAATCTCGACATGTCCGCCGAAAATTCTTAATTACTCCGCAATCACGGCTCGCGTTGTCATAGATTTGATACCCAAATGATCGTCATGAAACCGAGCAAGATGGCTTAGTGGCAAAGCCTTTGCCTTGCATTCGAGAGGACTGGGTTCGAGACCCAGACCGGCCACTCTTAAATTGGTTTGCATGGTTTCCAGTTTAGACAAGGTAAATGCCGGAGTGGATAAAAATTAGCCATGACATAAAAAACCGTACACGGGCAATTGCCATACGGAAAACATTTAAAAAAATGCCTGAATGTGTTAGTTTTAAGCACTGTGATAGTATGGTTATGATTTTAGGGTATGCAGCCTGAAGTCTAATCCATTTTTTGCTAACTCTCTTCTTATCGACCATGTCTCATCTTCTGGCCGGCGTTATATGGTCTTCAGAGGAAGCAGAATTTTCTCACGAACACGTCGATGTGTCTAGCTTCAGTTGGTTTCGGACTGATTGTCTCGCAACTGCATATTTTGTGGTCCTAAGTCGGGCAACAAGACCAGGGTCACGGATATCATTAAGATCACTCTCACTCCGAAATAAGACTTCTCAGAGACGATGTTTCATTGACAAAAAAAAATAATTATAACGAGCTTTACAATTTCCTTTATCGCTGTTCAAATCATCACCGTAATCACACTTATTTCACTTCTAAATGAACTGTAACTATACAAAAATAGCCAAATCTGCGCGCACGAAATCAAGCCAGTCACTAAAAAAGAAATCATATGATAGAGAAATATAAATTTATTTAGT
Source organism: Dermanyssus gallinae (assembly GCA_003439945.1). Classification (NCBI taxonomy): domain Eukaryota; kingdom Metazoa; phylum Arthropoda; class Arachnida; order Mesostigmata; family Dermanyssidae; genus Dermanyssus; species Dermanyssus gallinae. The sequence goes on along the minus strand of QVRM01007006.1, from coordinate 211,334 downwards.
CTTAATTGATCATTTGTACAACACGTGCTAGAGCTTCGTTGCGATGATTCAAATGTACAACAGTGTGATGTTCGTTCCGCATTGCTTGGCGATAACGACTGTCAGATTTTCTTCTGCTTCTCGCTTTCGTTCCCAGATTAATTATCCATACGCTCGCTCTTTCACTTTGTCTTTCTATTTGTTTACACATCATTGTTGCATGTTGCAATCATCATGTGCTAATGCCATTTTGTTTCACACTATGTACCTGCCCCTGTCGCTATGTTGTACACCACCAAACGGTAGCTTTCTGTCTCCATTACCGCGTACCACGTGACGTTCAGATCCCACTCAATCATAGATCATTGCCTCTTATTTATATGATATACTCTTCCTGCCTTAAACAAATTGCCCCCTCTCATTTTAAGGCCACCGCTTGCGTATAGCCTCGATTGCTATACGAAGTATAACTGCATCCTTAGGCACCTAGTTATCGTGGGTACCGGACGCTAACGAGACGAGGCAGGGGAAATAGCAAGAAGAGCCAGCAGCAAGCTTACCACTTGCTGGTAACGCTGCATCGCTATCCGGAGTCCGGTTATCCTGAAACACGCTCGCCAGCTACCAACACTGGACAAAGTAGGCACTCGTGTCGATATCCACCTTGGACATCGTGTTTTCCTTTTTTGGCTCTCGGGACCCTCTCCTTTGTTCCATTATGTCCATTTATTTATATATCAATCTATCCCTATTTTTTACACTCTCCCAAACACACACGCATAAATGCACACAAATTCACACCAAACGTCATGTTACTGTCCTGTTTGAAGCCTATGTTTGTCACATGGTGTTCTTATGGTTGCTGTTGTTGTCTACACAACCCATCGTTAGCTGCCAACCTAAAGCAACAAGTGTATATATATATATATATCCGGCAGTATAAGCATAATTGTTCGGTTTCCCAAACTAGACCACAAGCTGGATTCGGAAGAGCTATGTAGCCCCTTTCATATTGCGAATTACTGCGAATATATATATATATATATATATGTGTGGCGTACATTATCGTTATGTGCGGTCACGTTTATCCAGAGACAACTGGAGAGGTTCTTCGGTAATTTCGCAAACCCTGAGACTCGTTTTGCGTCTGAGACTGTTCGTTACACAGTTATGTCTTCAAGGTGCCAAAAAGTGACTTGTACCGGCGGCAAGCGCCTCCAGTGTGCCGTAGCATCAGCAATTCTCAGGGTGACTTTCGCTGTTGCTGTTACCGCTGCGGCTTCTAGCGCTGCTGCTTCCTGGCTGCCTACTTTCGGTACGTAACCGGCCAAGTTTTTCAGGTCGTGCATTAAGCGCCCATAACGGCGCACGTTGTGGATGCTTAGTGCCTAACGTTCGTGCCGCCACACAAGTAACATCGGGACAGTCAAACCAGCAACCACATGTCACATGCGAATTCAATCAGAGTCCTACGGGGGGGGTTACGGTCGTCTACCAACTGGCTATTTTCTAATTACGAATTAGCTAAGTAAGCATTGGATGAATTGATCAGTCAACCCGCAATCCAACTAGAGATCATATGAAGACGCCATCTTTTTCACATAAATTCACACACGCATAGATAGACCCGTCCGTTCGACTAGCGATCAGCCCTGTAGAGTCAATCAGAGTCAGTGAATCAATCATCTAGATGCCCTCTTCGAAATCAAGTTAAATAACCTAGCAAGCACACAAACTATTGTCCAGCTGGCACTCAACATGTGAGCCGATAATGAGCAGTGCAAGTTGCGGTAATGGTATGATTATTAGTAGTGGCAATAAATAACTGTATTGACTAACTCAATCCTTGGCATGGGCTATAGCTATAAGGATTAGTAAGAATATTAGTAACAGCAGTAACCTCAATAAATAGCAATATATATATATATATATATATATATATATATATAAGCGTATGCCCTTCTAAATGCCTTATAATGTCTGCTGTTCGTGTTAACCTTCGCTGGCAAGCACCCTAGAGGCCAATTAGGTAAGAGCTCTGTAAGCGCCAGGCGTATGTGAGCCAATCACGAGCCGTACAACAGAGCGCTATCGTCGGAACAGTGAATTCATAACTGAACCACCCGCATGGCGACGGTGCGCGATCGTTCGCGAGATTGAGCCAGTTCGTGCTCGCCAGGCACTCAAAAACGAATGCCTCGTGACCAGCGATTTTGCTCTCTGCTATGGCGTTGCCTCGCGCTATTTTGAGGTCTTCGTGCATAGGGAGAGTAAGAGAGACAACGACGATTGTAACGACCAGTCCACTCTAGAAAGTTCCGTCTCTCCGTCCATGCCACACGTCGAGAAGAAAGGCGGGGAGGGAAACAAAGGGGGAAATTAATAAATAATATTTTGCATTCGCAATAATCCATTGCTATAAGCGGGAAACAGCTAATCAGAGCGCTGCTTCAGGTCGAGCTGCAACAGTGGAGGACGCAAAAAAAAAACGGCAGATCACTCCGTCCGTGTCAACAACGCTCGCCACCGAAGAGCCAACGATATTTGTCCAGAGCAGCATGCCCCACTCCCATAGTTAAATCCCTTCTGTCCGTCGAAAATTTGTCAGTTCTATCGAAAGCCAACCATTGGTGGCAACCTTGCTGACTGTACTATAGCCGTCGTCGTCGTCGTCATCATCATCGCCGCCGTGTGTTAATTCGATTGTTACCGGCACCACTCGTGCTGCTAAATAAAGATACCCAACATAACCTATCACATTTTCTGAGCAAGAAATGGATGAGCCAGTGCGTGTTCGGCAGTAATTCTTGTGAAAGGGTTGGGGTCAAGTAGCTTGTAGAGCAGGTCAAAGGCAGCGGCCGGCACGTTGAACCACGATGGATGCGGAGCATTGCTACACCGCTGTTGCTGTTGTCGGGAACCGTCTAAGCCGCGTAGTGTAAGGCACAATGCAGCAAGATCCATTGGGGCCTTGCGTGTTGTAGTCGTTAACTTCTTGCCTGTCGGAGACGAAACGATCATTATTTAGTAAAGCAATAACTATGTGGTAACTACGTTTACTTTGAGACCAGGAAAAGACGAAACGACAAAGTGTACTAGGAAAAACAACGCACGACTTACGAACTCAAGTGCTAACAATTTGGTTCTAGTTTGCTAATCTAACCGTATTACAGCATGCTTGTCATTTTTAAAGTAAATATTTATCATATTTAGGTAACTGAAATATATTTACGGTAATCTCACAAATATTAAACATTTCTGAAGGCTCAAAACGCGATGTTCTACTCGATAATCCTAGTTGCACTCAAATCAATGTGTAGCTGTGCTTTAAAACAGTCTCCACAATCGTAAGTAGTTTACCCAAAATAGGATATCATTAAAATATCATACGGACAAAAAGTAACAACTAGGAAAACAACAAAAATCTGCTTCTGTTATGTTATACCGACATTGCCCGAAAAACAGTTTCAACCTAATTTATTAATTAGGTTTATTAGGAACCCCGACACACAAAAAGTATTCTAAAACGCACTACCAAAAGGTTAAAGCTAATGCAGCTGATCATGCTTTACGCCGAGAGATGACCAGTTATTATTGTTATTATTATTATTGAAAAATGCAGCTATAATCGAAGCCACGTTCTCTCTACGTTCTATCTGCCCAGAAATATCGCTTTGCATCGGTCGCTTGTAATATCCTCAGTACGTTTGGAAAACTATTTAAAAACTTCGCGGTGCCAACACGTATCATTATTATCGTAATTACGAATAAATCAATGTCGTAATTTAAGAAGTAATGTGGTATGACAACGAGGTATTCTGCAGATAAACAGAGAGGCGCTGCATATGAGGAAAAGTGACGGAACAATAATGCACACCGTAGCGGACCGCTAACTATCGGCGTATGTGCAGCAGCACTCACCGATTGCTTCAGCAGCCGCCTCGACCTTATCCGAGCCTAGCAGGGTGATGACTTCGGCCAGAGCACTGAGATCGTCTTGGGCACGAAAGAACGGATAGCGACCAGACAGCAACGACAGGTAGATGACAGCGGTCGACCACACGTCGATGGCAGTGCCCTGATGGCGAAACTTCATAAGTACCTCGGGAGCACGATAGCCCGGCGTGCCTGCCCGCGGTGCCACTTCAGCTGGACGCGACAGGCAAATGTTGCACACCTGATTACAGACCCAAGAACCCAAACAGCAACTTTCCGTCATTCTGAAAGCAAACACGTGATAGAGCTGCCATTCGCCTATTTGCGCATATGTGACTATTGGTTGACTCCGTAAGGCCTACGTTCGTAGCGAGGCTAGTTTAACATTGCTGCGCTGCGCTGTGCGAGAAGAAGAAGAGAAAGAGGAAGAAGAGCTTACCTCAGATCGTCCGAAGCAAAGGCACCTCTTGGCTGCCAAGTGAGACTCAGATCTCCTGCGTTCGAGTTTCTGATTGACTGCGGGCGGCTGAGGCGTCGCAACTATTCGAGCTCCCGCACCTAGCGATACGGTACCGCCAACGTTGGAATACTGCATCTGCTGCTGTTGCTGCTGCTGCTGCTGATAGTGTTGCTGGTGCAGCTGATGGCCCTGATGACCAGTCACCGCTGAGCTTACACCCCCAGGAGCCATCACATTCGATAACCGCAGTGCCGGAGAAGTAGCCTGTAAGCACAGACGTTTCCCCTTGTTCTCCTGGAAGAACGACGAAAGATACTTGTGAGCGGCGAGCCAATAATCTCTCCGCCGAGGTTCTTGTGGCGAACGATTCAACTCATCCTTAACTGGTCGTTAGACTCCAAACAGACCATGCGTTTAGCACGAGAGAGCACACTATCACTCTCTCATCAAAATCAAAATAAATATAGCCCTATCAAAATCGTTTATACGTATACATACAAAAGTGTTTCGTGCTCGATCGTCTTCATTCGTCACCCTTCTCCCGTAGCTAACGTTATTCCCAGTCGCCATTGAAAATATCCATTACTGAATTCCCCCTTTATTCATCCTTCTCTACCCGTTTTCTATAAAAAATATTGTGCCGCAACACAAACCACCGCGGAGTGATAACTACAATCAAAATTAACAGATCCTTGAACAGTGAGTAAGTTGAAATGCAACATCTGTTTATTCACACAGCCGAAAATTTCAGCCTTGCTTACGGTTCCTTAAGGAACCTTAACTATATTCATATACAAAATCGACCTATATACACATAATAGAAGCAGGCAGCAAGCGGAGAGCAATAAACTTAGCTTAAGCATTAACAAAGCATGCATTTTGTGCCGATAGAGCGTGTGCTCAAAGTATGTCTAAAACTAATGTAAATTTTAATGTTTTGACTAAGACATCATATAGTTCATATGCATACCACATCTGTGATTCATACATACTGGCAGAATGTATTTGCCGCCATAGTTAAAACAATTCCTGCCGTGGAAATTTTAATAGAAACGGAGAACCAAGAAGGCATTTGGATGGAAGTTAAAAGAAAACCAATATTTGAAACATATGGGCCCTCGACAAACCTCAGCCACTTTTGAGCTCCGTACATAGGCTCCTTCAAGCGCAAAGCTTCCACCAAGCTTCAAGGGATCAATAAAAATAATCTGCACAGACAATGCAGTGCCAATAACTGCTGAGAGTTCAAGAAAAAGGTCGCAGAGACATGGCTTGTCTTGGCACATAGACAAAATGCTAAAAATAGGACGTGCAACGTAGTGTCTTTCTGAACCTGAGTTACACAACCTTATGAGGCAGTAAACATGTTATACATGCCTTACATTAATAAGCCAACGACAAGGGCATTTCTTGCGTAAAAACATCCATACAAGATATTGACAAACGATTTGTATACCATGTTTGATTTCGAGTTTTCAAATTGCATTATTAGCATGCAGGTGATATCTAGATGTTAAAAGTCAGCCCCCAAAGCTGCCCTAGGCCACCCAACCCGTTAAAGACTTACCATATGATTTTCCTGATCGTTGCGTCGCTTCCTGCCAAGGGCATTTGTTATCGTTGTCGTCGCACCCGTTTGGCAACCCAAGGTCGGGGAAAGACACTTCATATCATTTTCGACCTTTTCCGCCAAACCAAAATCCACCAAACAATACCTTAACAGAATGAATTGTATCATTAGTTTTATGATTTTCATCTTAATGAAGGTGTTACACAAATGGTGGCAGAATGGCCCGTAAGTGGTGGCAATGTACATATATATGCACACTCTAATGATCCTGACACAACCAACTCTGTCGCCCTTTTGTGCATACACATAAACCGTCAACATCATACAAAATATGTACATACATCTTACACATATGAATTTATTAATTACCTATGGTAGATTCAGGACAACAATGCATGATATGATCAACAGTAGCCCTCATGAAATACATAGACAGTCAACGATTGTATGTATATATATGAGCGTCGACTTTATGTATGAATATGTGTGAATACTAACATTTTCTCCTGCCGGTTAAACAGAAAGTTACTGGGCTTGACATCTCGGTGCACGACCTTGAACGAATGGACGCGTGCTAGGGCCACCAGCAAGTTGCGCATATAATCCCGAACTTCCTCGACACTTAGTTGACGCACATAATCCTGAAATTTCGATCGATTTATTTTATTATTGACAACACCGTACGCAGTATATCTAGATTCCGATTTGGTTGTGTATACAACATGCTTAATGTATGGCATAGCGGTTCCTGCATACATTACATCAATATTTTACGAACAAAGGTATGATAACTACGACGCAATGATGTAGGACTCAGCTGGAGTGAACCTCGAAACCGGACACAGACTATAGAACTATGCGGACCCTCCTGGATATTGTCAGGCAACTTAAAACACTGAAGGAATACAATTACTACCCATGGATATGTCAAGGCGGCCATAACTAGGCTTGAATGTCGGGCTCTGCGACTGCAGCCCGACGTGGAGGACAAACTGGCGGCCCGTGCCGACACCCAGAGGCGGTTGCAGAACTGTAAGGACGAACTAAATACAATCCAAAAAAGGCTCTAAAAACAACAAGGAATGGCAGAAAGACAAGGTAGGCACATAAAGAGATGGCATAATGGAAAACCAAAGCGGAGGAAGCCTACAAAGGAGTCATGCGGCGAGTAACAACAGCACTGTGGGACTACATCTCCCCAGACTGAGCAAGACAGTCAATATGGAGAGCAACGGAAGCCTGCTGTAGGTAAATTGGAGCGAAGGCGGAAATCATAGGCATGCCCTACTAAACTAAAGTAAAGAAAAACGACTTGACCTAAAAGTTTCATCAGGATCAAAACAAGAGAGACGGTTGTGCTGCAAGACTTTAACAATTTCTTCGCTCCAGAGCAGATAGCAAATGCTCTGCCCAACTTGCTAAACCTAGAAACCCTAAGCATACGAGTGGAGACTTGAAGGAGCAATAAGAAAGAACATAGTAATGTCTGATGACCTCACCGAGACTTGTGACCAAAAAGTTACCCTATCGGAACACCTATGCAGGGCTGATGAATAGATTTTAACCCTAACATGCTATAGATGTATCCACATGGGGCACATAGCACCAGGTTATGAAAAATAGGAGGCAACTGATCGGAAGGTAACTGATGTTATGGATGTTACATAGCAAGGGAATATAAGGAAACCGACAGCTGGCGCTACGTGTGTAACGAGAAATACAAATCATGAACCGACACCATGGCTTTCGTGCAGTATGCGCAACTAGCCAAAGAAAGGAAACAGGCCGCGAGGGCGGAGGCAGAAGAGGTCGAAGTAAAAGCCCGTGAATCAAAGGTGGAGTAAGGATAAAAGGGAGAGAGCAAAGCGGCTGGAGACCATAAGAAGGAAAATAAGAAAGGCAAGCCTACACCAAATGGTTATTAAAGAAAGGGCTCCAGAAGGGCGGCTCGCGTCCAATATTCAGATAATAATGAAAAAACAACCTCCATTCCACAACATTGAAAATGATCAAAGTAATACAAGTGAAGCAGACACGTGACACAGAAAGAGGATCCAAGCTAATGGCATTGAGCAAACCAAATCAAACGATGGCAACAAACACAAAAATGATTCTTGCATAGAACAAAACAGTGCACTGATTGTTAACGCCGGCTCCCAGTGAGTAACAAGGGATGTAAGCGGGCAAGAGTTTATACGGGTGGACACGCTAGCAGGCGAAATGGGAAAATCAGTAAGTAAAGTTACAAAGGGAGTAGTGGTGACCGGAGACGCTACAGGATTAAGGTCGAGGAGGCCCTCAAGGCCAAACTCGCCAGGGCCTGCGCCGGGCTGCAAAACCCCCTTACCCAAGAACGACCTACCTGCCAACCAAAATAGGGGTGGGACAGCAGCATCATATGATTCAGGAAGCCTAACAAATGCCTAAATAACTATAAAAGATATGCACATTTCGATAGGGAAGCATACGTGAATAGATAAACGCCCTCAGAAGAGGAATTCTCGCCTATCATATGCGAGGAAGTAATGATGCCAGCGGAGAGGCTCAAACCAGGAAGGTCTTCGAGGCCTGACGGCATTCCGTCCATGGAAGTCAAGACGCTTTTCAAGGAACATCCAGATGTGGTAGCTAAATTATTCAACAAGGCGGTGGCCAGCGGGAAAATTCCAAAAGACTGGAAGAGCGGGAAGGTAATCCTGATCCCCAAAAATAAACATTCAGGAAACATATGGGCACAAACCCATATGTTTCCTGAACACCCTAGCAAAAGGTAATTATAGAAGATAAACTTAGGGCGTTTGCGGAGCAGTATGGCCTCCTATGGGCCAACTAGTACGGGTTTCGCAAGAACAGATCGGTTCTTACAGCAATAAAACGAGTAACATCTAATGCTAACTTGCTTCATGGATCGCCTATATACGGAAGCTCTTTGTGACAGTTTTTCTGGATGGCAGGAACGCTTTCAACAATCTACCGTAGAGAGGGATTTTAGACACTCTGGTGAGAAAACTCCCTTCATCGTGAGGGCTGTCTCAAGGTACATGGAGGACAGAAGAGTATTTAACGGCACAGTGGAGACCATGATGGAAGGAGCCCCCTAATAAACATGTGATGACCCTGAGGCAGAAAGATCCCCCGCAGATAGTAAGCTGACGTCATAACTCAAGCAAAGATAGAGAAACAAACATGGTTCTCCCGTCGATCCAAAAGATGAATGGAGCTGGGTTGTAACTTTTGCCAGAGAAGAGCAAAGGCCTTGCTTGAAGACGGCAAAGAGGGCCTTAGGATCCTGCAAGTCTATCGAACCATTAGCATGAACACAGTCTTAGTACTGGCTGGTTTCCCACCTTGAAACCTAAAAGTTAACGGTGGGAAGGAGGTCCAAAAACCAAAAAGAAGCGGAAAGGGCAATAACAGTGAGGTCGTGGCAGGAACAGTGGGATGCCATCTGGCTCCCCGGGTCGATCGCTCTGCCTGCTCATCTCAGACAAAAGTGGATAGACCGTTCGGCGGGGGAAATAAACTTTTTAATTACGCAGTGCCTCACTCGTCAATGTAATTTCCAAAGCTATCTCTTTCGGATTGACAAAGCTCCCCCGGAAACCTGCGTTCATTTTGCGGAGTACATCGATGATGACCCCCAACACACTCTCCTAAAATGCAAGGGATCAGTTAGACCAAGCAAGGACAGTTGCCATAGCCTTGCTAAGATCCAGATGGAGCCGGAAAAAACGAGGAGTCGGAACCCCATACACACCAAAAAGTTACATGAGGGTGTTTGTGGAGTGCATATGCGACACAGCATCCGCATGGAACCTAAGCGAAAGGCAATTGCAATCAGATCAATAAGAATGCCGAGCTCGCCAGGCGCAGAAGAAAACGGATTGCGCTTGCGACATCAACAGCAGCTTGTACTCAAACGGGTCCGCGGGTATTGGAACAAGCTCGTCGGATCGGTAGATGAAACGTTGACCACATGATCCGTTAGGCGCTCGCCACTTGTCCTAATGGCCCATAATATGGTTCTATGGATCTGGGCCACTAGAGAGTGAAGCTTAAGGGGATAGGTGTCTTTAGTCGGTAGAGGTCTTGGCGGATCAACAGCCAAGCGCCGGGGTCGAGTCCAACAGGGCTTGGGAGAGGGCACGTGCGCCTCTCGTAGCAACAGTACATAACTGGATTCACCCTCCGTCAAAAAATTACGATACATAAGCTTGACAAAAAATACAGACAGACAAATCAGATCAGCATAGTAAACATATTAAACGCAAGCAAAAGTACATAATAAAAGACATTATTTATCGTAAATTTAGAAAAATGGCAAGTAAAAGTTAAAAAAGCAAGTACAAGTTAAGTGTATGTTACATCTGGCAACTACGGGCTTCATGGACTCATCTTATTGCCTTTACGACGTCCATAGGCACGAAAATGACGACGCCAAAATACTGCAGTAGCCTATATACACCCAAATATTCTCCTGGGCAACAACTTTGTGCTATACGTGCCAGAGTACACGTTAGGCGACAGTAATCAGACAATCGGCAGGATAATAGCAAGTGATTCGTCGACACGAACAGTAGAAGCGACAATTAAGACGGGTTCTTACTGCAAACCGGTCGTGAGGGAAGTAGGGCATAACGATGGCTACATGGCCTTTGTGTAGAAAACACGTCTTCAGCTGCACCACATTTGCTTCACCTCTGAAAGTACCATTCGAAACACAGCAAACATGCAACCATGTATATTTACTATACACAAACAATCATGTATGTTAAGGCTATGCATATAGCTTCTTATATGCTTAGAAAGGCAACTCCTGAATTTTATGCACTGAGAGATAAAATCGTAACCTATTTGAAATAGGAAATGCGATAAGGAAAACCGAAAAGAAGAAACAGCAAGCCTAAGAGCACTCCAAAAGGTACATACCCAATGTCGTTCAGGTACTTGAGTTCCTTCATGATGCGGCTTGGATGCGAGGTAGGTATGATGTACTTGAGAGCGAAGCACTGTTCAGGGCGGGCTTTCAAACGAGCCTTGTAGACGTACGAGAAGGTGCCCTCGCCAATTCGTCCCTGTAGCTCCATCAGCTCGTGCACCTGCACACATGCAGGATACCAAGCATAATACCACTTCTTTGTTTTATATATATATATATATATAAGATTTGTAGTTAAGCGGCTAACACGCACCGTTTGAAAGAAGCGTTACCACCATGATTAACACGGTCTTGCTGGTTGTATTTGTTGAACGTGGTTGTCATTACCTCTCTATTACATAGGTCTGCTGGAGAAAGCCTACATATATGTACTGGGCTTATGTCTAGTAATGAGAACGCGATGACGATAGATGCGTTCGAGCTATATATATATACACATACAGGGTGTTTCGGAATGAGAGTTTAATTACTACAATTTGTGACACTGGTGTTTTTGCCCGACATAGGAGCATGTGCTGTTGCAAGACAACGAAGTCCTCCTAGACAGAATCTAAACACACCGACGTGTTCGTTCTGCTTTTTCCGAAGAGCATATGAGGCCGGTCAGAAGATGCGACATAATCGCTTAGAATAGAATTTGCAAAAAATCAAGTTCTTTATTAGCTTTCACGCCAAATACCTCCAAATAATTACCCTACGACCACTCATAGCGCTCAAAACTAGCCTAATAACTCCGCAGCTCCCATTAACATCAATTTTGTACCAAAATGATCGTCACAAAATGTGCGTTTGCCTGAATGTGCTAGTTTTGAGCGCTGTGAGTGATCGTAGGGTAATAATAAATTGACTCTCATTCCGAAACAAGACTTCTTAGAGACCATGTTCTATTGAAAAAAAACATTTGCTTTAACGAGCTCTACAACTCCATGTATCGCTTTAATATATTCCTGAAACACCCTATATATATTTTTTTTTATGCACCTTGTTAGGTTATGTAAATATGAGCATAGTATGTATGACAAACATGGCAAAGATGGTTTATGAGTATGCTCGCTTAAGGTGAGAGAACGACACGGATTCAGTATATATATCAGGGCATTAAATCTTACAGCAACAATGCATAACAAAAACGGCACTTGCTGAGTGCAGACGTAGAGAAATCTAGGGTTTCCTATAGCCTGTGAGCGTAATATAACCCGTCATTGAGATGGAACAACTCTGTAAAGCTACGGAGACATCGCACTGCCTCCGCAGACCAAAGATCCTCCAGGCATACCTGAGGTATGTATTGTTGAAGTCGAAGTGCATCTTCGTCCTTCTCGGGATTCGGTTCTTGGGCGCTGAAGGGCAGATAACACAAAGCAGCATGGGTAATCGATGAGAGAAGTCAACAAGCATAGCCGATTCAGCCACCATACATAGTAGCACGGCCTAAGAGTAGTATCTCGTGCGTGCATGTAGTTTGCCGTAAAAACTACATGCAAGCACCAGAAGAACCAAACGCCTCAGAAAATTGAATCACTTAGATAGTGCGGGAGTCTATCCTCTCCCCCCCCCGCGGCGTCGATAGTGCTACGTCACAAAAATATGCCACGCTTCACTTTTTAACTGCATGATGAGCATCATCTTTACAATAGGATCATTCTGGTCTAAACATAAAAATCATATTTCTTGCCAAACATATATATATATATATATATATATATATAGAGAGAGAGAGAGATACGTATATGTACCTACCATTAGAGGATTTTGTTGAGTTACAGGGACATATGATAAACTCACTACACAAGGGCTTGTGAGGGATATATATATATATATAATTCGTCTACCACAAAACGAGACACCACACTAACCTGGTCTGCGAGGTGGGAAAGGACCCGCCAGTTTTGAAGAGGTTATTGTTGTTGTTGTTGTTGTTATTGTTGTTATTGATGTTGTTGTTCACTTGGGAGAATGAACCCGCCGAGGTGTTGGAGTTATGTCTCTTCAGTAAGCGATGCTGGCGCGGCGGTGGTGCCAGAGGAGGGCCGGCATCTACCGTAAAGGACGGAAACGACGACAAACTTACCGACGGCGTTCGAGGCAATGCCTGTAAGTCACAAAGCCGGTGCATAACTTAGAACACATTCTCGGAAACGTATACGAAAAAGCGACGGATTGAACAGATTCGCGCGGGAGGGTCATTAAGGTCGGTGCGGCCACTGCAACAAACATACAATAAATAATGTCAACGCTCGTGTAGTGAACAAAATTTCGTTCCTGCAGGGCCGCAGTGTTTGTCAAACAAGGTAAATTTGTTCCAGTAAGCATAGCCTGCTCCGCTTAACAGCCTCAAGCAGAATATTTGTTTTCGATTTTGCGACCTCGTAGCCCGTAGGCACATTATGTCGTACGTTGAGGGTTGATTCACCTCCTGAAGAGTGACATATTTTTAAATGCTTTCCTGCCTGCTTTCATCGTGAATTTTCGTAGCGCTAGATCACACCGTTTTCTTTCCTGAGTCCACAAAGTCGCTTAACAAGTAGTTGTATAACATTATGGAATTATCATCGGCGTACCGACGGCCGACGGGTAACATTTGAATAATACAAATATTTGCTAGTAGCTCGTGCATGTATCATCTGGTTGTGATCAGCCTGTACCAGGAGAGAAGAACAAGCAATCTCTAGCCAGTGATGGTTGACGATGGTCTAAAATCAACTTTCAAAATGGTGCACTCGAGCTCAGACAAAAGGATAGCCTCGCTACACTTAATGCGCTCTGTCTGTGCACGGCCGCATTTTCTAAAATTTATGAAATATATATATATATTTTTTCTTTTTCTTTATGGGACCGACTTCTCAGGACGGCAAATTTATTTTAGTTCAATAACTCTTCATTGAGCTTGAAATTTCCATTATAACATAAATTCAAACAATTATAACTATTCAGGTAATTTTGCAGACTTCGATGTAATGCCAAAGTAATACCGAGCCTGGGGGAGTGGGGAGGAATCCGGGTTTAGTGGGTTTGCGAGTCTCACACTAGTCACGCAGGCTGCTAGTGGCGCATGTGCATCATGCATTACCAAAACCTCCCAGAACAAAAAAAAAGGCTATCGCTCGTGTCTGATATATATGGTGTATATATATATATATATATATATATATATATATATATATATATATATATATATATATATATAACCAAATACAGTAAACTTCTTTTCTAAAACAAAATAGGCATAATTACTGAAATAATTATAATATTAATATTTAATCCCGTCGTATACACATGTTGGTGCTGTGGAAAAAAAGAAAACTATCAGTATCCGTGTTTGTCTATCTCTCTCTCTCTCTCTGTAATTATCATGCCATCACAGTAATTGTATATGTTCGCTGAGTCATAAGTCACATAAGGCCTTCAATCGAAGTGGGAAACACACTTTCCACTATTCAATTAACCGAATGAGCAATCTGCAAACGATTGTTGCTGTTGGGTCAGAACAACCGGCAACAGGAAACAATGGCCGAAAGAAGGCTCAACGTTGTTCAATCATTATTGTCTGTATAAAGCGGTCGACACCTAATCAAAGAACTCGTGCTGAGCCAGCAGGCAGCGTGACACGATCTTATCTCAACAGATTCGCCACGGTGATCACATGGTGATAACAGATCCACAGCCTACGGGTGCCGCCCGCGATCTGTTCTGTTCCGTGCAAACATTACAGGAAGAAGAAACTGACAGAGCTTTCAAAAGAAAAAGAGATGCGCGCAGCTTAGCGAGAGGTATAGCCAAAAGTAAGGTTATCGTAAGCCAATTACACTTGTCGTCACCGGCGGGCAATTATATTTTTATTTTTCTATAATTCTTCACAAAAATTGGTGCCTGCGCACGTGTAGGCCGTACACCCCTAGTAGCACCTATTTCGAAGTCAGCTTCTTTCGGCAGATTGTAGCACGGCCATCACTGGTATGGCAAGTTTGCCTCTCCGAAGCTGCAATGGATGTTTCAACAGGAGTCAACAGTGCAATAAAAAGGGACTAACTCGGTTGACAATGGACTAAAAACGTTCACGGTGAAAAAAGGTGTGAAATATATTGAATGCGATTCAGTCCGTTGTCTAGATGTCACATACATACACAAATAGATGAAAAATTGCACACACTCACACACATATATGTATATATATATATATCTCGCAACTCAGACTAGGTTGGAGAGCGTCAGGTTCTTCGAAAGGCTCGAGCTACATCGAAGCACGGCAAGTTTCGCGATAAACGTGCCGGTAAAGTTGGCACGATAAACGAACAACATCGATTCCGTTCTCCATCGTGTACGGTAATGTAATCGTCACGCTTGTTACGGTCAGCCAGACATGTTCACATGGCAACAAATCTCTACCAATAGAGGCGTCTATCCTTCTAGAAAAGCTTATTTAAAAAAAGCAGCCATACACGCCTTTGAAGATGCCCAACGCCTTGGATATTAACGCTGCTTCCAGCATATATCGCAAACTAATCTACGTGATCTAACGAATACATTTTAGTTGCCAAAAGCAGGCGCCATTGTCGAGAAACTCTGGGTGGAAGTGCAACGAGAGAACACTTCGAGCCCGTAGAGGTGACGCTGCTTCAAATCAACGGTGTCCAGCTAATTTGTGACGATAAGCACAAGAGTTAAGTGAATGAGACAAGAAACGCGCGTGTATAATACGCACAGGTGTGGTAGAGAAAAACGTACGGTAATACTTAACACGCATGAAGGGACGAGTTAAGCACATTTTGAGCACGATAGATACTCCCAACTGCGTTTTAAGTATGCCATACATGTCAGCAGGATTGGCGTTAACTATATAAAGCATGACATATTATCGAGCGGCGTCTTGGTTATAAAATACCATCAACAGCTGACAAATGAAACATACTAAATGAAAATGAGGCTGAGTCAAATGAATGTCCGGCTCTCGGTGCATTGAAGATATACCTCAGCTTAAGTTCTAAGCCCTTAGGGGACGGAGGATAGTCTAGAATTAAAAACAACCTCCCTAAAAAATGTTTTTGATTCTAGAGTCAAATGAAAATCGCCAATCAATAATATATTGGCTATTACAAACGAATTAGATACAGTGCTTCATAGGTGCACATTAATAGTACGATATCACCGAGTACTCCATCTACAAAGTGTAAAACACTATGAACATTCAGTGCATCGCTTTTGTATTTAACCATCTCGTCGACGCCCATTAACAGCACAAATTGTTGGGCGTTCATTAACCTTCTCATGGAGTACACACAGAATAGATGAGCGTGAGTAGAGTTACTTCCATTCGCTCTTGCTCTTTCGAAACGTGCAGAGACACCACAGTCGCCTGTGGCCGAAAAAGACGGACAGACTTTTTTTAGGCGAGCACTGCCGAGTGTGCAAACGTATTGTAAATGATTAATAAATCATCACAATATATATATATATATATATATATATATATATATATATATATATATATATATATATATATAATGGAGGAAACACTCGAAGCAAACGAAATGAACACAACGGTCAAGTTGTTGACGTTGCTCACTGTTTGTCAATCAAGGCAACCAACAACGGCGCGAGCGTTTTCGGCTATGCTTCCAAGTCTCGTCGACGACAATCGCGATTAGAACAAAATCGACTCTGAGAAAGTTGCAAACGACAATCGCGATTAGAACACAATCGACTCTGAGAAAGTTGCAAACCAACCAAGTCAAACATCCGTCGCCAACCCATTGATTGACATGATTGAGTGATCCTTAACCATGTCGACCATAGATATCGCACTTTAGATAGATCGTCGTTCTGAGTCTCGGCCAGGGAGGGGCTAATCGACGAATTCGACAAATGAATCGGTGTAGGGCCGTTCCTGATTGTATCGTGGTGCATTATTCGCGTGTGCGCCTCCCTGCGATGTCCACCGCAGGACGAGACGACGACACCTGGGTAGGTGTGGTGGGCACGAGTTCGATCGATCGATCAATCGATCAATTCCAGCCGCTCGTTGTACATTTCAATTTGTCGGGTCCTGTCGGAGGGTGGTCTTACGAAGGCGTTCCGTGAACATTAAATGTGTTGCCTTATAAGCGCCCGTTATAAAACGTGTTGGCTGCGAGTAAGCTCGAACAAGTAAACTGTATAGGTAGCTAGGTAGCAGATAGGCAGGTGAACAGATCAACAGCAACAAACACAGCCACAAAACACACACAAACACGCAATCGACGAAAAGTAGATAGGTTGTACACACCATGTCGACGGCGCGTCGGGCAGCGCACTTTAGCGACGCCACGAAACACCATTAGCAACAACGACGACGACGGCGACGGTGGAGGTGAAGGTGGGTGCTGGAAGGCGATGATGAACGAAGTTTGGTCGAGAACATCGACACTCAAACGTTTCAACTTGGCGATCTCGTCCTCATCGTGATGGCATCGTGCACCCACCAGTGTACCAGTTGTTATTGTTGTAGCAGTAGCAACATTAATCGTATAGTAGTTGTAGTAGTAGTAGTAGTAGTAGTAGTAGTAAGCGGCGGCTGCATCAACAACATCAACAGCATTAACACCATCAACACCATCAACAACATCAACACCAACAACACCATCAACAGCAGCATCAGCAGCATCAATAAAGCTGCCCCTCCTGTTACTACTGCTATCCGCGTTGTTTTTGTTTGTGTTCGGCTACTAAACGACGGAAGCTGGCCGTTGTTGCCGCCGCTGCCGCTGCTGCTGCTAATCGACGGAACGCGGAATGATCCGACGACGAACAACAGCTGAAACAGCGGCAGAAGCAAAATTTACTTACAGCTTAATTAAGAACGAACAAAGACAGGCGAGCGGCTGATAACTGAGAGCTGTTGAGATGCACAAAATGGCCCGCCAACAGTGCCCCTAGTCTAGCCCACCCCGACTCGCCTTAGCCCAACAACAGGCCAGAAGAAAGAAGCATTCAGGTATTTCGTGGGTATAAAAGTCCCACGCCAGGTGCTTGTAGTTGCCAGAATTCGCGTTTCTAAAATTGAAATTAAAAAAAATAAAAAAAACACTAGACCGGTAAACAGACAAGTATGTGCGTCGTCGATGTCGTCGTCGACATTGTTGTGAATATGTAGTCGCTGGATTTTCAACTAGAAATATAGTCACAGTGGCAACAGCAGCAGCGGCAGGAGAAATTGGCGTAAGACCGCCCGCCTGTCCACCAAAGCAAAACACTACTATCAAATCGAATTCAGACAACAACAACAACAACAACAACAACAACAGCAAACAGAAAAAACCTGTCTTGCTTGTTGACGAATTGAAAGGTCCGCGCACGCAGGCACATCCACCAACCAGCACGTGTGGCAGGGTGTTACGAACGTCGCTTTGTGGCAAGAGGAATAGCGAGAGAGAAGCTTCATCGAACCCCCAACCATAAATTGGATTTCAAATGCGTTATATATTCGATAATAATTCGATAATTCGATAATAACAAATACGACAACAACAACAACAACGATACCAATAACACAGAGTCCTCTGGGCTGTGCTGCTGCTGCTGTTGTTGATGTTGATGTTTCTGTTGGTTCTACTGCTACGATTGTTTGTCGATTCGAATGAAGAATGAGCGACGAACGTGTGTCTCGAAAACAGTGAATGAATATTACTACTACGATGAACAACAACAATAATAATTAATAATAATAATCTTGCAACCTTGGTCCTGGCTCAGCTTACGGCCCGCCCCCGATACACAGTTATATCGGCACGCTACGGCCTGGCGTGACTCTGACTATCGTATGTGTTGAAGAAATCCTTTGTGTTGAAGAAATCCTTTGTGTTGAAGAAATCCTTTGTGTTGAAGAAATATTTTGTGTTGGTTCTCATCATCTCTGTGATGATAGTGAGTACGTGTTCGACCTTCCGTTGTTGCGAATTTGACGTGTGTGACGATATGACGAACTGAATTGAAAAGCCGTGTCAATTTAATCGGCAGCTGTTGTGGTTGTCGTCGCTTCAGTTCCAGTGCTTCTCTGGAATTGTGACGAAATATTGTCGTTGCGTTCGTGTGTGTTCTTCGTCATATGCCGCTGGTACGGATAATAGGTACCCGTATGGTGTCTAACTAAGTCGTGCGTTCTTTTTGGCTGTTTCGCGTGCTGGTGATTGTTGTTTTCGTTGTTGTTGTTGTTGTTGTTGTTGTTGTGCTTGGTAGTCGGTGGACGAATCTGTTTTTTTTTTTGTAGACTGAACATGATCAATATTTAGTTCACGTCATTGGGTTGGTGGGCAGCGCGCGCGCGGACACGCTGAATATGTGCTTATGTGCTCACTGATTTAATATATTGTTACTTATTTATAGAGTGGTGGTATTTATTTATAAAGTGTCGGTGGTATTGGTCATTGACGTGTCCAGTGTCTTCCCCTCTTATTGTGTATGTTCTCTAAGCGAATAAAGGATGCGTGGACGCATTTGTTTGTGTGATAGTCAAACAGGTCTCAGCTGTGCGCCGGTGAACGTGGTATAGATATAAGTTTGTCATTGTTATCGATAATGTAGCGGTTGTTGTTGTTGTTGTTGTTGTCGTCGATTTCATCGTTGTTATTATGATCGATGTTGTTGTGGTGGTGGTGGTGATGGTGATGGTATACAATTGTGTCATCTGTCTCGACCGCTCTCTTCCCAAGCAACAGGTTCTGCATACGTTATTAGACAGAATGTGTGAATGAATGTATTTCCCACTACTATTTCTTCTATTCGACAGCCCCGCACCTGTTGTCACCGGCCCCGTTCCTGACACATTGTTGTTGTGGTGATCCTGCGCGCTGTTTCTCTCGTGGACACGTTCTTCTGCCGCCCGTCTTTTCGTGTGTTTGCTGATACAACGAAGAAACTTGGATGTATCGCGTTACTGTGGCGCCAACGGTAAGCTACCTTTCTAGACACGGCCCCTTTGCCTTTGAAAGGATCTTTGCTGTCTGTCGATTTGTCGTGATTCTGAGTTCGTACTCAGCACAAACGAAAATAAGCAAAAATAAATCGAAAAAACAAACAAATGATGTTTTGTATGTGGGATGTTTCGATATTGTTTTGGGACGCAGCGAGAGCGCTGCTGAGTGAGTCAGCAACCCGTGAGGGGTTGCGTTTGTACCCGTTGACATATGAGTGACCTACGACGAAGAGTGTGAAATGGCAATGGTGGTGGTGATGATGAAACTAAGTATGAATCGTATGAAAGCGTGAATGAACGAATGTCAGTCACTCTATATACTATAAGGTCAATTGATGGCTGGCCGGTCGAACATTCGCACTGTGTACTCTCTCTCTCTCTATATATATATATCTCTCTCTCTCGAGTATAGTTACTGCTTCTCGCGTTGTTTTCGTTGACGTTCAGTGTTGATAGTAGAAGACGACAACACTACCAACAACAACAACAACAACAACACTAACAACGGCTACATCATCAGCAGCCGCAGCCACGGACTCCTCACTTCTGACAACTCGGAGGAGTGTCGTGTTCTCAGCCGGGAGATCCGCACGCCTCAATCAGCGCAGGTCGTTGTGGTCAATTCTGACAGTTCGGGCGGGGCGGGGGGGGGGGGAAGGGGGGTGCGGGGGAGACGACGAATCGCTACGACAGCACATCATATCTACATACATCATCATAATATCTACATATCTACTACGACAAGACTACAACAGATTTATTTAACTGCAACTGCTGCTTTTTTTTTTCTGAGAGGTTTCGGGAATGCTGTTGCTAACGTTATATCATCGTCGGTTATTGGTGGCTGTCGACGCTCGCTGTTGTTGATGTTGCCCCCGGGCCGCTCTCGCTATCAATATATTGGTATCGCCTTCTTTCCACCTCTGCTTGAGCGCGCCACTCGCCCTTCCCGCCCTCTCTCTGTATCTCTACGATCCTGTGTATATATATATATATATATATATATATATATATATATATATATATGTATATATATTGTCGTACTATATTATGTATATATATATATTTATATGTGTATATATCCTCTCCCCTCCCCTACTCTCCCTGTATCGGTATCCTCTGTCGGCTGGCTATTGTAGGTAGCTGATGATGATGATGACGACGATGATGATGATGGTGGTGGTGGCGAGGGCGGCAAACCTCGGTCGCGAGGTCACGTGGCCAGTCAGCCAGCCAGCCGCCCTCACCGCCTCTTTGTCTTTGACGGTCGGTTGGTTCTCTCGGTTGGACGGCTGGTCAACGTAGCAGGCGTCGTCAGCTGGGGGCGGTAGCGGCTGCTGCAGCAACAGCAGGACCAACAGCCGGAACCAGCGGCGGCGGCGGCAGCAGCAGAGATATGGTGGTTGTGGTGGTGGTGGTGGTGGCGTTCGGTCGCAGCGGGCGGCCGTCGTGCTGCGGCGAGAGTCAGCACGCAAAGAGAGAGACAGAGACCTGACAGACAGGCAGAGATGAACGGCCGAGGAGGGCAAGTATGACAGGATAACTGTGACGCAACAACAGGAGGATCTCTACGAACACTGCCCAAACAGCGGTGGTGATTGTGGCGGCAGCAGCAGCGGCGTCAATAACATCAACAACAACAGCAGCAGCAACAGAGATGAGAGGTGCAGGAGGAGGAGGAGGGTTACGGCTGTCACAACGTCTGTAGAGGAGCCCAACGTTGAGGAGACGGCAGCTGCGGAGACTACGACAACACCACCACCATCACGACCACCACCACCACATCTACCAGTCACAGAGCAGAAGAAGAAGCTGCTGCAAGCTAGTCAGTCACTAGTAGTCCGTCAGTGCCTCCGGCCGGGAACAGCGAGTTATGCGGAAGCCTTGCTAGTTCTCAAGTCGACTTGTAGCAGTAGTTGTAGTGGCCGAGCTATCGTGTCGCTACTTGGTTGACTGATTGACTGGTTGATTGATTGAGTGACTGCGGTTGTGGTGATTGGTGATTGACCTCGTCGTCGTCGTCGTAATCCGAGTTGGACGTTTAATTAATCTGCTAGTGTTGTTTACGGCGATCGATCTAGCATCGTCTCATTTCTCGGCCAATAGTAATCTTTGGCACCAGTGGCAGTTTTCGACGAGCTCTTGTCTCACCGAGCAACAAAAGCAACAACAAGAACAACAGCAACAAGCAGAATAGTAGCTACACTAGCTGCATTATTGTGATCAGTCTTCTTCGTTTCTAGGTGGCGGTTCTTCGAACCTGAATTCGAGAAACCTAAGAGTGCTAGTTGTTAGCTATTGCTAGTTGTTGTTGTTTAGTCGACGAAAACGAACTTGGCCGATCATCGTTGTTGTTGCGACGCGGCTGCTCTGCCGTCGTCGACGCCGTCCCCCCAGCACCAACACCCCACGAAAACCCCCACCACCTTTAACGTCCAGCAGCAGACGTGTTGTTGTTGCTGTTCGTTCTGTCAACGCAGAGTTGTGACACACAGCAGCCACCGCCGCCATGAGTAGCCTGACGAGAAGCCTGGTGCGGCTGGCCAAGAGCGTCGCCGGGCAACAGGTCCGCGCGCTTCACCACGACGGCGTCGCCCGGCTGACGACGTTCAACTACCTGCAGAATCTGACGCAGCCGAACGACAAATGTATCGCGACGTACGTGTGGATCGACGGCACGGGCGAGCATCTGCGCAACAAGGCGCGCACGCTCAACTTCATCCCGACGCGCGTCGACCAGCTGCCCGAGTGGAACTATGACGGCTCGTCGACGTACCAGGCGCGCGGCGGCAACTCCGATACGTTCATGCGGCCGGTGGCGATCTACGACGACCCGACGCTGCCCGGCGGCAAGAACAAGCTCGTGCTGTGCGACACGTACCTGCCGGACGGCGCGCCGACGCCCACCAACCACCGCAACGCGTGCGCCGACGCCATGGAGAAGATCAAGGATCAGGACCCGTGGTTCGGCATCGAGCAGGAGTACACGTTTCTCGACCTGCAGGGCCGACCGTTCGGCTGGCCGGAGGCCGGCTATCCCGCGCCCCAGGGCCCGTACTACTGCGGCGTCGGCTACGGCCGCGTGACGGCGCGCGACGTCGTCGACGTCCACTACCGGGCGTGTCTGCACGCCGGCATCAACATCGCCGGCACGAACGCCGAAGTCATGCTGTCGCAGTGGGAGTACCAGGTGATGTCGACCGGCGTGTCGGCGTCCGACGAGATCTGGATGTCGCGCTTCCTGCTGCAGCGTATCGCCGAAGACTACGGCGTCGTGGTGACGTTCGACCCGAAGCCGATGACGGGCGACTGGAACGGCGCCGGCGGGCACGTCAACTTCTCCGTGGCGTCGATGCGTGCCGACGGCGGCATGAAGGCCATCAACGAGGCGATCGAGAAGCTGTCGAAACGCCACAAGACCCACATCACCAACTACGACCCGAAGAAGGGCAAGGACAACGAGCGGCGGCTGACCGGCGCCCACGAAACGTCGTCCATGGACAAGTTCTCGTCGGGCGTCGCCGATCGCGGCTGCTCGATCCGCATCCCGCGCGCCTGCGCCGAGGCGGGCAAAGGCTACCTCGAGGATCGTCGGCCGGCGTCGAACATGGACCCGTACATGGTCACCAACCTGTTGGTGAGGACGTGCATCCTCAACGAGACCGACTAGACGTATCGTTGCGGCTGTAGAGTTTCCTCGGCTCGGTGAGAACTGTGCCGGCGGAGAACACGGCTGACAGAAGAGGGAGGGAAGAAGGAAGAACCACTGTGTCCGTCGTCACCTCAGACATTACGGATATCTCACACGACGACGACGCCAGGCAAAGATGACGATGACCACGACGAAAACTACTGCGAGTGCTAACAACTACAAGTCTGACAGCTATGTGACAAGGATGAAGGAGGCGGCGGAAAGAGCAGACGGACGGACGGACAACAATTCAAAATCAAACTAGTGATGATTACATAGATCACTACTAGCTGACGAAATCAAAACGGGCGAGTGGCAGACCCGTTCCATCAAAATACACCAATGTGACGATCAACGCTACCGTGACGCCAACGTGACGACATTGCACCTACTCTAGGACCGGAAGCTTCCTAAATGAACACGCGTTCACGTTATTCAAATGGCGACACACAAGAGAACTGCCGCGCTAAATCCCTGGCGGTCAGTTGGGCGGCGGTGCACCGAGCAGCATCATGGAATCATGGAGCCCATGTCATCGACAACTTGGCTCTGGTGACGCTCGATAATTGTGGATAGTGCCGTGAACTGGCCGTCGAGGAGACTCATCGCCAAGAAAGACCAACGATAGCACGAAAATTTGCCGCTACAGTCGCTACCCGCTGCTGCCGTTCGACAAGAAGCGATAGTTATCAAATAATTGCCATGCTGAATGAAAATTGACTGCAATATAATTGTTAATGTTTATAGATAATTGATTGTTCAATTATAATTTATTTTGAGAAGATATTTTATTCAATGGTTTGTAATACACCACTCCTCCTGTATTGAGGTTAAGGAGTTCGAAGGATGTTGGATCGTTATTGCATGCATGTGCATCTCTATCTTGTACGACTCCCCAAGTGTGGGGGGGGGGCAAGGGTTGGGGTCACAACATTAAAGCGCGCAACCTCCTGCGGTTGGCTGCACTGATACACCATACGGCGTTGCCTATTTGGCAAAGGAGAGAGAGAGAGAGAAAGAGACAAACTATGAATTGAGCTTAATGTGACCATTACCAGTGGTTTAGAAACGCGAATATCTGTGTTTATCTGGTACTCGCACATTTTTGGTAGTACCAGGGCGTTACGTGGTACACCGTAAAGACGAGCCGTTTTCAATAAACCTGCCATTTGTAATAATGAGACGTTGATAGACATTTGCGTTAGGTAGCGCAATAGCGCGTCTACAATCTTTGACTCCTAAGTCGAAAAACAGATGTGACAGCAACACAACGCACCACATGTCCTCCAAACACCAAGGCACTACTGATATGCATTTATCTCCTCAGGGATCGCTTCTCCGGCAAGCGAGTACACACATCTGTCGTTGAACCTATGTGAAGCCTACCTACGACATACTTAGGCTACCGTATATTATTTTGCTTTGAGTTCACGCCAATGCAGGATAACTCAGTAGATTCGAGGTAGTTACTCATCGTTGCTCGTACAGTCTCTTTTCATTAGTGGTTTCAGTGATCAGTAATTTGTTGCGGACCAATCGGTTAGAGGCTTGCAAGCTCAATCAGAGTACATCGTTTATCGATAGGCTGTCTTCCACTCAACTCGCGCAGTGTCGAAACTGTGCAACCACCATCCTCTTTTTTGCCGCCAATCAGCTGTAGGCCGGATAGAGGTATATATAGCTCGGCTTTTCGGCTGCAGCTAACGCGCTGTCAGTGTTTAGGCGTATGACGCGTGTGATGATGCTTTTACGAGCTGCTTGCAGATTGTCACCGCCACTCGTCGTTAAGTTTCTGCCTATAATGGCGACGTTTAACCCTCCGTGGTTGGCGGTCATGTAATGGAGCATGCGCGAATGGACGGTTTGCCATTCGCCCTCTCCGGAGGTCACGGAATTTTTTGTGGAGAGGGTACGCTGCTGCTCGGCGACACCGTTTCCGGGGTGGCAGCTTGAATGGGCGTTAGGGGGGAGCGGCCTGTTCCGATACAAAACATGTGTTTGTTTTGTTTAAAATGTATGTGAACAGCCATTGCATTTTGCAACTTCGAACTTCTTCTTTCCGCACATGGTCGCAGGATTTTTTTGTTACATTCTGGGATGATTGTTTTTTCACATATTCTGGCATTCGGAGTTGGATGTGGAGTATCTCTACCACTTTGCCATGAGGTGGCGTACACGTGCTGGATTAGGTGTTAGGTGATTTGGTCCGAAACCAGTCTTTCACTGATCGTACACGGCTATCTTCGTGTTATGGTGTGTCCTTGTTTTTCGCTCCGCCGGAAAAGGAAGTGACGCGCGACACAAGAACCAGTATGTTCGGAAAGCACATATTGGCATTTATGTCATGCCGTGTGTCGCATATAGTGTTGTATCTATGCCGTCGATGATTTCAGCTCGTTTTGGTTTGGCTTGATGGTTTAAACTGAACAGTCGGCAGCTTTGATGTAATGAGGGCATGCGCGAACCCAAGCTCCCCGAACTCTTACCACTATTCCTGTACGAACCACGAACCGAATTGATAGATACATGCAGGATTACTGGCGTATTACCGAAAACGGACGTAATTCTGGGTGGATACTTGTGCCCTATTTATTGCTAGGTTGTAGGGCTGATTGTAGGCAAAATATCATGTGGAGTAACTATGTAAGAAAAGAAGTGACAGGCACAATATATATATATATATATATATGGATGGGCGGCACGTTAAGAAGATGCTAGAGTAGTGTGAGTTCAATGATCTAAAATATTTATCTACTATTACTGACTGACATTACAATGGGAAACCTGACGTCTTTCGAAGAGTGTCTTACTGTTTTTACTGCTGTCATAGGTCATTATTGTGCCATTTTAATGCCATGCTATACCTACCACGTACGTACGTGCTGATAATGACAACAACATACATTTTGATTATTATTATTATTACTACTATTATTATTGTAATAATAATAATATTTTTAGTGACGCTTTACCTTGTAAAGCCTGCTGCTGGCCGATGGCCAGCCGATGACAATGGTCGTCTACCGTCTTTCCACCTGTATTGCCCAATTAAGCGTTTAACACGTGACACAGAAGCGCGGAATCGCGCACATATTCGACGCCTAGGTCAAGGCGCTACTGAGAATGATGGGGTAGATGGATGGTGAACCATGGCTGACCATTACGAGGAGTCCTGTATTGTAAAGTATTGGAATTTGTATGGAACCTTATTGGAAATGAGCCAGGGTGCCAGTTGCGCCACCCCATCCCGGTGGCGCAACTGAACAAAGAGAGTATTGGCGAAAACGAGCCAATATGTGATGTTTACCTCTATTCATAGCGGAAGTGACGACACTTGTTGCTGTAACGTTGTTGTACTGTATTGTGTGGTAGTGATAGCGGTACACCTTTTGTTTCAAAGTCATCCTTGTCCCTTATTGGGGGGGGGGGGGGACTATACATCATGATCAGTTAATTTCCCTCTTTTTCGTTGTCGTTGTTCCCATTGATAAGACCAATCTCGTACGTGACGTCTACGTCTCTATCAAGTTGACTTTTGGTGTTTCCTACTACAATCTGTGGGGCGTGACGGTATACGCCTAACGCAACTTTGGAACTACGACGGTAAAACTGATGGAACTTTGGAGTGCTGAATCGATCAATAAAGACGAAAACAACGCCACACACACACTGGCACATGCATGTGCACATATATTCACATTAATGCATATCTGTCTTATACGTATCGTAGCGTTAATTAGTGTGAACAAGAGCAGTGCGCCAATTATCGAACACATACGTCATTGGTGCGGATACGGATAGAGGGAGAGCGCGAGAAATATAGGGAAATTAAGAGAGAGGGGGGGAGAAAGAACTTTCCAGATTTCTAGTCTGTGATGCCCATTAACCTGATTCGCCACTGTCGATTCATAGCTTAACGGATGAGGAGGAGGAATAATAAGAATAAGACGCAGCAGCAGCACCAGCAGTAAACCAGCCGCTAATAATATATGGAGCTAACCTAGCGCAGTTCAGCGCCTGCCGGTTCGTCCAACGTGTTTACCTTTATATAGATAGGTGGGCCGTGCTGTACACCTGGACAATCGACATCGATTGTCGACGATTGTCGGCGTACATTGAAAGAGACGGGCGAGATCGCCCGTCGTGAAAACACGATGACTATATCTACATATCTACATACACGTCCACGTACGGAGAGGATAAATTGTCGAGGTTGTAAATAAATATTGGAAATATGTACCCTCGGTATATACATATATACACATCGAGGGCATCTGTTCATCTGCTACATATATATATGGCTGTGTTATGCTTACGAACGAATAGGTAACATACTACTAGTATGGCTCTGGGGCGACCGTGTGAACGGTAGGTGGAAGGAGGTTTATCTGCGAGTTGCTATTCAAAATTCACGTAGTATTGAGGAAGGGACTTCTATTTGGACGCGTATCTGTGCGTGCATTTATCGCGCGAACAAGAGAGGACTACTGTGATCATGGAAGGCAAGCAAAAGCGAATCAGGATCGATACACCAGTATGATGTTGTACGATTATTGCGCATATCCAGCGCACATTCGATTGATAGTATATATATATATATATATATATATATATATATATATATATATATATATATATATATATATATATATATATATATAAGACTTTGAATTTTACCCGTTATAAGACTCAATAGTAACAACGGTCGTTTTTTGCTATGTGGTATATAGCGGATCTAAAAGTTCTGATACATCTTTATGTTGCAAAGTGTTTTTGCTCCTCTCAAAATTGTTTCCGTCTACTGCAGTGCACTTGTGCCACCTTCTTTCCCACTCTTTCGTGTTTTTCGAAATCGAGTTATGTGCGATGCAGTGTCGTGGTGGAGGACCCAAAAGTTGTTTGCCCAGAGTTCAGGGATATTGCCCTCTCGGACGTTCTTGCGCAATTTTCTTATAGTTTTACCGTGAAAAATTAGTACTTCTTATTGACCTAAGGAGCAGGTTGCAAAATTACATGGAAGATGTAGTTTCCCTAGTCCCTGTAGTCGGGAAAAACAGTCAAATTAACCTTAGTGTTGAATCTGCTCTGTCCGAATGTCTTCGGTTGACTTTCTCCTTGGAAGCATCACTGGGAGGTTTGGGCTTTGGTTTTGATGCCAATGCTCATCTCCTGTAATCACCCCTTTGAAGCAATCTTGGGTCTTTTGCTATTGAAGTCGAAGGCCTACCCGAGCGGGTCACGTTCGTCGCAAAATTGACCTTGCCACGTATACACAATGTTTCGGGACATTGCTTCATCACCATAAGCAGTGTGTAACATTTCCACCGTTCTTCAGCATATAGAACATATAATTTAGTCTTTAACACAGATCATGATGCAGATTTTTTCCTCTTCCATTTTCGGCTCTTTTAAAAACCAAACCTCGTTTCGTCACTTCTTTGAACCAAACCTAAACAATAAACGCCTTTACCGAAATGTGGCCTATGTCTATCTGATGAATGACGCCTCTAAACAAAACACCCGCAACACCTTGCTGGTTTTGGTCTGGCAGCAAAATTCAAAGAACTAGAACTTGCCGATCCGCTTTCGTATGTATTCATAACGTTAGAGGTGGCGAATGCTCCCGTGTGAATCCCCCTGATATCATCATTCTTGTCCAAAAGGCCTCGTGGACGCGAGACTTGGCTACAAACGGACCTGGGCAATGGCCTCGTCCCGGCATTGCCCGAGAGGGGCCCGTAGCGTTATTGGCGGTAGACGACGAAAGCGTTTCGCCGTAGTCTCTGTGACGTCCTGTAACGAGACGTCGTGGTTGTCACCTCGTTTTACCGCTGTCGTCGGCATTGCCCCGTCGTATCTTTCGCCTCCATCGTAGGTTCATGTCTTCCGTAAGTTCCTACAGACCGAACAGTAGACCGGCAGCAGATCGAGCGCTAGTAGATATTGTTGTTGTTGTTGTTGTTAGTGTTTTCTTGATTATTGTTGTTGCAGAGATTGCTGTTGTTATGGCCGTCGTTATTGTGGTTGTTGTTGTTGTTATTTTGCTGTAACATTTGCAGTGCAAGCAAAACGGTCGGGCTGTGTGTCTTGACGTTGATTGTCGTCGTCGTTGTTGTTGTTTTTGTTGTTGTTGTTGCACTAAGATTGCCCACGTGCCGTGATTTATGCGTTTATATGTTGACGTAAGAGGCGTTGATATCGGTAAACCGACATCAACTGACAGTGATTTGAATCTCGTGTCCTCATAGTGCGAGCTTAGTGCACTGTGATGCATCGAAGCGCCTGTTTGAGAGGGTGCTGGCGACCACCCATATGACCATAATGAAGGTTTAAACAGTTGGCATGGATGGTGGATCGCCAAGGTTCGAAGTTAATTAATTGGCATATTTTTGCGCGTACCAAACAGCATTTCATGTCAGATGGCATGGCGTGGTACTGGCAGTAGTAGTAGCACGCCGTTGCGAGCGCGTGGGCTGGAGGGTCGGGTACGCGGAAGGGAGCTGTGTCTTGAAGTACTAACGGATTTACAAGTGGCTCTTGGTACTTAAGGTACGTACTTACATCCACTGTCATTTAGGCCCTATCGTTCATCATCTTTGAGGATCGGCTTCTAAGGTCGTTGAGCCTATCGAGGGGGTCTTGCTGTAAACTGACGGTATCGTGTGGTGTGGTCTCGTAGTGTTGAGAACGACGAGTTTTCATCTTACCACTATGTTTTGACGGGTTCTCGCCGGTCAGAGGTTGTTGTCGTCTATTAAGAGGTTAACAGTGCTGTGTGTCTACTAGCCAGAACGAGGCCATAAACAGGGTTGGAAAATATGATATGTTTATGGCGTTAGCACTGCACTTCGTATAGATCCACTGTCTGAAAGATATGCGTTCGAAGAACCTAATAGTAGTACTATCCGTGATTACTTATTATTAGTATTTGTACAATATTCGTTCTAGACGACCGATATGTTGTAGCTTTGCCATGATGCAACGGAAATGTTCATCGCGAGACGACTGCGTTTTTTTTTTATTGCCATAAATAAGCTGCTTTAAGCTTGCTTTGTTGAGGCCTATGTTACGCGTGCGGTTGTGAGTGAGTCATGAAGAATAGCAGTGGGGCTCTTTTTCAAGTGGTCGTTCTGCGGTGGTTGTCGTCTATTCGTCTTTTGTTCGAAGATAGCTTTTAATTTGATTAATTACAATTGTAACATATTTTAGTCTGGCGGCGGGGGCAGATGTCCGGCTCGTCCGAACACGTGTGTTATTTTTGCGACAAGTACGGAGTTTCCCGGTGAATGTTTTTCGTCCATGGGCGATATCGACAACAATATGATTTAACTTTGTGTACTTGCTCTATTGACCGGAATGGTTGTTTTAATTATGTGTATAACCTAAGTTAACTGCTTGGTGTACTAATACCGGTCCCCGTTGTTTTATATTTAAGTATGTTGAGATCTTCATTCGGGAACGGCCGGAGTGGTTTGTACGTAGTAACCTGGCAAAAATGTTTGACATTTCTATGGCAAAATATAGACTGACATGCTTTTTTTCTGTAAAAGTGGAATCAATAATTAGCGTTAAAGCTAAATGTTGATTCCACTTTCAGGTGATTTAAAAAAATGTCTTGAGGTGGATCCGTGCATCGAAGCACACCCCTAAAACGCTTTTTTGATATTTTCTCAATGGCTTCCTCTAAATTCTTCTTTATTTTCCAAAATAATAAGACGTCGCATGGCGCTAAGTCGAGTGAATGAGCTAAGTGCTTCATCAGCGTGACTCCAGATGCGGCAAGAAAAGCCTCAGTGTTTTCAGCCCGGTGGATTGGCGCATTGCCGTGAAGGAGGAATGAGGAATATCTCAGTCTAAGATAACTTCTCGTCTAAGAGGCGCTTTAGATCTCCTACTGGCGAGCGCAGTGAAACTGTTTGGTAGGCATTCTGTACAATACCAATCGCTCGTCGCTATATCACCTTAGTCCAGGTCGACCGTCGACAAAATTTTACTCCTCGAGAAGATAGCGACCATCACCATTTCTGAGCGGAGGCGCAGCGATGCGTGCATTACTACTGCGAGATTACTAATATTAGTATTAGATAAAAAAAAATCATCTGTGACAAGTCTCGAAAACAAAAGAGGCCCGCATCTGTTTTCCGTCTGTGAATCCGATGTTATACATATGTAAAATATAGTTTGTTTATATATATATATATATATATATATATATATATATATATATATATATATTAAGTTGTTTGTATAGGCGCAGATATATCATCAAATAAAACACGTGAGTAAACTAGATCCACATGCTATGATTGTAGTCGCTTCGCTTGAGGCCACTCACGTTTATTTAGGTTCATATATGCATAGAGTACCTTTACTTAAAATTATATATATATATATATATAAATATGAGGGGTGTTCAAACTATGTACAAAACTACACTATGGGTATAATTGAAGTCTGTATTTAATTTAAAAATTTACCGAGAAATTACCGAGAAAAATTAGAAAATTTACCGAGGTGCCCACCGAAAGGACCCATTTAGTAAGTTCGAGGTGGTCGTGCAGGATGTGATGCAGAAACATGGCATCCAGGCTTAAAGTCTCCTTTAGCGATGCATATGTTATGTTTGAGCTTTTGTTAATTGCAGTCTTCACACGAATATATATATATATATATATATATATATATATATATAAACGCCGTTCAACTGAAAACGCACAAAACGTCGTAACAGCCAAACCAGTTGATCTCAATATGCCGTTTTGGGATCACGTAGAAAGACAACTGAAGATGCGAACGCAGTGCCCGGCTTGTTTTTGGGCATGCGCTGACACCTCTGCCGGACAAAGGAGAGAAGCAGGCGGTTGTTTGCGGGGCACGGTTTGTCCAACATGTCAGTGAGAAAGTCCGCTTTCGTGAAGGCCGCCGGCAGTGTTTGAGTGGTGGTCGCCCGAGACCAGCGCAGAAGAGTGTGGATTATTGTGCATGACAGGTTGACGTGCGCGCAGTGGGCGCGCCGAAGAATCTCAGCGAAGGAACCAAAGGAACTGCGTAAGAACCGCTAGTACTGCAACGCCTTGTTGAAGTAATATTAAAGAATGGTTCCAGCTCCTCGCCTCTTCCTGAGGCCATGTAGGTGAGAGGTTTTTAGTGGGTATTATGCCAACAACATCGGCATCGAGCCGCACACTACCCGCTCTGGGTGTGCGTAAACGCATTTTTCCCTCTCACCATAAAAAAAAAAGTACTGCAACGCCTATTTCGGTATCCCAAAAATCCCGGATTTTTTGGAGCGGATCGTCAGACACAATCAGCAGGACAGCATCCAATGTAAGCATGCGTCCTCACCCCCCCCCCTAAAAATTCGCCTCCCAGAACTTCTGTGTGTTCAGTAGGCAAGATGCTCACTGTTTTTTTCGACGTCCGAGGTCCGATACTCATCGAATTCCTCGAGCATGAAAAGCCCATTATTAGTGACGTGTACTGTGAGACCGTAGCCTACGCAACTCTATCAAGACGAAACGGCTTTAGCTGCTCACGGAAAGAGTAGTGGCTCTGCTCCACAATGACGCGCGTTCACACGTATCCACAGTCACAGAAAGTGCGCTGGCCAAGTTCAAGTGGGAACAGTTTGAGCATTCGCCCTGCAGTGTCCGAACGTGTCGCCCCGCAACTTTCACCAGCTTGGATCGTTTTAAAACATGTCAAAGGAAAGCGCTTCAAGTCCGTTGATTGAGGAATACAGTGAAGGACTGGCTCTTGTCACAGCCGCAGGAATTTTGGGAACAGGGAATCCTTCGGCATGTGAAACAGTGATATAGCTGTGCTTAGCCCTCTGATGATTATCCTTGAATAAAGACTTAAATTATACCCATAGTGTAGTTTTGTACATCTTAGCTTGAGCACCCCTCATATATATATATATATATATATATATAATTTTAAGTAAAGGTACTCTATGCATACATGTACCTAAATAAACGTGAGTGGCCTCAAGCGAAGCGACTACAATCATAGCATGTGGATCTAGTTTACTCACGTGTTTTATTTGATGATATATCTGCGCCTATACAAACAACTTATAATATATATATATATATATATATATATATATATATATATATATATATATATATATATATGTATAAACAAACTATATTTTACACATGTATAACATCGGATTTGTTGTGCAGATATACAGTGACTAGCTGACAAAAGCTGTGTATCAAATGTGGGTTATATTCGCGGAATTGCACGTGCGTGAATTATACCCATGTGCTATGATTGTAGTCGCCTTGCTCTTGAGGCAACTCGCGTATGTTTATATATATATATATATATATATATATATATTGTGTGTGTGTGTATGTTCCCATATCCTCAAGGTCGATAGTTTGGCATTCAGTTACGTGTGACACGATCACCACGGCGACGGGCACGACGACGATAACAACGACAGCAACAACAACAACAACAACAACAACATTGACAATCGTAGCCAAAATCAGTTGAGTTTGTTACCACGATTCAACCAGCTGTTGGCCGCGCCTCATCAGCCGTCAAAGACCCGCTGCCAACGTCGAGCGATGTGAAACGCAGGGATAGCCCAGGCTTCATCTCTCGTGCTCGGTCGTTTCGAGGCTCGTTTTTGCTCTCGCAAATTCACTACATCCTCCTCCACTTTCTCTCTCCCTCCGCTCACCGCCCTTTCTTTCCCTTTCCGTCTCTTTATTTTCCTCTGCATATCTACCTCACTCTGTGTGTGTGTGTGTTTGAGGTGAGGGGGAGATTGAGGTATCTGAGGTTCTGGTTGGTCAATTGTTGATCGGTGAGTGATCGGTCGCGCAGAGACCAACAACGACGACGATGGTGAAGATGGCAGCGGGTGATGGCGGTCCTGTTGGTACCTCGAGAGTGCTCGAACGCTACCGGCGGAGAGTATCGATAGAGTAGTAAGTACGGGAAGGGCCATCGACGTAGCCGCTCGTCTGCTAGACCAAGTTCGAGGTTCGAGAACGGCTACAGAGATACGGGAGGGATACGATAGGCACCGACGATGAATGAAGGCCAGCAGGGGAAGAAGAACGCTGGTGGAGGAACGGAGTTAGGTGGTTCCTTTTGTTTCGCTCGCCGACTTTGAGAGACTTCGCTTTGGGTCGACGCTGCCATCGGTGCGGCTCGTTGTTGTTGTTGTTGTTGCTGTTGTTATTGTTTTTGTTGTTATTGTCGTTGCTGCTGCTGTTGTTGTTGTCGTCGTCGTTATTTCTGCTACTGTTGATAATGTTGTTGTTGTTGTTGTTGTTGATGAAAATGTGTTGCTGCTGTTTCTACGATGTTTTGTCGCTGAACAATACCGACACGGAGTGTGTCGGCGTCGACTAGTTGTTAGTGCGAGGGGGTAATATAAATATTTTTTAAACCTTGGTAAATCAGCCGGCGTAGTTTTGTTTCATTGTCGTGCTTATGTGGCGGCCGTTGCAGCACCACCAACAACAATAACAGCAACAACAACAACTGATACTAATAGTTGTACCTGTGCGGCTCGGTTAAATGCACTTAAAATAAACTCAACTTTGTATCGCTAATACGACTAGTCAGTCGCCTTAGTCGTCCTAGTGAAGGTATTTACTATGACGATTACGGCTCTGCTGCTGTTCCTGCTTCTGGTGCCTGGTACGTCTGACAGGCTGTATCTATGTATCTCTTTTAGCATGTCGGGTTTTGGCAAGAGAGATTTGTTATGTAATTTCCAATGATAAAATGGTGCTGAGCCCTTCGTTCATCTAAATGTATGAGGGAGGGCGGGAGGCACACACACACACACAGAGAGAGAGAGAGACCGCGAGAGAGAGATAGAGACTCTGCGAGAGATGCGGGGAGGGGATTTAGGGATGGAAACGCATGGGAGACATGGGACAAAGGATCCCATCGATTCTAACTACACTGCAGCTTACGCTATCCGTATTGTTGTGCGTCTGTTTCGGCTCCTCATCAGTCTTTTCGTCTCCACCTCTTCCTTTACCTTCGCCTCCCCTTCCCCTTTGCCCTAGTCCTTCGGTTCGATGACACAGGGCAGAGGCCAAGTTCAACTGTGCTACTAATCACTCGCTATCATTCGTATTCTGTGTCATCGCTTGAAGCCGTTTGGTGACGGTGCCGGTTGATGGGCAGCCATTGGGCAGTGTTGGCCATGTTGTCGTTCGGCCTCCCGCTCGGGCACGCTTCGCGTGCCGCGGCGCCGTAGCAGCCGTGTTGTTGCTGTTGTTGTTGTTGTTGCTGCTGCTGCTGCGTCGCGCTGGCTACGCGCTGTCATGCTTTCTAATACGAAGAAACGTGCCGTCTTCGTGGTTGGTAGAATTATTGTCTGCTGTGACGGTACTCAGCTGCTCGCTCGTTCGGTTGTCAACAGTAAACAAGGCAGCTAACAACAACAACGACAGCAACAGCAACAGCGACAACGTCGTACCGCGTGAATTAAGACGAATGCGTCCAAGTGTTTGATACGTGCCCGTGTGGATGTATACCACCTATATATATATATATATATATATATATATATATATATATATATATGATTGATTGATTTATTGTTCGCTTGGCATGTATACCTAAATACACATATATATCATCACCTTCTATATCAGGGGCGCTTAGAGCGACACCATATATGTTACCTACCCATCCATATAATCTATATCTACTTCAATATCTACTGAGTATTTGCTTTCTATTGGGACAACCTTATATATATATATATATATATATATATATATACTCATAACAGGGATTACCTCGTCCGACGGAGGCAGTCGTATAAAAACATTCCCGCGTTCATTGATGCCCGTATGACAGTAATATGTAGCGATAACCCGCTGAGCAAATCCACACCATCCACGCTCGCACAGTTTGCCAACAACACAGATTTAATCGTCATAAGATGAATGCAGATTCTGATCTTACAGTTTAAGCAACATATGCATATATATATATATATATATATATATATATATATATATATATTTATATGCAGACGAGTGCTGCAGAGAGACAGAGAAATCAAGTGAGATGAATCGGAAGCGGGCATATGACTGCCATGCGGGTATTACTGAGCACGGGAAGGTTTTTGTACGTTTGCCGCCACAACTGTGTGTGACGTCGGACGGGGTAATTCCTCTTAGTCCAAAGTGTCGTCCGATTCATCCGCCGTTTGACCAGACTCTGTTGTTTTTAGCTCTGGTCTTGGCTGGCTGATTCAGCGATAGTACGGGGCATGCTGCGTGGGACGGCTCGCGTGCGGCACCGTAGCAGTTATTAATGTTATTGTTCTTGTTGTTGTTGTTCTTGTCATCGTTGTTGTTGTTGTTATTGTCATTGGTGTTATTGTTGTTGTTATTGTCATTATTGCTGTTATTGTTGTTGTTATTGTCATTATTGCTGTTATTGTTGTTGCTATTGTGAATATTGCTGTTATTGTTGTTGTTATTGTCATTATTGCTGTTGTTGTTATTGTTGCTGTTGCTGCGTCGCGTTTGCTAGTATTACGAGGCTTCTACGTGGCTCGTATAACGTTGTCTGGTGTTCTTGTCCAGCTGCTAGCAGATGGGCAGAGGTCTTTGGGCTCGGTTGCTCATGCGATTGTCAACAGTAAGTAAACAAGGCAACTGACAACAACAACAACAACAACAACAACAACAACAACAACAGCAACAACAACTGCACCAACAACAACAACAACAACAATAACAACGCCGTCGTCGTCGTCGTCGAATTGCGTGAATCAAGACGACTGCCTATTCTAACGTAGCTTGTTACTAACTCGCTCATTAATTGTACGACGCAGCCAGATACATTGTTAGGGTGTGTCAGAGGTGTACGCATGTGTACTAATTAGTACGCACATGCTGCTTCTGCTGTTAGTGCATGCGGAGAATTCACAGCACGGAATCGTGGACATACAATACAAATTCAAAATAGTTTATAAGTAGTCTTGAACGTCTAGCGTATAATACAATCTCACAATATTTCAGATGAGTATGCTTTTGCTTGTGTTTGCTTCTGGTCTGCTTAGTGTTATTAAGCACGAATAGTGTAATTCATCTTAATTCTCTCTTGAATCACTTCACACTTGTCTCTGCCCCATTAGTCGGGTTAGTTTATATGAAGATCGTTTGCACTCATAGTGCAAACTCATAGTGAAAGTGGACCTAAAAGTAAATTTCTAAGGTTATTTTAACGATTCTAGTTGGTGGTGGTGCGTTTCTTTCTCGTGTTAGAGTACATTTCTAACTGCGTTACAGCAGCGCGTGTACCGCAGACAATTTGTTACGAATCATGATTAAAATGATGTCTGTAACATTGGCGGCACAAAGGCCACGCGATAAACGGAGTATTTGAAGGAATGTAGGAGTCCTGTTTGCTATATCTCCGTCTCTTTTATTTCTGTTATATATATAAAATAAGGAATTATTTTACCAGGCGTTATACGAGAAAGGCAGGGAGATATAGAAATTCAGTGAAACGAATTGAAATGTATGCAAATACAGAAACATGTAGCTTAAAACCTAAACTTTGTGAGTTTTAAAATGGCTAATATTACCTTAAGGATACGCATTCCACGCAATAATTGCAAAGTTGTTTTTGTTTTTCTTTTCTGTTTCGCTCTCTCTCTCTCTCTCTCTCTCTCTCTCTCTATATATATATATATATATATATATATATATATATATATATATATATATACCAGATTTTGCACTTGTCCAGTGACGATGAAATTGATGTCGTTGGACAACTGGAATGGCTCGATGGGTTGTCGTTAAATATTACAGCCACACTGCAACTTGAACACGGGAATTTTTTTTGTACGGGAATTTGTAGCTACGTGATGTTGGGGGAGGTAATAATACCAATTGTGATCGTCGTCCTGCCTCAGACATCTGTTGATTTGAAGTCGCTGATTTGATTCTCTAGTACCGGTACACTATCGTACTAGCCGGCACGTTTCTCTTCTGGTGACTGGCCAAAGTTGCTACGGCCTCCTTGACAGTTTCCTTACGACTCAGCCGAGAGATAAGAGTATCACACATATGTATATATATACAATTTATATCTATATGTTGCTATATAGAATCCTGTTTTACTAGCAAGCCAAACTATATATATATATATATATATATATATATATATATGCCAATGCTTATCTAATTAGTTAACTACGATTGGTCTCAAGTTTGGCATACTAGTAAATCAATATTTAATCCAAGATCGGCTGCATGCAGATGTGGAATATATATATATATATATATATATATATATTTATTTATTTATATATATATATATATATATATATATATATATATATATATATATATATATATATATATATATATATATATATATATATATCAAATTCTGCGAAGTTTCTTACCATAGAACAGGACGCATGATCTTTGAGAAGCACCTCCACACGCGCTTGGCATGCTAGAGGACTTCCCAGTCTACAGTTCCGACACAGTAGCTATCGTTTAGTATTGAAAATGGCAACGGCGTTTTTAACAGCTTCACCCTCACTGTCTTGCACATACGACATAAGGGGGAGTCAGCCCTACAAATGCAGCGTAGGTATCGCTGAAAGCAGCCACTGTAGCCCGTTAACCCTACCATGAGTGGGTAGGTAAGTGAGCCATGTTCACGACTGTACCATTATTTTAGATTATGTACCATTTTGAAATGCAAAGTTATTGCGATATAAACGATATTTATGTGTATTATTTTAAATTAGGGACTATTGAAATTGTCCAGTAATTAAGGTGGCTCTGTTGGTTTGCTTTCCATTGCTGTTTTCACTTATCTGCTCTGCTGATTAGTAGTCCCTCCGTCCGGGGTTAATAGATGACATCTTGAAGTTAATTCTTTTAAAAGGTCCTTAGGTCCCAGGTAATCTAGAGAGGATTTGTATGGCTGCTGTAGATGCCGTGCAATTTGTCCATGCGATATTGAGCGCCAAATTTTAATGAGTACTGGTGAAAAGGCGGAGAGTGGTAACTCCCGTTGTGCGCTCACATAAGGGTACGGGATAGAGTATGATGCTATCTACTACTTATGCTAAGAGACGGCGCCGAGAATCGGTTGCCGTGGATCTGGTTCGTGGGAGGATTTTTCGCAGCTCTGCTACGATTTTTTGGCAGCTTTTTGTGCTTCATAACGCACGTAAGGTGTTTCTGTGAGATCCTTCTCCAGGATCCCGCCCAGGGCTTTACCATGGGTGCAGTTGTTTCCGTGTGCCCCTCCAGGCGTAAGCTTAGAATCTGTGGAGGGCGCTTCAGGCCTATAGTTTCGCCAATAAGAGAAATGCTTCTGTTTTAGGTATATATATATATATATATATATATTTAAGCTCGAGCGCCATCAAAAATATTGCTTTATGTATATGATTAAGTTTGGCTTTTTGGCTTTTAAGCGTCGGGAGAAACTCTTAGGCCGTACGCTATTGAGACGAAGGCTTTATGTCTAGCTACCCCCAAAACGTAGCCTTAGCCGTAACTCAGCTGTGGCGACGGGATGCCTTGCTAATTAGCGCGCTCAGTGGGGGACTGAAGTAAGCAAGGTTGCTCGCGGTGGTCGTCATTTATAAACGACGCCCTTATATATATATATATATATATATATATATATATATATAACGTGATATTCTAGTCCTTATACATATTCTAGTCTGGCAAGCGTCCCATATGCATATATATAGCGTTCGAAAGCCGCGGACGTTATTTTCCAGGTGTATTTTCCCACATGTCTACTTCATGAATAAATACAATTTTTAGTTCAAAACAAAAGCCG
Organism: Dermanyssus gallinae; assembly: GCA_003439945.1. Lineage (NCBI taxonomy): Eukaryota > Metazoa > Arthropoda > Arachnida > Mesostigmata > Dermanyssidae > Dermanyssus > Dermanyssus gallinae. Next base: position 170,982 of record QVRM01007006.1, on the reverse strand, counting down.
AAAATGTTCCATCTAGGTATGTGAAAATATTTTTTAATCATGTTTATAAAGGGGAAATGTATTATATCTATATATATATATTTATATATATATATATATATATATATATATATATATATATATATATATTTATATATTTATATATATATATATATATATATATATTAGACACGGGCGATAGCCTTTTCTGCAAAATTACCTGAATAGTTATAATTGTTTGAATTTATGTAATAATGGAAATTTCAAGCTCAATGAAGAGTTATTGAACTTAAATAAATTTGCCATCCGGAGAAGACGGTCCCATAAAAAAAAATATATAGTGGCAGTAGAAAATGTTAGAAAATGGTCAGCAAACGTTTCCCGGCGCGCTAGTCGATTCGTTTTGAGGACTTGAGGAATCTACCGACGTTCAGCATGCAGCAGCAGCAGCCGACGACGCAGCGTTTGGCTCGCTTTGACTGGCCATCTTGACGTAGGATTGGTCTTACCTCGGCCCGTACGAGCAGTCGCATGTGCGCTTTTCTCACACGACCGAGCCAACAAAAAATAATGCAGATGCGCGATATTCTTCTACAAGAGCAGACGATGATGACGACGACGCGAAGAAGAAGAAGAAGAAGCAATAACTATTCCCTAACTAATCCAACCAGAGTCCTAGTAGAAATGAAACGAAGTTAGCAGAAAGGACTGCAGCAGCAGCAACAGCGGTATCGCCGAGGACGACGACTTCGGCCAACGCCGGGAGGCGACTAAGAGTGGCCAATGCCACCAGTGATAGCAGCACCCATCATATCATGATGATGATGATTTGTGATGATTGTGGTCTTCAGCAGCGGTGCCTGCCGAAGGAGAAGCAGAAGGGATACGGAGGGATGCGAGGGAAGAAAAGCTTGACGACGCTTCTACTTCTGACACTGGGCTAACCGAAGCGCGCCTTCTCGCCACAGGCCTTAAGTTTGAAGTTTGCTGCTAGAGCCCGAGGCCGCCGCTGCCGCCTATGGCCCCTCGATCTCAGATGTCGGATTTACGAACCTCAAACACCGCTCAAACAACCGGAGAAACCAAACATTAAGCCCCAGCGGCGAAGACGAACACAGCGTGCGTAGACGCGGGGCATTGACGAAGACGGTAAACGCCACTGCAGCAGCAGCAGCAGCCTTCGGCGTCTCGGCGTAATCAGCGCAGCGATCGCACGTGTCTTCTCTCCTGTCTGCCCCGCACAGGACAGAGCCTCTGTACCTCATGAAGTCTTCGTCGTCGTCGTCGTCGGCGGCATCATCATCATCGTCGTCGAAGTCGCGCCGTGGTCATCATCATTGCGCCATTGTCGATCGGCGTTGTTCTTCAACCGATATTAGTTCTTGTCTCGTGCGCCAGCGCGTTCGTTGTCGAGCGAATGTTTCGGTTAGCCCAAACGCGCCGCGTCGATACTGAACGCCCGACGAACGCCACCATCGTTAGCTGTGTAGCCGGCTAGCTGCGCCCAATTAGTCGCTGCCGGCTCATGCTGCTTAACTAGCGGCCGATTGTAATATGTAATATGATTGGTAACCAACCACTTGATTGAGAATGGCGATTATTGCCATTTTAGTAGTAGTAGTAGTAGTAGGAACGATACCCGTTGCAGCAGCAATAATAATCATAATAACGATGATGATGATGATAATAATAACAATTATTATTACTATAAGAGCCTGCATAATGTTTGTCTTTAGTATCGAAGTAATAACGTCTAAATCGTGATCATCCTTGCCGCTGGCTTGTTGTATCTGCAAAATTGGTGTGAGCGGGATCATTCATCCCCGCCAAATATTCAGAGTTTTCAAAGACGGTGAATAACGACGTACCGATTTGACGTCCGACAAGACTAAAAGAGAAAAAGTTGCTGTTGTGCCTGCTGGAAGACATATATATATATATATATATATATATATATATATATATATATAATGTGTGTGTGTACGTAGAGATACTATATGATTGAGATCGGCGTTTTTATTCAAGTAAAATCGTGTATGCGTCAGTTGTATGTAAAACGTTAGAATCTCTTTTTTCACTTCAGGGGTAACTTTGACGCATCGTCTCGGAGCGACCGGACCCAGAGGTCTACTCTTAAGCGCCTTCACGGCACAGGATATATCACTGAGTGCATGATGCCTAAGGACCTGCCAATTCGCGTGAAGACGCCACCCTCGGTCAGGGTACGTCGGGAATCATGTACATCGAATCCTGCCACACCTCAGGTGAAAAAGGAAAAACGTTCATGTGTTTAAATATTGGCCCTGATCCAATGTAGTAGCAAAGAGGGCAAAAAGAGTACTTTGTAACGTAATGGCAGTCGTCATCACAATTCAATTCAATTCAGCATTTATTTCACCACAAAATTGGTAGACAGTTGATTCAATTTTAACAAGGTGTCACAATGTGACTTTTGGTCTTACAATATAAATTTAACTTTGAATGATAAGGACGTTCCACAATTCTCTGGGCACACAAGTATATGATAGCGTCCAATATCAAACTCTCCGCAAAAGCTACAAACACATTCTTCAATATTAAAACAGTTTGGCTTCATGCATATGTAATGGTGGTACCCGTGCCAGGTTATTCGGCAGATTAGCGAGCGGTTTTTCTGCATGGCTCCTTTCCATCTACGTGAAGAAAAGGCCGGGCCATCAGTATAATTCTCAGCTACAATTTTTAAATTTCTGTTTTCTCTGTAGGCTCGATATGAGTCTAGAATATGCGTTGTAAATGGTGTGTTACTAAGTGCTAGGTTTTCAATAAGTGTTCTCTCTCCGCACATCTCTAAGGCAAGTGTTGCCGACGCGCACTTTGGAAGCCGCAAAACACGCTTAACATATCTGGCCTTTAGCTTGTCTAGACTGTTTAAATGGCTGAGGGTCAGGTATGGTGCAATTGTGGAAAGGCAGTATGTTGCTACAGGGAGTACTTAAGACCTGTGACTTTTCCGCGTTAATCTTGAGCTTGTTTTCTTCGCACCACTTCGCAGTTTCGTTGAGGTGATGGTTACGAGATTTTGCTAAAATGGCTAGGTCGTCAGCATAAAATGCAAAATGGGCTTTAAGATTACGCAGTAAGTCCGCGAGTCCAGTCACGTACAAAATAAAACGAAATGGACTAGCTGAATCGTCATCACAATGGGACAGTTGTTTTTGATGTTTGTTTGTGTTTCTTTGTGTTTACTGAATTGAATGGTGTTGCTGCTGCTGCAAATGTCGCTGACTCATCGCTGATTCGAAAACCTGCTCGATTGTTTTGCTGATTTAGATAAACTCGGAACGAAGTCTTATTTCGGTAATCAAGAGTGTGATGTTCGCTTTCGGCGATGTCAGAAATCCACACGACGCGACAGCCGACGTCGTCGAGAAGGTTCTCCATGATCAGATGCTACTCGCCTATCGGTAAGCGACCTAGGTTTTATGATACACAATAATATCCATTTTGGTATTAGTCTAGGAATCAATAGGTTTATTCTAGTAGGTGCCGTGGGCCAGAATGTAATGTGAATCAATTAAATTAACTCCGTATTTTGCGTTGAAATGAAGTCATACTAGTAAGAGCAATAATAGGAGTCGAATAGGAAACAAATTACAAATAATAGCAACAAATGTTTTAAACAAATAAATCAATCAATATACCGACAATTAGAATTAGCCATTGCACCGGCAGGACGACTGTTCGTCCCGAAGATAAGCTCACACATATAAACAAGGAGTTTTATGCACAAAAACAGCAAGTGCACCAATTGGGCACACGTAAACCAAGCTTCAACAGAGGTGACTTTCCAATGACTCTAGAAATAAATAACGGATGCAATGTAATTGTGTACTCATTTGGCTACAATGCGTTCGTCATGGAAGAACCAGCAGAACTGACCGGTTTAAGTGGATAACACACTAATGCCGCGCACACACGGTTTTGAAGTTTTGTGCCTCGCACTCTGCATACGTATACGGGGGGACCGAGCAGATAATGCTTCCAGGTTAGCAGAGGCTAGCAAATGCAGCAGATCACCGTTCGCAAGGACCCAAATGTCATGTTCCGATCGAAAATGATTGAGCCAATTTTGCCCGTTGGCTTTTGAGACAGTGGGAGGTCCACCCCGTTCACATTTAAGTTGATTCAGCGCGTGGTTCAGATCTTCACCCTTTCGACCGGAGATTCGAGAGCATCAGAATTCTCGGGTGAGAGGCTGTCGCTTAACATTAATGAGGAAACGGCCGGAACGGCCTGCGATGATGCCACGTCTATACGAGGTAGATCGTGACTTCGTGCCATCTCGTGTGCTCACGAAGTGCTGGGTTTCACGAGTATCACTCTCAGCCCACTTGTAGGTTTTGCTTGCACATTTGCGCTAAATACCACTCGGTCAGCTACACGGCACTCCAGGTTAAAAGGTCATTGCATTTTCTCTCCCGGTAGGATGGCAGGCAACTAGAATCCATGACCATCTAAATACATAGTGATCGTGCAGGAAAATGATCAAAATACAAATTGTAAGTGTGTCTTATACTACAATCGGTTTTCATGATTTATATTGTTGTTATTAGTATCGCGACGGTTTTGTGCTAATTGAAGCTCTGCATGTCTTGTAGGCTGGCGTGGGAGAACTGTCAACAGCGCGGCAGTAACATCGTGGAGGTGATCGACGTTGTGTTTATCTACCGCAAGGATGTCGCTTTACTGCACAGGCTGTACAGGTGAGCCATGTACATGTATGCATTGAATGGTTGTGGTTTTATTTTGCCAAAACGATTATTAATATGATTATTTACTACAGACTGTAGCAACAGTCTTAAAGTTTGTAATACGATTAACAATAATCATGTTTTCGATGTTTTGTACACGAATATAACTTACTTTCAAGGTTGTCGACGGGCACAATACACTTTCAACACCAACGGCATGGCCTTCTTTGGGGGGATGTTGTTGATATAGCCTAGTCAGCATATGGGATGACTAGGCAACCACCTCTCGTCTGAATAACGAGAAATGTTGTTTTATTTTTTTTTTTGTAAGGCTAATGTCCGTGTACGATCTTTCATGTCATGGCAAATTTTTAATCCACTTCGGCATTTACCTTGTCTGAATTGGAAGCCATGCAATCCAATTTAAGAGTGGCCGGTCTAGGTCTCGAACCCAGTCCTCCCGAATGAAAGGCAAAGGCTTTGCCACTAAGCCATCTTGCTCGGTATATATATATATACCGTATACACCGGATCAAGTAAATGGAAACATCATTCGAGCGTTTCCATTCCATATATATATATATATATATATATATATACCGTATACACCGGATCAAAGAAATGAAAACATCATTCGGGCGTGTGCATTCCATATATATATAATATGTATGAGTTGTTGAGAACGGCTTCGAAACATGTATATATACATACATGTTTCGAAGCCGTTCTCAACAACAAGTTTATGGACGAGCTATAACGACGTTTCGCTTACGTTCGCGGGGCAGCATTACACGATGATTAAGAAGCGTTGCGAATTCATAACAAGAAACCACTTCTCGTCAATTTTAAGTGTCGGAGATGGCGGGAAACCACAAAGGTATCACAACTATAATGAATTCCATCTCTTAGACGAGCCCCTCTGAAATTGCAGAACAGATTTTTCTCGAGCTCGTCCATTAACGGAGTTTGCAACAATAACGACACCAAGGTAGTTGATGGCATTATTCTCGCTGTATTTAGCTTTGCAAACATAACTACTGGTTGTGGTACTAGCACTAGTGTAGTAGTAGTATGTCTCAAGTAAAGTGACGGTGCATCTGATAAACATTATAGGCAGTCTACTTTACCCGTAAAGCTGTGGACAGTCAGCTTACTTTTTGGGGTAGATATATTGCAATGTTTGCAGCTTCATCCATGGTTGCGAAAACTCTGAACCTCAATCCTATTGCTGCTACTGGACGTATCATAACATCATCATAACTTTTTATATTGTATATGTTTATATTCTATATTTTATATAATTCTTGTAGCTGCATTTGTGAGCTCCTGACGCTGAGCCAAATCTTTGTACCCAGGTATTATCGACATTAAATGTGTGAATAAATGGAATTTGTGCTACTGGACAAAGAGCTATCCTCGACACAGCACACTTGTAGGGCTCCAGCAAGGCTTAACATCATCGGACCTCCATCGAGCCTAGTTTACACCTACGTCTATGTTATGTGTTTAGGTTTGTAGGTCGTATAGTTCAGTCTAGGCTAGGAACGAGGCTATGCGTCATCACCTGTTTGCGGATAGATGAGGTGAAACCTGTCGTTATTATAAGCTGTCTCTAAACACCGGAGCGAGCGATACGCGAGGCGGGACCGTCTCGACTTGTCTTGCCTTGTTGGCAAACATTCAAACAGACAGGTATTTCTTCCTTGGATCCGTGACTGGATCATCTGTCGGCGTTGGACATGACCGACACAGACGGAAATTGAAATCTGATTACGGACATGTTTGCGGAAACGCAACCGTTGGAATCGATGTCATTAACCGCCACAGCTGTAACGGTATCGGTGGCAGTGGAACTCTAGTAGTAGCTCGAGATCATCGGTAGCCTTGTTGTAGGGATGGTAATGGCCTTGTGTACGTGTATTGACGGCTTGTGTTACCGCTGCTGCTGCGGTTATGCGTTTATAATTTACATAGGTAAAGGTCAAACGTCTGTGAGAGCCGACTGTCATCCGCAGCTAACCGCCGTTCTCTGCTGTTTGTACGAGAATGCATTATACATGCTTTTCACACGCGTAAGCATACTAGATTCACTACTTTGCTTTGGTTCGTTAATGAATTCCTTATTAGTACATTGGATGAAGACATATTTACAAAAGCGAGATACTTAGAACTTTGAGCCTTTTCTGGCCAATTTCGCTATTAAGCGAATTGTGGGACACCTGCGGTGCAGTAGCACTTCTTACACTTTGCATAACATTCCGCACGTATATGCATACGAGGGCGAATCCAAAAGTTCTAGTAATTTATATTTTGCCGCCAGGCCGAAATCACCAAGGTATTGAAGAAAACGGAGAATTTTTAAGGAGCCGAAAATGAGGGAGCACAATGCATCTGCATCAACTTCTATGCTAAAAACCAAATCATACGTTCTAAATGCGTAGCGAATGTTACAAACTGCTTACAGTGATCAAGCAGTGTCCCGAAACACCGTGTATACGTGGTACCGTCGATTCTACGACGAATGTGACGAGACCCATTCGAGAAGGTCGGAAAATGTCCGAATTGAACGTTCAGGCGGCAGTAGAAGACCCGGGATTGCTTCAGAGAGTGACTGCAGGAGAGAAACATGTGTGTGTGTGGTTACAATCTTCCAACAGATGCTTCCGAGGAGAGAGTCGGTCAAAGAACTTCAGACAGAGTAGATCCAACAACAAGGTTTCTTTGACTATTTTTTTACTACAAGAGAATCATCTTTCACGACTTTTGTCACCTGGTTATACGGTCAGCAAGGAATACCACCTCGTGAGATCGTCCGCCGCCAGAGGCCTGAACTCTAGACAAATGAGTATTGGACCCTCCATCAAGATAATGCACCGACGCACACATCGTTACTGATTTCAGATTATTTAATGAAAATTTTGATTCTCATATCTTCCCAACCTCCCTATTCGCCGGACATGGCGTTGTGCGACTTTTTCGCTTAAAACAAATGATTGGACAATGTTTCGACACTATATAGGAGAAAATATGCAAATTCGCAGGAGCAACTCAACTCCATTCCGAGACGCGTTAAAAAATATTTCGAATATTGGGAAAAAAGATATGTCTCACAAGTGCATGACAGTGGGCGGGAGCTAGTTTGAAAGAAACAAACACATTTTGGAAGATTAATTAGATACTCGTTTGTTTGTAAATGTGCATCAAAACTTTTTTCGCGCCGTCCTCGTTTGTATCCATCATGAAGCTGGTGGAAAGCGTCAAGTTGGGAGACTGGATGACCAGTCTCCCAGTGCAATTTGTCTGGCTGCGGAGGGCTTTTCCGGATATTGTCAGACATCCTGAAAGTCTAGGTCGGAGCCCGTCACCAGATAGAGAGTTTGGTGGTCGTCGAAGAGCAAGGTTCCTTTTGCTGTCCTCTGCCGATAGAGACACCGTCCGGTCACTTCTCGTCGGCATAGACACCACAGCGCTCGCAATGCGTCTCTTTCCTTTCATCTCGCATTTCACACCACGTCGCCCGGAAAGCGGGGTCATTGGGGGTTGCTGCGGTACGCTCTATCGCAATGCTTCGACACCGTCGAGTTCTGTCTGTCGTATTCCTCTTTAGTGGTGTTATCTCCACCTCACACTCCTGTCGTTTACGACTCGTTAGACAAAGGGTTGGCTGTTGGCTGCTTGCGATACCGGCGTCCAAATAGGTCAGCAACAGCACTATACGTGTAGATAGATAGTAGACATTGGCGGCACTCTCAGCAATTACAACGGCAACGATAACAATCATATAAGGATTAGCGTTACAACAATGGCAGCGATTCGGCCCGCAGCTGATTCCTAATAATAATAATCAAAGTGTCATATTAATAATCCTGGGTGTCAACAACGCCACCAACAACAAAAACAACAACAACAACATAGGCAATTAGCAACATCATTGTGAACAGGAATTACAATCACAACAACAGTAACAATAGAAGCAAGGGCGGCCTTATATGTGTATATGTATATATATATATATATATATATATATATATATATATAGGAAAATCAACCCCAAGAACAATAGGGGCGAGGACCACAACAACAACACAGACAAGTAGCTACGGCATTGTTAACAAGAATAGCAATAATTGAAGTAACAATAAACACCTATATATATATATATATATATATATATATATATATATATATAGGTGTTTATTGTTTATTGTTAATTGAAGTAACAATAAACACCTATATATATATATATATATATATATATATATATATATATATATATATATATATATATATATATATATATATATATATATATGATAATCAACCACAGCAATACTAGCAATACGGGCGACAATAACAACAACGACAACAGTAATAGAATCGACAACAACAGAGTCGCTAACAGTCGTAATGGCAGCCACACGAGAGCAAGGCCGCTCATGGCAAAACTTTTCCACAGTGCCAAGTTGTCGAAACGATATCGTCTCGACGGAGACGATTTACAGCACGACGACGCGTGCGATAATTAGTTTGCGTTTGTATCTACCAAGAAGCTACACAGCGAACAAACAGCGCTTTTGTCATGAGTTGTTTTTTGTCAAGCAAAGCGAGACAAGACGAATAAGCGAATGACCTCGAATGTGTCTCTGACTGTGTATCTATGTTGCTATTTCCCTGCCTGTCTAGCTACTCAGCTGCCTAGCAATCCCAGTCGTATCAATCGAGCATCTTTCATTTATCTCCTAATTCTTTCGAAATTTACAACCAATCTATCTAGGATTATGATGATTAGGCCGTACTACTCCTTCCTCTCTCATGCTTTCCGACACTGATTGCGTCACTGGCTACGTACTTGAACGTGGATAGATAGTCTTGTACGAAGACGTGCACTGGATGGAGCTGCATGCGTGCACGTGACAAAGCCTCTATTTTTTTTTATTTGTTTATTTGGACCGCTTTGGGATGCATGTCTGAGGAGCTTACCCGTCGCTGGCAGATATCAGCTAGTAGCAACTATGGCGGTGGTAGTACTCAAAAACCCGTGGCTGCCTGGTTTCCTCAATATCGGATTTGCGCGCCATTTTGTCAACACCGACGAGATGTATTTGTCTGCAGCGTCACATTTTGGTGCAATTACTGTTACTGTTGCTGTTGCTGCTGGCGCTGTGCTTATCGAGCACAGGGTGGCTTAGTGGCAATGCAATTGCCTTGCTTTCTAGAAGTCTTGGGCTCAAAACCTAGACCGCTGGTCAGTCTGAAACTGGTTTTCATGGTTTCTAATTTAGACATGGAGAATACCGGAGTTGATTCTAAATTGGTCATGATCGGATAACAAAACAAAAAAAAACGGGGAGCACAGTTGTCTCAATGAAAAGAGATTGTGCATCGCCATCCAATCCCCGATTATGTATGTCCACATGTTTATGTTATAGTGCAGTACAGCAAACATAGACAATTTACAACGTCAAAGAACAATGCCGAGAACCACTTGTAGCTTGTTCGTGATGATGATGATGATGTCGATGCTGATGAGACAGCCATTGTGTAGCCACAGCCTCTCTCTTTCTCGCTCGATTCCCCTCTGATTCGATTCAGTAGTACGAGTCAAGCCGATCCGCCGCTGACTGTAAAAAAAGGATTGACTGTGGAAATTGTTTTTCCGTCCACACGCCGCCGTCGTGACGACCACCACCGACCCTTCTTTTTTTTGTTGTTGTTGCTGATACGAGGCTCAACGAGTTACTCACTCGTACGGCTTCTTTGCGCGTCTACTATTATATCGTCGTCGATGGTATTGTCGGTATAAATCTAATCTGCTGATTTCACTGGCCCGTCTGTCCTACCTCTAAACACAGGCATCCATCCATCTATCGGTCTATCTAATCTAGGTAGGTAGGTAGGTGCGCTCGTGCCAATGTGACCACGACCAACTAAGCACTCGTGGCGGTGGTGACTGGGGCGGTAATGCTATTGGTAATGGAACACCGCGCGCCCACTAGGTGTAACACACAACAATTCCAGGAAATCTGGGTAGATAGAACCCTTTTGTTTCGTTTTTTTTTGTAGGAGGCGGGGGGGGGGGAGGGGGCGGAACCGGGAAGGAACAATGCCTCTTTGCCTTTGTTCCAAGTGTGATAACCGATTGACAACCGCTTTTGACTAACTGCTGAGCACAAAGCAATATAGATTCAAACCCCTCGTCGTTTAAGGTAAGTCTTGTCAGGAATGCGCAGAGAAAAACTTTGCGACCATATGTATGTATATATATATATATATATATATATATAAATCTCGTCCAAATGCGCAGAGAAAAGCTTTGCGACAATATATATATATATATATATATATATATATATATATATATATATATATAAAAGTATTACCTGCCTGTTTGATGTGACTGCTATGCATAAATGCTGCCCGCTCGTAGGAGTGGCTGCAGTTTATATCACTGGAGGCGCCCTACCGACAAACAGCGACGACAACAACAACAGGGCCTTTAGCACAACCTTGGCATTTATTGTGATCACTGTTCACTCGGTGACTGGCAGGGTGTGCGAGAAGCGCCACTGTTCGAGAGCAAAGTTCGTCGTTACTGCTGTACTGTTAACTGCCAACGGCGCGATTCGAGAACATAGAAATGTTCTCTCCTCTAAATGACGTAACGCCACTGTTGAGTGACGCATTGATCCATCGTCTAGAAGAAACAACACCGAGGCGTTGTTCCCATTGGAATCGTTCATGCTGGAGAGAACGCGGTCAGCCATCGTTGGAACCTGTGTTGCTGTGCACGTTCGTCGAGACCAGATGTTTGCGAAAACGGCCGCGATTGCGACCCCAAGAACGAGTCCATTTTGCTGCCTGGGAAAGAAGGGAGCTGATAGCAAGCCCACCGACTAAACCGAACGCCGACTGGACTGCTGCCCGTCGAACGTGTCCGTCAGAAAGCATTCCCATAAACCCAAATACACTTGAAAAAAATCCTCTTTATGCCGTTAATATTGATATTGTCACTCCTAAACAAGACGTATCTGATCTCCCACTTCAATGGGAAAAATTAATATTTTAATACCTACTATAATCTCGCTCAGTTCGGAGGTACGGTACTGCTGGTCAGATGCTTGTCTTTGGCTGATAATAGAATCTTGCTCCCTACACTTTATCAACGACTTATACGTTGTAACGCTTGACCTGCTGATATGCATGACAAAGTGTTCTAAGAAAACACTCTAAGCTCTTTTTAGATACGCTTTTGTCGTTCTGCTATCCAAATATGCGATAGAGATACTCCTACGCTTGGAAAGTGCTTCTGGGTGCAATGGCCTTAAGTGTCTAAGCCGTACTCTAAGCGTGCTTCAGTGATTTTAGGTAATGTGCTAAATGTTCACTACAATAATGTTGGCAATTTGTTTCACATTTTGTAGGTTTTTTTTTTATCGTAACTATCATCATGTCATCTTTATTTCCGATACTGCTGAAGTATTACTAGAGATCAATTGGAACGTGTTCAAGTTTCTCTATAGATCGGCAATTACGAAAAATGTTGAACGCGCAAAAACGTGCTTTTATGTGTTGTTTGAAGGGATGTAGGTTGAAGGAACGAAAACGAAGTGTTGGATTAAGGTGTTGGCAGTAGGAAATCTGAGAACAGAGCGCCAGTTACTGTAGTATCAGCTCACGCAATTGCGAAACTGTTTCTTGTTCGATTTGAGACTAAATCTTCTAGAACAGAAGATCTTGATCACCGCGGTGCAGTGTTTCCCTAGGTGCAATTCGTTTGAGATGACACGAACCTCTCTCTCTCTCGCTCTCTATTCGTGGCGAAACAACCAGAATCATGGTCGTAATCTACAACCTTTTTTCTTCTTTATTTATCGTATATATTAAACAACCTTCTATCGTTATTTGATTAGTAGTAATAAGGCCACAACGTATATGTGTGCACTCCTAGAGATAGGCCACAAACATGATGTCCGCAATCGCGCAACATGAGTGACATGCAGCATTGCTGAGCTTGACCTTGCCCTTGAGTCGGGAGCATAAGGCATCGTATTCGTATTCGTAGTAGTAGTAGTAGTGTCCGTGTTATCGTGAACACCACCGTTATATTGTCTCGCCCCGCTGGTTATTCATGTGTGGGGGGGGAGGATTGAGCTGACGCGTCACCAGGACTAAACAGCGTCGCGCTTCTCCTCCTGGCGATGACCATATCACGACTTGGACAGCAGGGCAGAAACGGCGGCGAGACACCATCTTGCTTTGAATATGCGAAGAGGGAACGGCGCTAGCGAAATATGAAACTAGGTGCTGTTGCTGGTGCGGTCGCCGTAGAGGTCGGGGTTGTTTGAATTTTGGCGCGCTTTAACGCTAGCTAGCGTAGATAAGCGGGACAAAGTGAAACACATAGGGAATGTACCTTCAAGGCTGAATGAAGTGGCCCAGAGAAAGAAAAAGAAGAACAAGAAAAGTATAGAAATAGTACTCGTACATATCGCTCTCGTTGTTTTTAATTTTTCTTTGATCAGTTTCCTTTACATTGTTATATATATATATATATATATATATATATATGGATTAACAACAAAACATCTAAAATTTGTATATATATATATCGCTTTCCTGCGTTTTTTCATACGTTTTTCCTGCCTGAGCGAAATGGCTTAAATGATCTGATCCAACGAAATCACTTTGTGGGAGGTACATACACCAGTGTTTAAATAATTACAATATGTTAGTGAAATGCTATAATTTACATGGTCGAGTGTAGGATATATAAGTCGTTCCCTATCGGTTCCAATCGGTCAGGGTCATTTTGGGCGCGCCAACCTTGTGAGCGATATACCGCGGTGTTGAACACCATGCAAATAAAATGAAGGTGCCGTCTTGACGCTGTCACACTCCGGCTGATGCACACAGATCCCAGTCCGCACTAGGCCAGGTGATAGAGCTGACATTGTTCGTTGCAACTGCAATCCGATCCACGAGGAGGATGGATTCCCCCTCCGCCACAGGTAATGGTGATGGTGCACCCATGTACTAGGTGCCAGTTTATCAGGTAGGTGTCTCGTAGATTGCAGGGGACACTTGCCCAGTGGTCGTTTGGCATCGTTTGGCCGGATGGCTCGAGACAAATGAAATAGAAGTGTATAGCAAACAATAGCAAAAAAAACGGAAAGAAAAACGACCGCCTTTGTATACGATATGATCAGCTGTAAACGAGAATGTTAAGGAAGGTCAGGAAACACATACACGCATCGAGAGAGAGAGAGAGCGCGCGAAAGAGAGAGCGTAGGAACGTGGCAACGCGTTTCGAGAGACGTCAGGCGAATTGGCGTAGCTAGATGAAGGCGCTGCGTGATGTGGAGGCCCACATGAACAGATAGGTCGTGTAGACAGGCGCCAGTTAAACGCCCCAAATAGAAGAAGAAGAAAAAAAGGAAGAATAACGTACTTGGTGCACGTGATACTTGTACTACTATATGTAGCGGTAGTAGTTTTTGTTGTGTTTGTCGCTGTGTTGTTAGCGTTAAGTAAGTCAGAGTCAGCAAAATAAGCTGCAAGATGTAGCAGCCAGCCACCCTGAGGGTACATCATGATATTAGGCAAAAGGAGATACATGATGATTGTAGGCAAACGGGGAGGGAGGCAAAAAAAAAGAAGAAAAAGGAAAAGAGAAAAACGACAAAGAAGTATTAGAAGTAACAACACCAGCTGTAGCAGGATATGGAGCAATTTGAAAAACAGTTATGTGGACGCTCTTGGCTGAGGGTCAGCCCGAAAACTTTTTTAGCTGTAGCAGCAGCCCCAGCGGCACGAGACCCACACTCATCCTTACCGGTAGGCGTTACACATATAGGAAAACACTGAGATGCGTTCGACAAGCGTCAGCCCCTCTCTCCAACAACTGCGGCGACAATGACATCAACAACGACGGCAACAACAACAACAACGACGACGGCGGCAACAGCAACAACAATTCAATTCAAATGCATCTTTATTTTTATCCAACTAGGACATTATTTACATTTTGCAAGTCGTTACCGAGATACATACAACAGTCAGTTTACTTGGGTGCCGACATTTGCGCTGTTAGCGACATTTCAACAACAACAACAACAACTTCTTATCCTCACCTGGAGATGATAGGGCATCGCGGCCTTCGTTTGCGGGCGCTTCTGTCACTGCCGGCAGCCGGTTATAGCCCCGGTAAAGATGAAAAGATCCCCGCCCTCACCCACCCCCGTTTTCCTTTGTCGAGCGGCGCCTTTTTCTTGTATCGTACGATGTACCGGTGGAGCGCTTTAATACCATTGCTCTACTACTACTACAACTACTACACTCACCATCACCACGACGGCCACCACCACTGCTACCATTATGAACACTACAGATACTGTGACTGCTATGACCGCCATTATAGCCTAGCAGTGGCAATTTTGCTGCTAATTCTACTACTACTACGACTGCAACTACAACTGCTCTTTCGATTGATTAGCCTGCACGTTGCCTTCTGTGCTTCTTCGTCTCGACGTGGGCCAGCCGGGCCGCTCCACGACTCTCCCTATCTATCTATCCATCCATCCGTATGTTTGTCTGTCTCTCTGTCAGTTTGTTTGTTTGTATGTCTGTCGGTGTGTTTGGTGTCTGCCCCTTCGCATCTTTGCTATTATGAGTTTGGTTATCAGGCATACCCGGCTGCACTCATAGCCGGCACAATCGAGTGGTGGTCGAAATGAAATCATAATTAACCTTAACACCTTGGGGGCGGCGTGAGGCCGTCGAGTCGACTCGCGCCCCCCGCCCCCCGCCCACACACATGCATAGACATACACACCCAGACAGGCACTGCACTCATACGTGCTGTACGCACGCACCTCTGTGGCAAAGCGCCGTTTTGTGAGGGGATATCTTGTATTTGACATGTCCAAGCGACAGAGTTCTACACAATGGCGCCCCGTACTTGTAGGGGGCGCTACTGTGTTGTACAATGTTGCTTTGTCTTTATTGACGTCACCGTGATTGTTGTCATGGTGAGGTTAGGTACGATCATCACGAGGTGCTTGCTGGTTGTGGGTTGGGTGGTCGGGGGTTGAGGGATAAAGAGTCGCTGTATTGATTGGCTTTGACGTTTCCTCCACCTCCACCTCTGGCCTATTATCTGTGTTAGTGCCCCAGGCCGACGTGTCAGCCGACTTGCTAGCGTTGCTGTCCGTTTTGGATCTGCAATCCGCTCCCTCTCCGGTTGTCTCTTCTCTAGTCAGCCAGTGACAAACGTCGAAGAAGAAGAAGCAAGAAACGAATATCGATGCTGATCGAACTGATAACGTATCGGCATGATGATTTGATGACAGCACCATCCAC
Organism: Dermanyssus gallinae; assembly: GCA_003439945.1. Taxonomy (NCBI): domain Eukaryota; kingdom Metazoa; phylum Arthropoda; class Arachnida; order Mesostigmata; family Dermanyssidae; genus Dermanyssus; species Dermanyssus gallinae. Next base: position 154,912 of record QVRM01007006.1, on the reverse strand, counting down.
CAGCGCAGCAAGCATGTGGCTGACGTGTATATGTTCGAGCGACCAGAGTGTACTCTGGACATGCTAGGCATGCAGATATGAATACGATGTTATTTTTTGACACTATTATGTGGGAACGCCGTGTACGGTGTATCACAACACACATGTTGTTTAATTCAGCGTACGCGGATGCATTCGCTGAGTGATGATGATGATGATGCTGTTGTTGTTTTGGCTTGGTTGTAACAAGCAAGTTCCCCTCCAGTCGACGAGAGAACTCTACTGCTAGTAGGAGAGAGAGACCGCAACTAGTGGCAAAGTCGGATGCTTATACACCACGCTAAATGGATAACGGTCCAAATCATAGCGAAAGGGAAACGGCTGGAAAACATTCGTGGCTTTTATGGAAAGGCTGCATTAATTGACTTCAATTGGCAAGTCTTTGGTTCTGTTCTGAAGGCAGGCAGTTCCCATACTTGTCTGGGGCGTTACGCGTTCCGAGAACACGAAACACACGGCACGGTGGCAATTTGTAGGTGTTGCTATCTCAACGAGTTTTCTTTGTATTCTGGCGAAACAGCATCCATTTAAATAGTGCTACCATCCTAGTCTACGACGTATGCTGCAAACTGTTGTTATTTGTTAACATTGTCAATGTTTAATATTGAAGCGTCTAACTGTAAAAACGAGGCCAACGCTTGAGGCTGTCAGGCTAACTATTTTTAAACTAAACAAGGATATCAAGTTTGTACCCTGTTATAGAGGACAGCTCGTCGCAAACTCTGGTAATGTTTATGTCGATTGATGGTTACAAATGGCTATGTGTGTTTTTGCCATATCTAAAAAGGGCCAATGTACGTTTTTCGCGACGCTGACCACAACTGACTGTGGCAATGTCAGAAACAGTAGTGGAACGCCATTACAACGGTGAGAATTATTATTATTATTATAAGAGATTATCTACTGGCAGTCTAACGTCGTTCCCAGGCGCGTGCACAGTATAGCCACTAGTAGAGCTGGTTTTTCTGGCCTCCCTCTTCAGTCGAGCGTTGGGTTCCGTTAGTTGAGCGTGGTGGTGGTGGTGACCTCATGCGTGAATGTGATCTTGATCCATACTCTTAGCGGGCAGGAAACCCAATTGATGTTTTTTTCTTTTCTTTACTTAGTTTAAATCTTTTTTTTTCTATTTATTCACCCCATTTCGCCACCTACTAGGTGGTTGGCAGTAGGCGAGCTTGATCGAGTCGATTCCGGGCGTGCCCACGAATGTCAGTCTCGTCTCTTCTTGCGTAATAATCGAGTACCTACCGCTGTGTCGATGAACCAGTGAACAACTCGACGCCAACTCGATGCCATCCATATCAAAAGAGGCAGGATGATAACGTAAATCGAATACAATACGCATCCGTACCGACGCTGTGCTCCAGACGCATGGACGTCGGCCCACAGCACTCGACATATCGGCGGTATCAGTCACCAGCCAAGTAGTAGCCACCACTTAAGAGCGCATTGTATCGCATCGACTGCTCGACTGATGCGATGCGATAATAAGATAAATTATCACCCGCGGTGGTATTGTCTCCTTTCTGCCAAGTCATCATTTTCTAGCTAGAATACTGGTCGAGCGCGCATAGGCAAATGTGGTGTAGCCGGACGTGCGCAAAATCCTGCAGCAAAAAAAAACCTCTGTCGCCGCCTGTTGTTTCGGTAGTGGTGGTGGTACAGCTATTTCGATTTGCATTTTAGGGAAGTCAGCAGGCGGTTGTTTTTTAATCGATAGGCGGTAGTTTTAATCTTTTTTGCTGCAGTATAGGCGATAGTTTTAATCGTGTTTGCCCTGTGGCGCTGCAAACACTAAGCCGTTTGGGCTGTAAGAGTCGCCACGCCTTGCTATAGTGTAAAGATTGGATAACCTGGCATAAGCACCACTAGCAAGAAGAAGAAGAGGAATGGATCGTATCAGGAGCTGCTGGCTTCTGGTAAATGCTAGCCTCTATCATCAAGTACCTTGACTTCTTACGCCATCCGTATAGGTCAAGGGGCCGGCAAATTTTTCGACGGGTCGTGTACGGCACTGTCATAATAAAAACTAATACAGTTCGTTTAGGTACTGTGTTGCGTGGCCATGCTTCTACACTATTATTATTATTATTAAGACTCGTATTTAATAAATTATTAATATTCCTAAAATTGAAATGAAATCCTTCATCGGCCTAATTCGACTGGTGTTACGACAATATGTTCGTTATAGAGTTGAAAGCTTCTGTTCAGAGATTCGGAGTTCTGAGTCACATAGGTTGAGATTCAGTATAAGTGGCATTTTTTGACGCTCAGAAACTGGCTATATATGAATTTACACTTTCTGTAGGAACAACTTGTGATTATTTATGTGTTCCAATTACCTTTATTTTTCACAATATACAAACATAATATAAAAACCAACTTTATTTGCCGTTAAATTGAAAAATATACGACAGTCAGACAGTCGCGTTTTAAATATGTGTTAGGAATTTTAATCAAATTGGTTGTATGTATGTATGTATGTATGTATATATATATATTCTTCTTTGCGAGCGCTTGGGAACCTCCATTGAGACCGCTACACAAGAGACCGATTACTGGTCTCAACAACTACACAACACGTTCGATGGGGCACATTTTAAAAAAGCACACGAAACGCCTTTTGTACATTACTGGATTAAGGGTATGCCCTACCTATCTGGTAAGGAGTATTTAAACCTACTAAAGCTCAGGATCAACGCGCTACCAACGCGTGCCAGATTGGCCAGGGGACGCCCGGGCTACAACAAACGTTGTAGACACAGGTGTCATGCGCCTGAGACGTTGGCTCATGTCGCTCAGATGTGCGATATAACACACAAACAAACCATAAAGAGACATGACGACGTCTGTGATCGCGTGGCGCGTCTTCTCCGCGAAAGGGGTCATGAGGTGGTTCGTGAGCGAGTATTCCGTCGACTGGGCGCACCGGGTCTAAAGCCCGACCTCGTAATAACAACACCTACCGAGGTCTGGGTTTTAGATGCCGAGGTTTGCGGCCCGAATCGGGACCTGGCAAAAGCACGGCAAGACAAGATCGCCAAATATGATGTCGAGTTCCTAAGAGCGGCGCTCCCCTACCCGCAAAAACCTCGCAGATTCGGATCCATCACTATCTCTATGAGTGGCGTATGGGACTCCGAATCTGCGAGGACGCTCTTGGGGCTCGGCGTCATGAAGAGGAATCTTATGGATCTCACCGTTTTAACTTTGCAAGGAACCTTGAGGATATATCGCTCGCACCGGGTCCATAAGAGCGGGGGCTACCATCAAGCAAGGACACGGACAACTGACTCTTAACTTCACGTGACATCTTTTTACCACCATTTTTATTAAGGCGAGCACTGCCGAGGGTGTGCAAACGTATTGTAAATGATTAATAATCATCACAATATTTTCTATATATATTATATATATATATCATATATATATATATATATTATATATTATATATATATATCTCTATATATATATATGTATGTATATATAATATATCATCTAATATACTATATATATTATATGTATATATATATATATATATATATAATATATATAATATATTATATTAAGGACGTTCTAGTACTTTAAATTTTGCCGCCAGACCGAATCCGTCTGTCGGACCACTAAAAGGTCCAAGGTATTCCCGGTTTATTTTGTATAAACGCGCCATTTATCAGCTACCACAGGCCAAATGTCGCCATTGGTTTATTTGTTTGAGTTTTATTCAATGAATTGAAGAAAACAAGATTGGGCGATTTTGTAGGAGCCGAACATTAGGAGCAACAAATCTGTATCAAGTTATGTGTTAAAAATCAGTCATATGTTCTAAAAGAGTGGAAATGTTACGAACTGCTTATAGTTCTGAGCAAACAACTCTTGGTCACGACAACGCACTGTCGACACGTCGCTCCTGATTTTAGCTTATTGATGAAAAATTCGATCTCTATATTTCCGCAACCTCTGTGTTCACGCAACTCCCCTACCAACCTCCCCTATGTGCAACTTTTTCCTATTTCCATGCATATAATGTAAAACTTTGGAAGGTCAACGTTTTGAGCCTATAAGAGATCAAGAAAAATCCCAGGAGTAACTCAATTCGATTCTGAAAGACGCGTTTAAAAAATGTTTCGAAGAGTGGGAATGAATGTGACATAAGTGCATTGAAGCGGGCAGGAGCTATTTTGAAGGGAACAAAAATATTTTAGAAGATTAAATACATATTCTTTTGTAAGTGTGTATCAGAACTCCTCGATCCGTCCTTATATATATAGATATATATATTTATACATATATATATACGTAGATACATTAGATATGATATTAATATACGCTTAAATTTGTGCAACTTGTGAGCCCTCGGCTGATTTGGTTTGAACCTTCTTTATTAAAAATCCGCAAGCGTGAATTTAAAAATAACTCCGCTGACTATTCGCCGTAGTTTAGTTTCTGCATCTAAACATTTAGATCGTGACAAGTGTCTTCCGAACGGACATTTCGATTTTGAGCCAAAGCTGCGCATGCAGTTTAATGGAGTTGCGTTTTGTTAACAAACGTTCTAGGAATTCCAAGTACCCGCTTTCAGATTATAGAGATTCCGAGTACTCGCTTTAAGGTGATAGGAATTCCGAGTACCCGCTTAAAGGTTATAGGAATTCCGAGTACCCGATCTTACTGTTGGATTCTATTCGTATAGGGGTCTTCTTACATGTCGCTTAAGAGTCTTCAAGAGGAAACTTCCTTCTGAGTGACAATTGAAATCCTCGTCATTGGTGCTTAGCCTTAGTCTAATTGGGATTGTACCGACGGGAACTCTTTCATGTAATGCTAGGTAGGTCGCATTAACTAAAGAACAACTTGTTGATTGTTAACTGTCTTGTTCATATTGTATATATATATATATATATGCATACTTTACGATTACTAATAATGTCACCACATTATTAGTGATCGTTTGCCTTGCCCGAATACGCACAAAATAATACTCGTGTGCTGGTGTGCGTATGACTGACTGTCCAATTCTAGACGCCAATCGACGCGTCACCAGGTGCGGCAGCTCCAGAACACATTGGGCAATAAGATCGGCGTCCCCGATGGAGAGAAGAGTCTTAATGAACTTCGTCAAGCATTCCGATTCCTCGAAGACCCCCGACTAAATGAAATACTGCAGGAGACCTACGTAGATGCCGTTACACAGGTGAGGGATTTATTCAATTTCTTGATCAAGCAGGTGACAACGTTTTGTATTATTACTTGGAAATAATAATATTAATAACGATAAGAAAATAATAAGGCCTAGATGACTTATTGTAACAAGCGTCAAAGATCGTTAACGATTATGATGATTTGTAAGGTGACTATTTTGACATTCAACTATATATATATATATATATATATATATATATATATATATATATATATACATATACATATACATGCTACATACACGCTTAGGGCTTCGCTGAACAGCTTAGACGTTAGCTTCTTAGATTTTTGATCTTATTCGAATTCTAGTTGGGTCGTTGGTTGGTGAGGCGGCATGTGTGCGGTCTGCCACATGCTCTGCCGTGCTTTTCGCAACCTTGAACGTCCTGGCACATTTCTATCGGGGAATTTCCCACTCGAATCTCATACGATACGTCATCGTTGTGGTCATAGAAGTGCTTGCTACCGCAACCAAGCTACGATTGAGCTTCTACATTATCGGGCGAGATCTGTTGCCCAGTAAAGCGACTCGATCACTTTGTTTTGCGGTTACTGCGCACAGGTAAAGAGCAGGTGAACATGGGAAAATTCCGCGGATATTTTGCCGTCTATAAGTCTAAACAGAGTCTCCGTTGAGGTTTACAGGCAGGTTCAAATCGTACAGATGGTTAGCGCACAATGATTCGGATGGATGGTGGTGTTTAGGCCCTTGAACAATGTGCTTGGGCCGGTTGCGCCAATTGTTGTTGACATCGCCTATCATTTCAAATGGCAGTGCCGCTTACTCGATAGGTTGCTAAAATGTGCTTGTTGGCTTGTGCATTCTACAGTTGCTGCAATTGCATGCTTTCCTTATGCTGCTGTGACACGAGCGCCGGCAAAAAAACAGTGCCAAGCACTTTATTGGAGAATAACTGAACTTCTTTTCTCTCAGATCTTCTTTCTCGTTGTTATTGCATTTGAGATTATGTCTTGAAATTTGGCTGCGACGAGACCGTAATGAGCTGCGCAGTAGGACAGTGTGCAAAGCCATAAAGACATAGAGCTATAGCCTGCAAGTGCGTTGTCTGGCTACCCAGTCGCTTGCTGATCAGGCTATCGGGTCTATTGAGCCGAAGCGTGTATAATGCGAGACAAACTTTTCAACGTATATATATTATAGGTTCTGTGACCACAGCAGCGAGACTCATTGGATCAGAAAGGCTAGCCAAATTGACTTGTCGGTGGCGACAGCAATTGTTACGTGAGCTTATTTATTGGCCAAGATGTCAGACTGTCGCATTTTGTGTCTGAAGCAACAATGCTTGCTGCAGGTACTGCTGTCGTTGCTACTGTGTAACGTTCAGGTCGGCCCAGCTGGGCTCTCCTTCTCAGCCTGTCTGAGAGTCTGACGTAGAGTTCACTCACATTAGAGTCTCTTTCCCGACTTCTCCCTGGTGGTACTAGAGAACGTCTTTTTATGCCGCCGTCTCCAGTGTTGTTGTCTAGTGTTGCGGCGGCAACTGCCCGTGGGCCGTGGTCCTGTGATCGGAGAGGGGGATCCTCGGGGAGAGTCGTCACACCTTCATTTCCCGCCGCCTTCTGGCGACGACAGGACCTCAACAAGGTCCGACGAGTGAGTCATTATACCAACCAACCAAGCCAAAAACTGGTCACTTGATCCGCCTCTCTGTTGGACTCACCGAGAAAAGTGGTCCGACAGGATGCACATCGACACAAATGATTGTGGACAGCTTATTGAAATGCTACACAACGGGTATAGGGGTGGATCTTTGGTTCGGCAAGCAGATCTCTAGTCGTGTGTCGGCCTTCTTTCGTGTCATGCCACACGTGGAGCGGATTCGATTTGTGAGCGCGTGTTTCGTGTTGATGCCAAAAAATCTACTGCGGCAGGTGATGTGTCAGGTCGATAGAGGCGGGCACGTTTCGTGTGTGGTGGTGTCGTCGCAGCTGCTCCAGTTGTTATTGTTCGGCTAGCCGGCCAGGTTCGTGCGCGTTGTTTCATGCAAACGCTGGGTCTTTTTGTGATGTTTTCGATCGCCTTGGATAGGATCCATCTCGGTTTCGTGTAGCGATGAACGACTACGTTGTCCATAGAATACGCTCTGTTGGTCGGTGTGCACACTCTGTAAGGTTCCTGGAGAACCCCCATTCAACCTTGAGAGTTGCGTTATTGCTACTGCCATAGCGAACAAAGTGGCTTAGCAAACATCGTCGAACTGAGACTTTTTGTGCCGCCATGAGAGGACCCTGTAAGGACTTGCGTACTTTTAGCTCGTCTACCATCTGACGGTTATATGAGCCTGCACGCTACCTTGCCGTGACGACTGCGGTCTCATGTGTTATAGTATATCGACTAATCCAACGGTAATTTGGGATGCCAGCGATGTTCGTCGATTACAATCTTAAAATAGTTCTAATGGAAGAAATAAACTTTGATCAAATATTTACTTTGAGACAAGCGGCTGCTAAATAGCACCGGAAGAAGCCTGCGAGGTTCCTGAACTGCTTGTGCAACTGAGAAGGCGACAATATTCCGTGTAATGGATTCTTCCAGAACTCCAGGATATTGGGAAAGTTTCGCCCTGCTTTTCATGTCCAGCATCTAGGCAGACCTTCAGTGCTCTAGAGCCCCTATCCCACTATTTTTATGTATATATATATATATATATATATATATACGTCATGAACATACATAACACAATGTGTCATTCACAACCGTCACCACTAGCCTAATTTTTTAAGGAGGTTTGTTTTTGGTTCTGGATCATCCTCCTGGAATCGCCTCGAGGCATATCTTTAAGGCACAGGGGGCCACCCATGTTGAGATATGTAGCGTTTCCTCAAAACGGTCCTTGTGGCAGCATGGCCGCTGACTCTCAAGTGTGTAGTTTATCATCTATTTAGAATATCAACCGAAAATTCGATCAACAACGCGGATCAAACCGGCGACACCCCGTTGCAGAACTGGCCCGTCAGATTATAACTGCGCTCATCCCGCTATGACTCCGGCCGCAGCCGGTGCTTTTTGAGGAGATTTCGGCCAAAACATATCAAAACTCGGTAAACCGCAATGAGACCCCTGAGAATACTGCGCTATAAGTATACTTTCCTTCCTGCCCAAAGCAGCCGAGTACATTATCAACGTACGATTAGTAACGGAGCTAGAAGACACTGAGTTGTATATGGTTACGACATCGAGATCAAAGCCCAATCCTCCCAGTGGTGCTTCCAAGGAGAGAGAGAGTCGATCGATCAAAATTTAGACAGAGCATATTCAACACCAAGGTTCGACTACAATGACATTTTCGCGACTTTGCCATCTGGTTTTATGGCCAAAATGGAACACGGACGTCCGGCGCAAAAGTCCTGAACTCTGAGCAATCAAAATTCGGATTCTCCATCACGACCACGCACCGGCGCACGGATCCTTGCCAATTCGGATTTTTTGATAAAATCGATTCCCGCAACCTCCCTATTCGCTGGACCTGGCGTCGAGAGATTTTTCATGTATGCGCGGATAAAAGGAATTTGAAGGGAACGCATTGCGAGACTAGAGGAGATAAAGAACAATTGGTAGGAACAACTCAACTCCCCAAGAGACTCAATTCCCAAAGACGCGTTTAAACAATATTTTCAAGAATGGGAAAGTGGCACACATGTATTGCAGCGGGCTCTTGAAGGTAACAAACATATGTATTAGAACTTTTCAATTCATCCTCGGTTAGAGCATATAGAAATGCCCCGAGAGCAAACCGGCCGCATTGCCTGGCCATCAATTTAGATGTCAAAACGCGTTATACCAATAATCAGATAGCCGGATAGATATACCAGAAATGGGCATCAATCCAGCCAGGCCACCCTAAGTACTGGACAAAACCGGCTCACTAACCTACTAGCTTGCGCAACTGCTTATGGGCCACGGCAGCTGCATACTGCATTGGCAAAGCTGAATCCCCCTTTTGCCATATGTGCAACTCAGGCTAGACCCACGATGTCAGGCACTGTTACGAACGTTGTGCCTTTTTCAATATGAAGCGAATCTAATACTGGGAAGTCCCCTCACATGGCAAGCTCCTATAGAGGCGCTCCTCAAGGATCATGAGACCTGGCTGATGGTAACGAAGATAACCGCCGCATAAAGTCGAGTAGCCTAAATGACTAGTTAAGGTTGTCTGGTAATCTCAAGAAGACTGTACCCCGGCCACCCCCGACAAGAGACAATGAGGTCTACTGGATTTTAGTGTGTGTTGTGGGTTCCTCAATAGCGTGGCTTTAGCAACGACACCCGTTGTGCATCATGCATTTAACCATTTAATCTTCCTAAAAAACAATATATATATATATATATATATATGTATGTTGTTTGGGTAAAGTATATAACGGGCATCGAATTGCTCTATTTATAATATATATATATATATATATATATATATATATATATTACGCCTTGCTGGACTACTGCTTTAGTGAGTATCTTGATTTATAATCTTAATTTTTCTCTTCTCTCGTAAAAAGGAGAATCGGTTCTAAATTCTTACTAACCAGGGTGGAGCCTCAGCGCATGTATGAGTCGGTAGTAGCGACGGGCGGTGTGTACAAAGGGCAGGGACGTACTCAGTACTAGCTAATGACTAGCACTTACTGGGAATTCCTCGTTCAAGGGGCACAATTGCAATCCCCGATCCCCATTAAGAAAACATTCAAAGACTACTAGCCTTATTAAAGACTGGAAAGCTCATTTTGTCTCTCAATGTAGCGCGCGTGCGGCCCCGAACATCTAAGGGCATGTGTTATTTAATAGGCTAGAGTCTCGTTCGCTATCGGGATTAACCAGACAAACCACTCCACCAACTTAGAACGGCCATGCACCCCCATCCACCAAATCAAGAACGAGCTATCAATCTGTCACCCCGGCTAGCTCAGTGATGTGCTCAGATGGGGCTCGCCCCCGTCTTCTCTTTTACCACTCATCTTTGGGGCAAGAATGTTTGCACTAAAAAAAAAAGATGGCTCATTACGTCCGATCGCTTGTTCTTCAGTCGTCCGCCGACTGGCGGCCAAAATCGGCTGCTACGATAATAAGGTAGCTATTTCAGCAACCCTTGGTCAACACCAGCTAGGATTCGCTACCCCCGGGGGTACAGAGGTAGTGGTCCACTGTGCCCGTGCATTTTTGCAGTCGCGCAAAATGCCAACGGTAATGGTCAAATTGGACTTCCGAAACGCCTTCAATAGCGTCCGGAGAGACCATTTGCTTCGAGCCGTCAAGTCGTGGGCACCATTACTGTTTCACCAGACGAACCTGGCCTATGGTTCAGGACCATCCCACCTAGTAATGCCCCAGAGCATTATGCCCTCGCAGACAGGTCTTCAGCAGGGTGATCCCCTGGGTCCCCCACTTTTTTGTTTGTGTATCAAGGAATTGGTGGATTCACTGCAGTCCCCCCTTAATGCCTGGTACTTGGATGACGGGATTCTGGGCGGGGACCTCCCGACCGTACTTGACGATATCCGGAAAGTTATTGATTTTAGTGTAATTAGCGGGCTGACACTGAACCCGGTCAAATGTGAAGTATATGTCACAGCTCCCAAAGAATTTGAGCCATTAGATTTAACTGACCTTTTTAACTTGCTCCCGGGCTGTCGCGTAGTGGACAAGGTTAACCTGGAGCTGCTAGGTGTCCCCTTATTGCCGGACGGCATTGCAAAAGCATTAGACAGTCAAAAAGATAAACTCGACTTCGCCACAGGCAGACTACCCCAATTGGGCGCCCACTGCGGTCTATTCCTTCTTAGATCTTGTTTTTCAGCCACGAGGTTAACACACCTTCTTAGAGGTTCCAACCTGTTTTTATCACCAGAGCTTTTACAACCATTTAATGGACTTAGTTTAGACATTTTAGAGATCATACTAAATCTTAAGCTGACTGATGCGGCAAGGGAACAAGTAATGCTCCCGGTTTCTTTAGGCGGTCTAGGTATACCGGACGCGGTCATGATGGCAGGACCCGCCATCGTAGCGTCATTGACCCAGGCGGCGGACAGGGTTAAAAGTTTATTGGACAGTGACGGGTGGGATGCCTATAACGTTGAACTTAAAAAGCTGACCGAAGAATTGTCGCTGCTATTTGATTCTCCTCCGGAGGATAGGGCTAACCAGGGTAGTTGGACAGCCCCCTTACATGAAAAGCGACTAGCAGGCCTGATTAATAGAGCACCTTCTGTTGCTGATAGAGCCAGGCTACGAGCTGTTAGTAGTCAAGGGGCTGGGGCTTGGTTACAGGCCCTACCCTGCCCGCGAATTGGGACCCTGTTAGACGACGAGACGACGCGTATAAGCGCAGGGCTGCGGCTTGGTGTTGACCTAGTCGTGCCCCACCGATGTCGTTGTGGTGATTTCGTGGACGCCTTGGCCCATCATGGCCTGTCATGCGCGTTGATTGCAGGCCGACGAGCGCGTCACTCCGCTTTAAATGACACCTTTAGCCGCGCACTTAGGTCCGCCGGCTTTCCGTGCGTTCTAGAGCCCCCGGGTCTTTCGAGGGATGATGGAAAAAGACCTGACGGTCTGACTTTGACGCCGTTTGAGCGTGGCCGCATGCTTGTTTGGGACGCAACTGTAACCGACTCATTAGCCCCTTCGATGGTCGGTGCAGGTGCGGACCGAGCAGGTCATGCCTCCAGGTTAGCTGAGGCTAACAAATGCAGAAAATATTCAAACGTCGATTATCCGCACGAATTTTGTCCGTTGGCGTTCGAGACTATGGGAGCTGCAGGCCCCCTTACGCTCAAGCTGATTCAGCGGGTCGGTAAAAGCCTTAATCTTTCGACAGGAGACTCGAGGGCATCTGAATTCTTGCGTCAGAGGCCGTCGCTCGACATTCAACGAGGAAACGCAGCGTCTGTTCGGGGCACATTGTTAAACTGGGCTAACCCTGGGTTAGAGAACCCGTGATCACACGTTCGCACGGAGACAATTGTCCACTCCAAAGTGCTAACATAGAGAAATTATATAAATAAAATACCTATCACATCTGTCAATCCTTCTAGTGTCAGGGCCAGGTAAGTTTTCCCGTGTATAGCATACGATAACATATCTAAACTCGTTCGAAATTTGGACTGTGAAAAGTGTAGGCTCACATGAGAAGATGAGCTGCATACAATGTTCGATGACCGTGTCTGATACCATTGAATGCAATTACAGGAAGAGCATATATGCTCTTCTAGACATTTGCCACCTGGCTCGCTCTCGAATCACCTGTATGTGCGCCCATTAACTGTTTCCCTTGTAACTTTGCTGCTGCTGCTGTTGTCGTTTAACGTGCCCATGATACGCCAATGACGCCCACGCGCATCATGGGTGATACTATTGACGTCTGATGTGATGATCATGGATGATGATAAATATGTTCATTTGATTTTGGTTATGGTGGTGGCCATCGAAGGAACGTCTGTCACGGATGGACCAGCGTACACGCGGCATGGATCGGCAAGAGTACCTCGACTTCCACGTGGCGCGAGGAGTGTCGTTCGGAGCATCGGCACCGGCTCGTCGGGCCTTTGTCGAATGGCTTACCCAGAATGTCAACTGGCAGCTGAGCACTGCCGCTGGCGAGATCCTAGCATTGATCGCCTACGAGATCGTGGCAAAACTCACCGAAGCAGCTGTCACGATCCGCGAGATCGCCAAAGCCATTAACGAGGTCGGTGGTATAGCTGGTCATTTTATATATATATATATTTTTTTTTTTTCTTTCTTAACAAGGTCATTTATTTATTATATACACATTTACAACGGTATGTTATTTCATACATTTACAAATATTTGCAAGAAGTCTATATATTATTAGATTATTATTACTTAAATAGATTAATTTTCATAATTTTTAGAACGACTCTGCCAATTACAAACAGTTGTCAACAATGGAGCTGTGCTGAATGTATTCGAATGGAAATGACATGAGATGTGCGATGGAATTTTTTGTGTTTTCGACTGTCATGCAAAACCGATTATTTCTAAGGGCAGGATGGCCGATGTTCAGAGGGCCGATTTTCGTCCGAGGGTTCGTTTGATGTACCTTTGTTCTGTACGTCTTCACTACCATTGTTTAGAACTACCAATGTAGCCTAATGTTCTTATTTTAAGCTATAGAGCGTGAAATACCATAAAAAGGAAAACGTTTACACGGCTGAAAACAACGCAGGCAATACGCTTAAAAACATGTTGGAGATGTGTTGCAAGTGCTTATAACTAGTAAGCTAAGTTAGTAGATGGAGAAGAATAAGACCTAGTTGAAATGTTGTTGTCACTGTTTATATGGGCCTCGAAGAGGTTAAAGATCTATCGAGAGTAGTGGGTGTCGCGGTGCTTTGTTGAACATTCACGTTAAAGCGTTCATGGCTGTGTTTAGATTAATTGTAAATGTTTTCGAGAGCCGACAATGATATCTTCAGATAATAAACAGATCGGCCGTAAGATACTGGGGCACCCAGGGACGCTTGAGTTCCTGTAAGATAAATAACGACGGCTTGAAAGAAAGATATCCTAGAGTAAAATAGAGTGCGCAGCTCGCCTGGACACCACCAGTCACGTAAGCAAGTGACGGCCACTAGTTATGGTGAAAAATACGGGGACACGGGGCAAATTAACCTTGTATCACAGCACCGAAAACCCTAGAAATTCTCACAGGTTTAGAAACACATGGCCGTACAGGAGTGTGAGTAAATAATGCATATATAATATTATGTTCATATGCAGTTCTTGAAGATTTCTACCTTTATACGCTGTATGGATATGCTGGAGATATGTACTAGCGCGACACGACAGGGTTAGGTTCAAGTTCAAAAAAAACAAAAAAAAATTATGTATAAGATAACTCCTAGCAATCTTGTATATATATTTAGTTTCTGTATATTACATTATGTATGCGGAACACGTGACTATATATATATATATATATATATATATATATATTGGCAGATGCCAGGGCAGGGATGTTGGATACAAGGATACATAGAGCTAAATAAAAGGAGGGCCAAAGTACAGAATGTCGAGCATATGTGGGCTAGAGAATGAGTCAATCGAGCATATTATTAAATAATGTATAGCCTTAGGGGGGAGCAGAGATATAGAGCTGTCGGAGGCCCTAGCTCTAGGACCAAATGTTAGAAATGACCTGGTCGATATTACAAAAGAGGTTGTCACAATAGAAAGCAAATACTCAGTAGGTATTGAAGTAGACATGGATTATATGGATGTGTAGGTAATAGATATGCTGCCGCTCTAAGCGCCCCTGATATAAAAGTGTGACATGTGTATTTAGGTATACATGCCAAGCGACCAATAAATCAATATATATATATATATATATATATAGGACATGCCGTATGAGAAAAAGAGTGAATACAGAATCTAACAGCTGTTGCTCGTGCTTTTTTGACCCCTTTGGTGAGCAGGAAGAGCTTCAGGAGGCAGGCAGGGGCCGACTGTATAATCCCGATTTCGCGTCGAACAATCCGCTGTTTCGAGGCAAATTTCGTGAAGACCCTGTTCCTTCAGGCCAACTAACAATCGTGAGCGCTATCCAGCCAAAGGACATCTACGAGGCGTTGCGAAGACTGCAAGCAGCCCGCCAACCTCCCATGATCGCGCACAACAGAGAGACCTCAGATTCGTTGTGGCTTATATAATAACGGGTCTGGGTCGATCGTCACGCCATTCGTTGACGGCACGGACGCCCGCCTTGAACTGGCCGGCCTCACGTCAATGGTGCGAAAATAACAACCGCCTGCCATTCTGCGATGTGTTGATAATTTACTTCATAGCTACAGCTGTGCTATAATGATAAGCACTGCAATAAAAGCAATAACGCTAATAATTACTACGCCTACAGACAGGCGAATGTACATAGAAGAGTGTGTCTTTATAAAACTGTGAACTAGGTTCCGAAACGGAGATTCAGAAACACTTGTGAAGCGTAGAACGTATTGCTACAATTTTGCGTAGATAACGTTCAGTAAAGGAGAACGTGTATCAAACGCATTGCAAATAAATATCAAAGGTTTTGGTAAATAAATGTTTGCGTGATTAAAATTAATTACTTGTTTTGTGAATTCAGTAAGTATTTAACCTTCATAGTCCTTGTGAAATGAAAACGTAGGCGGGACGGTGTTTTCTGCGATTCTGATGTGAAGAGTCGTAGGTTCGATCCCGACACGGCGCATAATGGATAGATGAGAAACGTTTAAATGTCTTAGTGGCAACGTAATAATTGGCCTTGCATTCTGGGGGCCTCTGAGTTTAAAGTTGGACCATTCACTCTTGAATTGGTTTTCATAGTTTTCGATTTAGACAAAGTAAATGCCACAGTGGACCAATATGGCCATGGCCGGAGGAAAAGCTAAAAAATAGGGAGCAAATATATCTGAATAACAGAGATGGTGCATTACGTTCCTTTATTATTATTATTATTATTATTATTATTATTATTATTATTATTATTATTATTATTATTATTATTATTATTTTTATTATTATTTATATTATTATTATTAATGGCGACAGACACAACTTTGATATTTGATACTCTATTTAATATTTTAATCATAACCTAATACGTAGACGAACAACGACATTTATCTGGCACTCCGGTAAAAAATATCCTGATGACCGCTATTATACCAGCGATCCCACGCCAACGCAGTGCAGTGTAGTGACTTCTATTATAATGGCCAGGCGCACCTATCTTTGTGTAAAGGGGCATGTGTATACCCTAACCACCGTAGCGTCTGTGCACGCATTTTAGCACAGTCAGACAACACACACCGGATTCTGTCAAACAATCTCTTTTATTTACAAACTCTCCCGTCGTCATCCGCGTAGACACGGCTTGTTTCTCAGACGTTCCGACGTTGTAAAGGACGGATGGACACGCTGCATACAACAAGAGCTTTCAATCAATCAACACTATTCCTGTCACTAGTTCGTCGATCACATCACTGCTATTCTTGTTGGTCATTGTCGATGCATTGTTGGCGTGGAATAGTACTGGACTAAACAGCAGCGCAGCGTTTTTATCGACGAATGACGACACCTCAGCTAAATGAACGACCCGGTTACATCTCCGAGGTAAGTTATATTCTTGCCTAGAATTGTTTTTTCCGTTTGTTTTTGGCGATATCGCTGTTGCTGTGGTTTCGTAGTATTGATGATATTACCACTCAGTGGTGTTTTGATTTATTGTTTTGTTGTTGCTGCTGCTGCTGCTTGATGTTTTGATTGCTAATAATGTCGTTGTTATGACCGCTGTTCAATGAAAAGCTGTATGCACATTTTCCGCAGTCAAGTTGTGACGATTTCATTGCTTCATTCATGCATTCGCGACTCAGTGTCGCTTAACTCGGTTTGGAGTGTGCCCCTGTGATGTTTGGTTGCTCTAAAATGTGTCCTGCTCTGTTAACTAACTTGGTTAGACCAAATGACGAGTCTACTACAAGGTCAAGACACTTCATTCTGTGTCAAGCCTCATCGACGTATCACCAAGTCAAAAGTACAATACTCCGGAGGCGCAGTTAAGTTACACCATCAGCTAGTCTTTTAACTTTAACTAACTAGATTATATATATATATATATATATATATATATATATATATATCAACTAAAATATAAATACTTTTGTATGACTGTGCAAAGCATGCGAGGTCAGATATCAGCTTGCGGTATGTATTGCTGTGCAAACTAAGAACTTAAGGCGCCGTCAGCTTGCTGTAGCTACGATACGTGGTGTTCCGATATGTTGGACACTACATTTCTCCACGCCAACAACCACCGCTTTTATATATATATATATATATATTATATATATCGTCCATACAACACACTTTGCCAAACGACATCATGCATTGTTTCACTAAAAATTAATTGAAACATTACAACCACACTTGAACTTTTCGTGCAGTTTTTCCCCAAGACAAATGGGTGACGGAGCAATCGATACAGGTGTTTCGCCGAGACAAACGGAGTAGAAAAGAACCCAGGTGTAGCAGGGCAGCCGCAAAACAAAAAAGAACAAGAAGAAAACGATCAACAAGACAATAGGTCTCACATACGTCTAGTCGACTAAACAAGTGTAAAAACAAGCTGCCCTTCCCATCGCTGGCAGCAATACCTATATGTGATAGTATGGCACGACGGACTACCTGCGAGTAACGATTAATTAAACCGATAAACGTCTTCTTCTACGAGTTCCTGCTGCTACTGCTGTTGCTCCTTACATCTACCGCCGTCAGTTACGCCGTACCGCCGCAATGGTTGCACGTAGTGCACTCAATCTATTTTTGGTGTACGCAGACAATGTCTCCGGCACACGGCAGCGCCAATGCAAACAGACTTATCCAGAGTATCAATGTATTTGGAACTGCGTGGGCAAGCTAACAGGAAGGCCTGGAATGTCCTGTCGACATGGAAGCATCCAGCTACTATGCATAACTAGCAAGCTAAGGACGCAACCAGTCGCTTAAAACAAAAAATCGACGACTGCTATTCTAGCAGGCCGCCGTCAGCAATGATGACGGCGTCGTCAGAGTTCCTTGCGTAGGGCAATGCCAAGTTGCAAGCAACCAACAACCCAGCTTCGCAACGACATTCCCCGTTTTGGCTAGGCTCCTTATTTCACCTAACGAGCTAGCGCCTCGCAGGACTACGAACATTCAGAGCAATCAGCACCACAAAAAAACGCACGTTGTCTTCGTCACACGATTCTAACATTAATACGTTCCCCTTGTCATGTCCGTTGCTGCTGACGATCGAGATATTAACTGACAACAACAACAACAACAACAAGATCTACAATCCGTATGACACGTGACGAAGGCAGACTGTCAATTTAGATGCTATTGAATTATCGCTCGGGCTTGCTCGTCTGTTCCCCTCCTCTCTAAAAGCCTAGGCGTTCTTCCGTCTAGTGTTTCGTCAAGTTCTTGTATGATGGCGTTGTATCAATTCGTTATCACATCTCGACCATATAAGCATTAACATTTGCCTCGCAATATTCACAATTGGGGGCCGACTCAAGTATCGGCCAAAAATGAAATCATTCGTCTCGAGCTAGGGCGCACCACGAACAATATTAGTGATATAGGTCTAATAATACTAAAAATAACATCAAAGCCCATAACAACACGGATCGTCGTCATCCTCATCATCACCACCACCACCATTGTCGTGGACCTGGTGTCGCCCTACGCTTGATCGATATAAATACCAGTGAAACCTTTGGATCATTTCAGCGCCAAAATATAGGACGCCGTGTTCTTTTCCTCCAATGGATTCGGATAGAAAAGAAGCCAACAACAGCCAAAGTCGTTCCCTATCCGTAACAGTCTATCTACAACCCTTAAATGTTGCTAGCCAGATATGTCGTGTCATCGAGTTTGGCTCAGTATTGTGTTCGAGTGCTGGGACAGAGAACGCCCGACAAACGTTATTGTTGTTAGCCTTGCAACGCGCAATGCGTGTGGTAGTGGTTGCAGTTGTAAGACGTTCCTCCGTGTTCTGGCACGGTTTACAGTGTTCGGCCTACTTGGTGTTCTCTATTTCGTCAATGAGACGCATGACCTGCATCTTAACCAGCTTGATCGCGTCCGCGGCCTTGGGAATGAACAGCACGTCACTTCCGGTAATCTGGAATGTCTTGCCCGGTTCACCGTCATCTCCGTCGGCATCCATCGGCGACGGGCAATAGCCGTACTTAAACGTGATCTGCTCCGGGTGACTTTTCTTCGAGGTGATTTTCACGATCGAAACGAGTGGGCGTCTCGCAACGATGTGCGCGTAGTTCTTCTTCGACGACAGCTCGCGCAGCACGAACAGGTGTGTTCGCGACACGAGCAGGTGACAGTTGGGGCAACGTGACTTGGCGCCGGGTCGTAGCTCCTCGCATTCGTAATGCGCCAGAACGTCGGACTTGTGCTTCCACGCCTCCACGCTAACCTCTTCTGCGCCCACGGATGCGTCCGAGCCCAGACAGCCGCCATCGTCTGCAAGCACGACGGCAAAGTTAACATCGCCACATCGTCTATATATATATATAATATATATATATATATATATATAGCGAGAGAGAGAGAGAGCGGGGGGGGGGGGGGACTGCAAGCTACCCTCTAGCGTTGGCTGTAAATAATCCAAAGTAGACGGACCACGCTATGTACCATAGATGCAACTGAATATGCACACAATGTGTGCTATTATGTGCTGCTAGATATCCAGACATAAAGCGAAAGCAGAAACTAGATTGCTCTGTTTTTCCTTAAAACACTAGAATACTATATAAGACATAATATGTGTGGGCAAAAATCAGCTGCTGTAAATTAAGAAATACTTTTTTTAAGTGCGTTTTATTTACAGTATTAAAGTTAAAAAAAAAAATACAAAATACTATACAGTACAGTCCAGCAGTATTTGGACAAGGCTAATTAATATACAAGTACAATAACTTAGAAATTACACCAGAACATTGATGGCACTTCTACAAGCCATGCCTCTCAGACAAGATCATAGACAATAAGTGTAAAAAAAAATCCGCGGGCTTTCACGCACAAGACCCGCCTACCATTTGCTGTACCTGCAATCGTATTCGCGGTGAAAGTTTAGTAATCTCGCTTATGGCGGACGTATTGGTCGGGACGCTACCTCAGCGCCGACTGCTAACACATCATGCAAAAACATATACAGTATCTTCGTCTTACCAAAAAGATCATCGTCATCGATGGAAGTTGAAGTGAACATCGAGTCAGCGGCACGATATCTTTTACCAAGCCGATCACCGCTGGAGACGTGTCGTTCGGGGTTGATCGGGCCACCAATCGGCGTAGCATTCCCCATCATCAAGCCCTGCTGGCCAGCATCCATTATATCGCAAAGGCGGCCGCAGCAACACCATCAATTTACATAGTGCAAATCATAAAAATATACCAGTCACAACAACACAAGAACAGCAGCAACAACAACAACAATATTAACATCAGCACATTTCGGTCAGTTTAGGACAGCCCGAACAGCAAGTATGGAACTGGGATGCTCTAGAATCATATGGTCTAGGAGGATACCTGTTATATATTCTCTAGTATGATAGCAGCCAGCATATGATTACATATATATTCTTTTTTTTATGCAGCTTATAGAACCTTGTCATGACGAGTAAGGAAATATTAATATGACAGTGTCTGTCCCAAAACACATGTATTGCGAATGAATCTCGACAGGCATATACAGTAGATATGAGTGTAACTTTAAGTCCGGCCATTTCCTAATGTCCGTGCATAAGAGGAGCAGCATTTACTTCTACTTCTATCCATGCACAAGTACCGCTAACTGCACTCTGCACGCAAAAGAGTCTGGTCCTACCTTGAAGTCTTCTTTCAGATCGTGCGCCGACGACAATTTCAGTTTGAGTTTGCCTAGAAGTCCCTCTTTTTGACGAAATCGCGAAAAGAAGGACGTGCTTTCCTTGGCATCGTTCGAATCACCGCTCATGTCAGAGGCCGCCTTGTTGTTGTTGTGATTCTGTGTCACACACTGGACGCATTGCTGCGGGTTGTGCTCAGCAAGGTGTTCCTCGAGCGACGACTCCTCACTGATGAGGTCGTGTAGGGCGGCATAGCCGCCGCGCACCTGCGAGATGTAGCATACTTGCTTCTGCAGGAATGAGGCCACAACCATGTTGACGTACTGGTCTTCCTCTTCGCGACCGCTGCCCATAAAGCAGATGTGCTCGCCCGTTTTACCCGCCTCGACCATGTGTTTCTGCGCCGTGAACAGAGCCTGGACGGCTATACTGTAAGCGGTGGGCTCAGAGAGCATCTGAAAAGCACGTTCAGTAGGTCACTTCATTGGAATCGGAGCGGTGGCCGTGGCAGCGTTCAGAAACAGAGAGGACACCTGACATAGCTAGCTATACGATAGCTTCAATCACGCAAGTTTAACTACACGTTTAATGAACGATAATCCGCTTGACCCAGAAGTTAACAATCTGAAGTCAATTACTACGACTCAATTGATGTAAACCCGTTAGCATTACACGTTAAAGCACACGAAAGCTATCAGCGTGGAATTTATAAGACGAAATTGCCATTCAATTCCTCGGAGATTCAGAACTGTTCTTTTTAGCCAAGAATATATATATATATATATATATATATATATATATATATATATATATATATATATATATATATAAATATATATATAACAAATAAGAAATTAATTTGTATTATATATATATATATATATATATATATATATATATATATATATGTATCCCTGATAGGCTAACCCTACAGAACAAGTAACGAACAGGTAAAACTATACGAATACTGCATATATTTAGAACAAAATCTACTCGTAACAGAATCATATTATTGGGATCGACTCCACACAATATATATATATATATATATATATATAAAATTTCCTCCTACCAAGCTGGCGTCAAGATGAAATGCTGTTTTGAGGTGTCCGGCATTATACTGTTCCGCCGGTCGGCAATCGACGACAAAGTATCGGACAAGTGACTTATACGGCAGGCTCATGCGGTGCGTTTCGCCCAGCAGGAGGTCGGCGGGTGGCACGGGAAGGCACAGAACTTGAGCAAGGCTCGACGACACGGCCTCATCTTCGACGGCGCCAGATGTCGGCCTACTGCCGTGCCCCGGTTCGGGAGTCGAGGTCGACGAAGCGGCGGGCGACCCCGAGCTCGCCAGGCCACGCAGGCCGAACAGGCTGTGCCGGAACGAGGCGTATATCGATGGTGGAGTCTTGGTCGAGTAGAAGTGCGCCAGCTGACAGAAGTCCTCGACGTCGTCGGCGTTGAGCGCACATGGCGCCGATGAGATCGTTTCGATGATGCGTTCGCGCGATTCGGCCTTCGAGGCCAGGATCTGTTCTCTGTCAGAGCAGCACATGTCGAAGAAGCAGGGCGCACACAGACACTCGAAGTTCAGTTTCACACGCTAATGTGGTGGATTTATTGCATATTCTGGTAACATCACAATTGATCATAGCTATGAGCTTGAGATCTCATATTGAGCTAGCTTGATAACTGTTCGACCACCAACCAACGGCTCCCACAACATCGAATCTGGTCCGTATATACAGATATGTAAGAGTGCTATGGCCGTGTCTAGTATATTGAGCCCCTTGACGAAGTTTCCTATTTCTTTATGCAGAACAGCGCTTATTTTCTAAAAAGTATTTGCTTTGTCACATAGCATCCGAGCTATACAAAGGAGAAAGTCCGAAATTAGTTACTCGGTTTATTTATACCTGCTTTAACTCATACACAATACTCGCGTGTTAAATCTAGTGCACCGTCCCGCCGATACAAAAAACAATTCGTAGGCGCAGAAATACTTTTCGTACACAACTGAAGGAATTACAATTGCAAATCGCCATTGCCTCTACAGCCAACTGTAAATTTGCCATGATGGCATTTCATACAGCCAAGTGCTGAAATCTCGAAGCTATTTACTCAACGAATCACCTAATCACTAATCTAGCAAATTATATTGGTCAGATTACCAAGAATCTCCTTCTCATTAAGTACCTGAGGTTGACGAGCAGCACAAGGGCAAGGTAGAAGAGAAGGAATGGATCACATATCTGCAGGTAGATATCCCAAATTGACTGGGTGACGGTAAGGTCGCAGCTTTCGCTGAAGACGCTGGCAAACCACTGCCGCGCGTAATGTTCCGGTGCGATCTTCTTACTCTCGAGAAATGAACAGATTTCCGGATCATGGTACTGGAGAAGTAACCGCATGAGGTGAAACGCTGCGCTACCAAAGCGTGAATCGCCACTCTGAAAGCAACTTCTGCCGAATGCCAGAAGGATCAACAACCAGGGTTACACATACAGGGTTTTCCTTTTAATTTAATAAATATTCAATAAAGAATCCCTCCGTCTAGCGTTAAACGGGGATAGTCAAATCAGACCCAATGACGGGTATACTTAGATGCTCGCCCTCCAAGTGCTTCCGCACTTCACCGCAGCGATACTTTGTAAGCAAAGACTGACCCCCACTACGTTGCTCAACTAGTAACGAATATAGCGCATCGTGAGCCCGGGGCAAGCATAGCAAACGAAAATTTCATAATAAATATAATGCATGTCTTATAATGTGAGAATGCAATTCACCCAGCGAACTGTTACGTACATACACGGAGTGTCACCACATATCGACGTTTAAAGATATATGTTGAAAACAAAAGTCACTGCAGACGATCAATCAATTAGTCTGAAATCAACTAAGATCAAATTTACAGCGGCAAAGAATGGCTTACGACTGAAGGTCGTGAAAGGAGATAACGGCGGCCACCATTAGCTAAACACACGATATCGCGACGGGTCTCAAATGTGTGTGATTTTGCTAAAATAATTAGGTACTAGTTTGATCGCTTTCGTAGTGGAAAAGTACTTTTGATGTGTGCCGAATAAACCTCAAACAGATTGGCCACTACTGAATGCGGATTAAATGTCTGCTCGCGTAAATGGACACATTGGACTTGAATCGGTGTCAAATGTGTATATCTATAGACGTATCGTCTATATATCGTCTATATATAGACGAGACCGCAATACGCACGACATAGAATCACTAGGTCGCCTGTCCACCGGAAGCCGGTAGGGGAGGATAAGCGCGGGGTCCTCTAGACATATGAACAGCGCGAACTACGAACCTCGGAACAAATCGGTGAACCATGTTGTAGAAGGCCCCGTACAGGTCCTCCTTGTTGAGGCGAAGAGCGACGAGCGGCTCGAATAACGCCATCCACCCGTTGCCGGCTTCATAGCGAAGATGGCTCTGCTTGACGAACCGTGTCACCACCGATTCAAGGTCGCACAACACCGAAAGCTTCTCCGCTCCTTCATTGCCAAGCTTCTCTGAAAATTCGAGCACAGACCGAACAAAGGCGATCGATGAATCGAACATAGCATGCGGTTGTCGCATCGTTAGAGAATACTGCTACTCATAATGTGATCGCGCCTGAGACGCGTTTTTCTAGTGGGAAGCCACGAAGAGGACCTTGACTAAAGGCTGCCTTAAAGGGTGCTAGAATACCTCATCGTCTCTGATCAACAATACGAAACAACGAACAGGCTGCAGTGCTTCTGCAGTGCTAGATATTACGCCAAGTCAGTCGATCTGGCTGTTACTATGTGTTAGCGGTTAGTAGTATCGTCTAAAATTCGCTGTCACTAGAGCTTTGCATATGTCTGGGTTGGTCATATGCGCCTGGTAAGCCCATAATCGATACTCACAGCAAGAGCTCTTGCAATTTAATAGCCTGTGCAAATTCACTCTTCAGCGGAAATTGCGTTTGTAGCCATACGTATATTTCTTACTTGTTTAAAAAAAGATCTGAAAAAGCAACGGTAAACGCCGGAAAAGAAGATGCCATCTTCCTGAGTTGCGCAATTTATTGGTGCGTTAGATTTAATCGACTATATATATATATATATATATATATATATATATATATATATATATATATACGTTCCAAAGTAATGTCAGCCACCTTTAATGGTCACAGCGTGCGCCGGACAAACGGTGAATGCGCAATGGTAACAGCAAATGTATTTTGGGCGCAGTGAACCATTGTTCACTCTCATAGCCCCTTCAGCCACTGTCAGTCTTGCCTTCTTTAGCCGCCAGCATACGGCTACTCCCTGACAGAACCTGGTTGGGACCATTTCGCCATTATATGCCCAGTGTTGCAGCGGCACCCTGCTAGCTCCCGAAAGCATGGTATTCCCACCCATTAGAGACCACCAGCGACTCAATCGAAAGTGTCGTTGATGACTGCGCACATCGGGCCTAGGTCTGCTTAAGCATGTGCTTTCCGCGCACATTCGTGAAGACGCGTCGTACGCGACTCGACGCATCGAGCAGCATTAGTACCAATTTCGTATTGCAAAGGCAAGGCGTGCTGGTGGCAAAAACACCACACCAAAAACACTAACTGAAGACGCTTACTATATAACGGCATGTATATGACCTCTGCTTCTGTGGTGGTTGTTGTTGCTTTTGTTGTTGTTGTTGTTGTTGTTGCTGTCGTCGTCGTCGTCGTTCTTGTCTTTATGGTTGTCAACATTCTTGCCATTTTTGCAACGGATGGACTGTACCTGTTAATGAATGCTGCTGAGTTGCTTTTGTCGTTGGTCGTAGTTTGAAATGCCGTGAATATTTTGTCGCTGGTTTTATTCTGACTGCGTTCACTGCGCCAGCAATTGCTGCTTATGTTGCTATCTGTTCTATCGACAATCGTCATGATTGTGGTTGTTTGTTGTAATCATTTATTGTGGCGGTTATTGTTCTCGTGATGTTACTGTTGCTGTTGCTGCCGCTGCCCGTCATCATTACGTTGTGGCCAGAATTGTGATCGAATTCAGTCGTCGTCATCATCATTGACGTCAGGCAATGCCAGTCTACCGGGCAACAAGCACAGCTGTCCCTAGCGTTAGTTAGCGAGACGTAGCCTTTCCGTTTAGATAACCAAAGGCACGTGGTGGCAATCTACCAAGCCAGAGAGAACCGAAGGCAAAGTGGCGCCCGTTCTATTATTGTGGTGTCGAAGCGAAAAAAGTCTCTCGTCGAGATGTCGCTTCCTTCGGCGGACGAACAGCGACGCGTCAACGGAGAGTGAGAGAAATAGAGATAGAGATATATCTAAAGCGAGAGAGAAAGACGGAGAGATAGAGAGAGAGAGAGAATACAGACTGATACAGTGAAACTCACATCAACAACAGCTACACACAACTAACCAGACGAAACCAGGCTATCAACAATCAGTAAATAGTTATTATTATTATTAACAATCAGAAAATGCAGTCAGTAATTTGTGCAACGGCTTCTGACACACACATGACAACCACTGTGTCGCTGGTACAGTCAGTCACCATAATCACACAGCGGCCAACCTTTCAATCTTTAAATTTTTGAAGGAAGTCCTTTCCACCGTATTTTTGGTCGGACACGGAATGAAGTACACAAATGAATATCTAGGTCAACGGTCAGCAAACGGCCAGCCATAACATAGGACCAAATGTGCCAACGAAGCAGATAATCATAACAGAGTGAAAACGATCTCAAACGTAGGCATGAGAACGCAAATATATTATTTTGCTATACGCGTGGAAAACGACTTATCCGGCGGTAAGACATTGGCACTTAATAGTGTCAATGACGAATATCATCCTGTCTATTTCCTCTGCCCCTCTCTCTCTCTCTCTCTCTCTCTGATTTTCTCTCTCAACAACAAGGACAGTTTTACCATGGATTGCAGTTTACTGCCTGTGGCCTGATAATGAGAGCAATCATGCGTCATCACGTAATCACTATCGCATGACGCTGGCCGCTCATCAGTCCTGCCGGTGTAACATTATTTCATTTTAGCATCGACTGTTCATGGCTTCGGTCAGAACATAATTCGATGAGATTCGACAGTGCAGATCACCAAGGAGAAGTCAGCTCAACTCTCTCTCTAGAAAGACCAGGCCTCTCGCTACTGATAAAGCCTGCTAGCCTGGTATGCACTGTCCCGAGAGTCTGGTCCTATACAAAGAGAAAATATACATATCTACACTCAACATATATAAACAACTTGGATGACGCTACATTAGGAGGCGCAGCAAGTTTTAACCTCAGATTCCTAATATTCAACTCGCCAACTACCAGCATTCCCACGTCGTGGAATCCAATTCGTCTATAAACACGTCTCAATAAGCATGCGCTGTGAAAGTCCATGGGCAGAAAATACGCCAGTGTTTACACATTAATCCAACAATATTTTAAACATTATAAAATTAGTATATTAGTTATTGTAATACATGTACATACGAATAATAAACCCTTGTTAAAAATATATAGTGTTATGAGGCTTGTCGGAAGAAAGAATAATAATAATAATAATAATAGGAACACTGGGCCCGGCAAGTAAGACAACTAAGAGATTCATCAGTGAGAGACGGATTACAGATTTCACAGGCAATTGGCGCCAAGGCGAGTTCTTACGGCAACTGTTTTACGTTCGCAATGTGCCGAAGAAACACCGCTCGTATTGTCGGCTCCATGGAATAAGAATGAGAAGCTAGGGGAGACAAGCAGTACGCGTGTATACCTCACAACTGTGACGCCCACAACAACAATAATAATAATAATAATATTAATATATTATTATTATTATTATTGCTACTTGTACTGTTCACACTATATGTGTGGTCGTAGAATGAGTTACAGCGTTGGATTTTTCGAAGGGGGACGTTGTTGCGTCCCAACGTTGCTGACGCCGCCCTTGTTACTATAATTCCCGCTGTACCAGCAACAATCAGGCCGCCCGCTAAAACAGCCGTCATCACAATCATCATCGTTCCAGATCATCATCATCATCATCATTATCGTCGTCGTCGTTGTCCATGGCCGTATGACGACGGTTCGCCGTCGCCCGCTAGTTTGGCGGGTTTGTACCCGTCGTTTGTCTTTCTGAATGTCTGTCTGTCTATGTTTCTGTTTGCCTATATGTTGACGACCGCGTGGTGTTTTGTCTTCTCACGCTGGGCGTGCTTGCGCACGCAGCAACAAGACAGGCAAGTGAGGCCGCGCAACGCCGCGTGTAATACGAATAATAATAATAATAATAATAATAATAGTCAACCACATTCATCATAATCGTCATCATTCATCATCATCATAACCATCAGTAGCATCATCATCATCATCTGTAGGTAGTAGGCCGTGTATGTGTATCAACACGTCGTCTATGTGTATCTAGCCGTTGATCTATCATCTAGCTGTTTTCTAGTCTGCCCAGAGTTATCGATTTTATCGATGCAAGCAAACAACAACCACTGGAAAGAACACCACTGGATGATGATGATGACTAGTCGAATGAATACATTGGTTAGCCAGCATGTCGGTAGGTCCAGCATGTGCGGACAGAAAGACAGGTCGGGGGGGGGGGGGGGGGCGGAGTAAAGTTTTCGGGTTGACCCTCAGCCAAGATTTAACGTTCACGGAACTGTTTTTCACATCGCCTCACATAGACGGACCCCCATAAATACACGGTGGGGCTCGAACCCGCGCACCAATGTGTCTCCTCCGGTCGCGAGGCGCAGGCGGAATGCACCACGCCCCCGGGTTCGACAGCTCTGGGTGTCTGGGGCTGGGGAATGGAACGCCCACCCCTAACTAGAGGGCCCTTCGGAGGGCTCTCTCTATCTCGTCGACTCGCTGGTAAATAAAACGAATAGGTGCTCCAAAAATCGAAGCCTCGAAGCCCCAACACAAGGCACAATTACCGCAACATCACCTGATTTAACACGGGTTTCTAGACACCTGTTGCAAGGTTGTCGGTTGTTTCAATTTATGGCAAGGTTGTCAGTGTGCGCGAATAACGCGCGATTTATAACGATATATCGATCAGCTTTGTTCGGACACGTCACCTGCCAGACAAAGATGTAATAAAAGTAATACATACTTGGATACTCGAGTGCTGAAGAGGAAGGTCATTGCGATCAATCTACTCTTGCAATTATCCTCTTGTACTATTAGTTCAACTCGCCAGGACTATCGAATTGCGACTAGTGTCGCATATTAGAGGTAAATTCGCACAACTATTAAAAACTGCTTTCTAATACTCATTATGAATAAGTCACTACTAACTATATATATATATATATATATATATATATATATTGTGGCAGGAGTTAGCAATCAAACTTCTTAGAAGCCCACGTATGTACAAAACAGTAATAATTTTTAAGAATTGCTCTTTGTCATCGATATATGACATTAACCCATGACGTGGCACATATAAGCCCACGACGGTGGCAGCTGTGTACCTTCGTACTAGTTCGTCAGGTGTCGCCACAGCAACGAAGGCATCAGGTAATGCTAGTGACATGCTTCAGTTCTTCGGTTGATCCTCAAAAGCACTGAAAATTCATCGATTCTGAGAATGATTTCGGCTTTTCCGCCGCGGCCACGACAAATCGAAATTACTAGACTGGGGGCATTCAAAATTCAGTCAGTCTATTACGAACATTTTGAATACTATATATATATATATATATATATATATATATATATATATATATATATTCAAAGTAATTTAATGCTTCAAAATGTTGTAAAACCGTTTTTGAATGCCCCCTAGTCAGTCAGTCAACTAATATAACTAACATTGCATAAGAAACGTTGGCACTCATTGCATTGGCGAAGCCGAAAGGCTACCTACAACCATCGCCGCATCAAGGCCGTTCGAATCGCCATGACCGACCAAAGCGCAATCCGAAACCGAAGAGAAGGAGCGGTAAAAAGAACTTCATTAACTTCTTTAGCACCCGATGCTGCACGTGGAAGGCCGGTTAATGAGCTGACCAATCACTAATGAAGTACCAAGAGTAACCAAGTCACATCGTCGTAGAAAAATGATGTCATTGCACAGCTGTACCCATCTCCCATATATATATATATATATATATACTAGATTATTTTTTCTACCTCTGAAGCCGTAGGCATGACTAAGTGGTGCCGATAACTGCTATCTAGTAAAAGATGTAAGTAGATATGAAACAAGACAAAATAACTCGAATCATCTCCCAGAAGAAAAAACGTGTATATATATATATATATATATATATATATATATATATATTTGTTTTTCATTTTTTTTATATATAGACAAATAAATGCAATTATGTGGGGAACATTTTCGCCCTATGCCGTTATCGTTATTTTTGCTGCTGTGATTGTTGTCGTTGTTGTTTCCGCGGTCGTCACTTGTTGTTTTGGCAAAACACCAAAACTTTTTGGGGCGTACATTCAGCCAACATTTAACGTAGTGTCAGGGGGTTTGCTTTCGCACTGCTTCGTAAGACGGACTCCATGACCACAAATCGGTGCAAAGATGGAGATCGAACCCGCGCACCTATGTGTCTCCCTTCTCTGGCCGCGAGTGGGTGCACGCGAATGGGCGCACCCACCACCACGCCACCAGGCTCGACTTGGCAAAACACCAGGCCAGCTAATTAACGGCACCGCGTTCGACGCCTATTACAGCATTTAATGGCGCCCCAATAGAACCTGCGGCGTCGACTGCGCCATTCGACGTGCTGCTTAAGCTGTGTCATAGTCACAATTATTAATAACTGCTTAATTCACTGTTCTCTGCGCTCCCGTATTGCGTTCAGACCAGCCACCAACCCAATCCAAGCACTACGGATCACCAGCCACCGCCAAACGAATGGCAATATTTCTATACGCGCGTAGTCGTGTATTGGTTATTATAGGCCCTAGGTCGTGTGTATTGGTCACATGCAGGTTTACCTTAAGTCGTATATATTAGTTATATGTATATAGTTTTACTCTATCGGTCGTATATCGGTTGGTATAAAGTGAATGTCACTTTACACATAGTCTATATATGTCGTACACAATTTAATTAAATCTACTCTACAATTCTTCTATCTAGCGTCTTTATCTCTGTCTGCATTCCCGTATGCAAGCCGTCGCCGAAGGTCGCACGGCTCGCCGAGCATTGACTGCTACTACTACTCTACTACTACTACCATGTACCAATGACGGCTGCTCAGGTTTCGGAAATACTTATATATATATATATATATATAATATGTATCATCTTCTTGAAAAGCCTCCACAGCACTACAGTACGTTTTTGCCGCGTCGGACATCCGTTCGTCGCGTCATCGTGATATGAACACGCTGCAGTGCGCTCGATGATCGTACGCAAGTGCCGATGTCTATCTACCGTTGTCATGTGTCGCGCTGCACGGATCCGTCGACTTGTCGCATTGCCGCGCGTTATTCTCGTTGTCGTCGTCGTCGTCGTCGTCGTCGTCGTCATCGTCGTCGTCGTTGTCGTCGTCGTTGTCGTCGTCGTCGTCGTTGTTGTCGTAGGAGGGGGGGCAGGGGGGGAAGATAGAGGATGAGAACAGATATTTCGGACGGAACTGGCCGTTGCTTGCCAGTCTTCGGCCGTGCCTTGCTGCTCGTCTCGCGACTGTGTGTCCGCTGTGTTGTCAACTGGCGCAACGTATGGATCAACGGCCGCCAACGGATCACAACGGATTCCGGCACAAGCGCGTCAGCCAGTCAGTCAGCCAGTCACTGTACGTTGCACGAACGGGCAGTAGCCGTTCGGCCGTTAGACGGCCGAGTTGTTGCCACCGATTTCTGTGCGTTCCGGCGGTACCAACAACGGCCGATCGATAACGGCCGATTCGGCGACGAAAATCTCGTCGTCAACGCTCACCTATCTGTGGCTTTATAGTATCTCTATGGCTTTATAGTATCTATATATCGATGCATCTATACGTTTGTCTGTCTGTCTGTGTGGCTGTCTATCCACGGCGTGAACAGACGGACAAACCAAGGGCGTCGACAAGGACGTCATCAGCATAGATCATAATCATCAGCATAGATCATCATCAGCATCATCAACAAAGATCATCATCAGCATCATCAACAAAGATCATCATCAGCATCATCAGCAGCAAAGATTATCATTATCATCGTCGTCGTCGTCATCGCCACAACCGTCAGAACCGTTGTGCCGCCGCCGCTGCCACCACCGCCACGGTTGGGACAGGTCTTCGGCGAGAGGACCGTCCATCGTTGAAGGCCACAGATCTCAGGACAGTGGCGGCGGCCACAGAAGCAGTCAAACAGTAGCAGCAGCAACAACAACAACAGCAGCAGCAGCCGCTGCCGGAGATGCAATTGGAAAGAAGCAACAGAAATCTCCGTGTTCAAAATGTAATCGAGCACTTATTGCAAAGTAAGTAAGGCTTATTTGCGCTACGACCGTCTCGTAAAGCAGTGGCAATAGCGACTTCAGCAGCGGCAGCAACACCAGCACCAACAGCACGAACGAACGAAGAGTCTATCTTCATTGATGATGATGATGATGATGTTCTCAAAAATACGGACCCCAACTGTATTCGCAATTACGATACCCCCACTACACTCAAGGAAGTAC
Source organism: Dermanyssus gallinae (assembly GCA_003439945.1). Lineage (NCBI taxonomy): Eukaryota > Metazoa > Arthropoda > Arachnida > Mesostigmata > Dermanyssidae > Dermanyssus > Dermanyssus gallinae. Next base: position 122,616 of record QVRM01007006.1, on the reverse strand, counting down.
AGTCTCCGTCCGACTAATAGTGTAGCCAAGACAGATAGACCCTTTAGGAATTTGGCCTGCACCCGTTGGAGTAGCGATCCACAGCTTCATAACTATAAATAGAAGGGTGGCCGAACGCGTCCACAACAAGTCAATTTTAGTATATCAATAGTCTCATCCAAAATCGTCTAGACAGTGTCTGATTCTGTAAGATAAATGTTTGAGGAAAAATATTACACCATCGGCACGCTGCAGTCGTTGTTTCTACAAGGTGCTGACGAAGCTTACGTTGACGATCGAATGTTACCTTACAAGTCTTTGTACACATTCTTCACTTCATTTATATGATATCCCCACCAAGACAGTATCTAGTGCAGTCAGCGACTGTCTTTTAGACTGCGTATTTCGGCACTGATTAACATTGTTGTGGCCGTCTCGACGCACAGTTACGCAGTTGCAAGTTTTGATTGCCGACTGAGCAACAGTTGATGGGTTTCTTTTTACTGGTATATAAATATATATATAATTTACCAAAGATATATATAGTGAATTTATTAAGAATGCAAATGGAGCTACAATTGTCTCCCGCAAACGTGTGCACTAGGATATTACTCGTATAGAGTGGGTTGGGACCACTTCAGCAGCGTGCCCCGGACGGACGCCGCGTTTCCGCGTTGGACGTCGAGGTCAAGGCGCTGTCTCAAGAAAGCCGCCGATCTCTTGTCTCCGGTTGCGAGAATCAGCTGCTCACCGACTCTGTAAAGGAGTTTGCGAGTGAGGTTGCCTGGACCGCCCAAGGTCTCGAACGCTAGCGGTTGAAACTCATGTGGGTAACCTATTGAGGCGTATTTCGCGAGCTTCTTCGCCTCGGCTAGATTACCAGCGTGGCCTGCTGAGATCGCCCCGCCACCGACCATTGAAGGTGCTAATGAGTCGGTAACTGTGGCGTCCCAGACAAGCATCCTGCCCCTGCTGAAGGGGGTTAGAGTCATCCCGTCAGGGCGTTTGCCGTTGTCGGCGGAGAGACCCTGGGGCTCTAGGATACAGGGAAATCCGCTAGATCGGAGCGCTCGGCTAACAGTGTCGTTAATGCTGGCATGTCTGGCCCGCCGCCCGGCACTCATGATGCACGATAACCCATGATGGGCTAACTTGTCAACAGGTTGACCACATTTGCATTGGTGGGAGGACACAAGATCACAGCCGAGCCGAAGTCCTGCCCCAATTCTGGTCGTCTCATCGTCCAAAAGGGTGCCCAGTGGGGCGCTTATATATATATATATATAAAGTGTGTTGCAAAAAATTAGCAACTCATGTTTTTTTATGATAATTTCGGCTTGGTTTATTTGAATGGCTTGAAATTTTAAGCGCATGATGTACATGACGAAACATGAGTATAGTATTGATTTCATTGCAATCTCAACATCGGTTCATACAAAAAATAAACAAGTGTGAAAAAACAGTGTTGAAAAATATTAGCAACAATAGCGCCTTACAGCGTATTCGATTCTTAGCAGGGCTGTATGACTCATTTGAAACTACATATTTTATTCTAGAAACGGGTTTTTCGTCCCTTCTTCTGAATTAAATCGTAAACTCGGTCTTTCATGGAGTTAATGAGCTGTTGTAAGTACGAAAGTGGAATATTAGTCCATGCTTGCTGGACAGCTTCTTTGAGGTCCGACAAATGATTATATTGACGACCATTTGCGTAAATCTGCTTTACCAAATGTCCCCAAAGATTTTCAATAGGATTTAGGTCTGGACTTAATGCCGGCCAGTCAAAAAGTGGCACTCCTTGTTCTTGAAAAAAGGCTATAGTGCTAGCCGAGGTATGAAACGTGGCGTTGTCTTGTTGAAAAACTGCGTCAGGTCCCCCAATTCTTCTGAAGTGGGCTTCTAACTGGGAACCGACAATGCGCTGATACATGTCAGAATCGTTTCGGCCCACAATCTCGACTAGATCAGACTTCCCATTATATCCAAACGCGCCCCAATATTTCACAGAGCCACCACCGGCCACACGTTTCGAGAACCATTAAGGTTCCTTCCGTAAGTCGTGCCAATAGTACTGACAGCCGTCAGGGCCATCGAGATTAAATTTCCTTTCATCGGAGAAGACGATGTTTTTCCACTCGTTATCCCAAGTTTGGTATCTATGCGAAAATTCACGCCGTGCGACAACGTGCTTCGGTTGCAGTCGCGGCATAGGCTTCCTTTTCGCGTATCGCACGTTTTTGTCAGAACTTAACACTCGGTACACTGTGGATCGGTGCACTGGCACTCCCAAAGTAGTCCTGATCCTGGAAGAAGACATTTGGTCATGAGTAGCCGACTGTATGATCCTTCGCCGATCTCGAATAGTCAAAACTGGCTTACGCCCACTGTTAGATCTGCACCTTTGGAACACTCCAGGGTGTAAGAACCTGCTGATGGTGCTCTTATGCCGTCCTAATCTGGTTGCTATAGCAGTTACTGTATGACCGAGCTCAGCATATGCCACAATTCTTGTCTTTTCGTTATCCGAAAGATCCTTTGTACGACCCATGGTTTAAACATAAGATTCGTCGTTAGTTCGGAACAACGACTAAGCTGTAGAATATTTTGCAGCTATATAACGATTGATTTAGCTGACATTTGATCCCTGGGATCGAATATCAGCTGTAGTATCGACTATCCTTTACAAACAAGAGCTGTGTTGTTAGCATGTTATTGTTGCTAATATTTTGCAACACTGTTTTTTCACACTTTTTTATTTTTTGTATGAACCGATTGTGAGATTGCAATGAAATCAACACTATACTCATGTTTCGTCATGCACATCATGCGCTTAAAATTTCAAGCCATTCAAATAAACCAAGCCGAAATTATCGCAAAAAAACATGAGTTGCAAATTTTTTGCAACACACTTTATATATATATATATATATATATATATATATATATATATATATATATATATGTATATATACATATATATATATGAATATATATATATATATATGCGCCACAGAGACATATCGAGCTCTTGCTGCCAACATCAATGTCAATGTCATCTACTCAGGATCAGCCGAGCACACAGACAAGCAAGTTAATCGGCGCGCTAATTAACTCAGATCAGGCCGAGCATCGAACAGCTAGAGCAGTTGAAATCAAAAAGAATCCTTGTAAGCGATCCCGCCTTCTCCATGGGCGCTCTGTCTATATATATATATATATATATAGTAAAGAGAATTAAAGCTTAACACAGATGCTGCTCACGAGCATGCCGGCAGGCAGAGTTACAGGAGGCCATTATATTGTCGAAGAGGCATGCGTCAAGTCTGTTATATCACATGATGCCGATAGTCTGTCTCTCGGCGGGCTAGGCCTCCTTAATAATGCTCTGTTCTAGTTCTGTTCTATCCAACGAGATAACTCACATCAGCTCACACGTCAATTACACCACTACCACAATGACAACGGCGGCACGAACAGCAACAGCAGCAGCAGCAGCGACGGACACCAAACAATGACACCAAACGAACTTACCTACGAGTCATACCTATCTATGCTGGCATATACTTCGCATGGTCGAAGAAGAATTACATATCATAGGCGCGCTCGTGTACGCGCTGCTGACGACCCGCTGCTGTTACGTACCCGAGTCAAAATCACATCGGCCAAGGTTAGAGAGAAAAAAAACAAAACAGAAACGACCGCCTCGATTCGAAAACATCGAACGGCATAGAAGACGGAACAACATTTCATTTGGACCCCACGATGGCGATCAACAATCTCAATCAAAGAGTCAGAAGAGTCAACGGCCGCTGCTCTAGCCCGCTTCGACATTGTGTTGATGGAAAGCAACGCTGACAGGGACGAACAACAACAACAACCAACAACAACAACAAACAACAACACCACCATCAACAACAACAACCACAACAACGACGACGACGACAGACAAGATGGTGGCACAATCGGTCCGATGCCTTACCAGACCTTGCCTTGCTTCCTCGTTAGCTTCGAACGTTTGCACCACCATGACGTAGGGGCAATGCGCCGAACCGTCATGGCAATAGATGATACGATCGAAAAAGAACTCGTTTTTTGCTCGAGCAACGCCATAAAATTTTGGATTTGATTTCGCTATAGATTCACTTGTTTCCAGCGGCAGCAGCGGCAGCAGCAACAGCTCGCATCGAATTAAATTAACAACAGCCATTGGAAGGCATGATCGGAGTCACCTGAGCATCGATATCGTCAGCCAAGTCACAGCCCGCCGTTGCATTCAACCAAAAGAGAGAGGATTCAAAATTGTTCAATAAGTGATAATCTCTCCCTCTCCCTATATGTATATATATATATATATATATATATATATATATATATATACAGGTATATATATATATATATATATATACAGGTATATATATATATATATATATATATATATATATATATCTACCTAAACAATCTTTTAGCAACTAACTTGAGTGATGCTCGTACAGTCAACAACGGTGGACTAATGTGTCCAGAATTATGTGCGCCTTGCAAAATTCGCACAAGCATAACGATGAGGTATGTAATTACGATCATCCACCGTAGTACAGAAACATGAAGTCGCGTTATGAACGCATTGCACGATGATATCGTGTGAACGTGTCGAGATCACTGACTCTCCAACTCAACATGGCCATCGTCTCGTGTCGTTCTGACGACAGATTTATCTAGCAACTGATAGAGCTTACAGCAAGGGAAAGAGTCTTCTGTTACTTGTGCCGTAGTAAATAGTTGCTGTTGGTGTTAATGCGTTATGGACGCATCGTAAACTCCCGTACCCCCGCGTAATACGATAGCTGGATGCCAAAGGTACGTGGCGCGATATCGAGCAGCACGTGACAGACACACACAGGGCTCGCTTTGTAAAGGGGCCCTATATATATATATAAATATATAGATGTATGTGTATAAGCGAGCCCACACATGGACCCACAGTGGGCCTACCCCTGACTTAAAGGGCCCCAAACTTCATGATAGAACAAGCAAGGCCTTCTTCGACTGTGCGGAGGAGGCACGAAGCTTGAGTGAAACGAATGGGAACACTGTGAAAGTCACTACGAGTGGGTGCCTCACCATTAACAAAAGCATCTGATCGCCTTTGTCGGTTTTGGTAAGCGGTGGTCGTGTGGGCCACCTTTTTTGGATATATATATATATATATATACATACAAAGATTTCGATCGATTCGCATATAGATGGCGTCAACAAAGTCATTCGACAATGACAAGGCCGTCGCGCTGCAAAAGAGTGGCCGTTATTGCGTGCAAAGCGCAGAGTTAGATTGGCTGTATTAACCAAGTGAACCGTCCGTGAATACGATAGTCATGACCGCATAGTGAATGCAAACCCTATTAAAGCAACCGTTTTGTAAATGTATTGTTCGAACACCTCGGCGCAAAATTGCAATGCGTTTGTCGAGACATAAAAACAGAATTAGAAGCCGGCCGTTGCTTAAAGCCGAGAGAGAGAGAGTGAGTTCATCTACTAGGACTAACGTAAAGACCGATATTCCAATCGCTCGTCAAAATGGTGTCAAAACGGCTCTAAACGAACCATATCTCATTCGTTGCATTTTGGAATGTCTTTCGCACACGAGAAGAAAATATCAGATAGTTCACACAACGCTTAAGAGCCACTACGTCATCGCCGCTATCAGCAACATAATCACCCACATTAACACCAGCCGGCCACAATGATCGTCCAGGCATATAACTGTCGTCTTTCCGTGCATACTCTTATGAGTACATTATTAAGTGAAAACGCCTCCCATAGACTCGTGGTGACGTTTTCCACGTTCGGGAGACTGCATCGGTCGACTTCAACCGCCATGAATGACCAAGCGATTCGAGCAAAACTGGAATAGCAACAAATCCCCAGATCGCAAGGGCGCAAATAGACCCGGCTAAAAGGGGGTTGCTGTTGTCGTGAGTTCCTATAAGAGAAATCATAGCTTATTCTAATTCTAGACTATCCTCCGTCCTCCCGTATGCGGCTGGAATAGCCGTGAGGCATATCTTCAATAAAGCACCGAGAACAAGACATGTTGAAACATCTTTCAGGGCTCCTCCAGCACTTCTTGTAGAGTAGCATGGCCGCTGACTCTCAGCAGTATATAGTGTGTATATAGTCTATCGTGGCAGTAGTAGTAGTAGTAGTAGTAGTAACAGTTTTCTAATGGTGGGATGATAATGATGCACCATTTCGTTTACTAGTAGATGTACTATCACTTGAGTAGCCAAAGACCGTGTTTCCACACAGAAACTAAGAATCAGAAACAATAGCCATATATGTATACATAGGTAACAAGCAACTTAGCTCATAGCGGACATAGCTCACAACGTCCCAAGACCCTTGAACACATAATGGTGCAATGCGGGATAATCTTCACTCAAGGATCGCAACCAACCCACATTCGTGCCCGTTCGTGGTGGTGTTTTTTTGGTTGTGGTCGTTCTTGTTCTAAGGCTACTACGATTATCTCTCTAAATATTTACTATTACTCTAATCAGTGACTACCAACAGTGAGTGAGTGACCAGTGGTATCGAATGAGCCAGACCACCAAAATAGGTCATTGACTCTTGTTCTATCTAAAAAGCCTCGCTTCGTAATCATGAGAAAAAAATCAAACAACTCCAGCCGTAATTACAGCAACAGCAGCAGCCGCAGTACCAGCAAAAAAACAGAACAAATTAGACGGCTTGTGTAGTGTTCCCACGCAAACGACAATCGCACGATTGAACCGCACGGTTACAGTCAAAATGCGACTTCATTTTTTTTCGTTAGACGAGACAGAGAATGCCACGGATACGAAGGTGAAACCTTCGCTAGACAACGAGGAATTAGACACACACACACATATATATATATATATCCGCTCAAGTTAGCTCTAACGCTCTTTAGTGCTATTCAAGATCGTAGTTTGCACTTCGTCGATAAAATCCGAGCCGAGGTCGACTTTATACAAAACCGACCGACGATAGTATATATATATATGAGTCGTGTATATATGTATGTGCGCTTAGATTCGTGCGTCTAATATTCTGGGCGTACTTACCAACAAGTTTCTGGCAATCTTGACGGATAAGGGCTTGCTCTTGCAGGTCATACATCTCGTCCCAGGACGAGTCATGTTTGCGGCCATTTTCTAGACCCAAGCTTATCTGAAATCGAGACACCAACAAAAAAATAAACGTTTAGTCACTATATATATATATATACAGATACATATAAACGAAGTAGAAAATGTTCGAACCAGAGAAGGGTAAACTACTGACAAAATAATATATATATATATATTGCATCTTCTCAACACATAACTATGGGAGCAGAGACATTTGCCGCATAATCAAGGCCAGGGTAGAGCACGCAATAAATTAAGTTGTGAACGACGTTTTTGTGTCGATGATCACTAATACGGCGTTAATTGATTGGTTGATCCTGGTTAACTATTGACAGAGATCAATTTCGGTCCTTGTGCGGGCAGCACTGATCGGTCCCTCGGTGGACGACTATTAACTGTTCGCCGCAGCGGTCGACCTAGTAGCCCTCGCTCGTGCCTCGCCCCCACCACCGGACATTAAGAAAGACGACAGGCAAATTCCACTATGGATGATCTACACACCCTATAGAATCGTCTACTGGTACCCCCAATATTTACTTTTATTTCAACCGCGGCAGCTACCACAGGGCAGCGCCTAGCGATTGGTAACACACGCGTGCGAGCTGTATGCAAAGAAGCGCCTAGAAGAATAGCTTGTGATATACATAATTGTTCTTCGCGAGCGCAGAAACTCACACATATTTTGCCCTTGTAGAGGCGCTCTAGTGCCGCCCACCTCACTCACAGACGCAGCTAGGGCTTATTCCAGTTCGTCGTGAAAACGGTTAATTATAAACAGGTTAATTTCTGCTTCATCGGACAGTCCATCCATCCAGTGACAGTCTAGTCTTTCTATAGCAACATAATATAAGACATACGAATGTATGTGTGTATATCATGCGCATTTTGATATACACGCGTGATGGATCAGTCACGCGTATACTATATAGGGTATCTTGGTCGTTTTTCTGATGATTCTCCTTCGCCTCCTAGATATTCCCATTGTCGCTATCATTACAATGCTTGTTATAATTATTGTTTTCGAGAAGAAATAGGAAATAATAATAATAATAACGCCACAGCCCCATCAAGGCGGGATGGGTTGCCAAACGCGCAGAAAAAGAAAAGTGGTGTAAATACACAAAGTTAGAGCCTAGATATAATTTCATGCCGACTGCAATGGAGATAAATGGAGGCCCGGTCATCAGAAGTTCAAGGAAATGTATACAATACTTAGGTGATCGAATACGAGCTAACACCGGAGATATACGCGAAGACGAGTTTCTGAGGCAGCTACTTTCACTGGCAGTTTACAGAGGAAATGCCGCGTCGATATTAGGTACAATGGGCTGAGAATAGCTAGATGGAAACTATCAAATAACGAGGATACACATTCACACCTCACAATAATAATAATAATCATAATAATATCAAATATTATGATTACTATTAATAATACAGTGGTACGCGGACAGTTGTTACTGTGATCGCATCAGAGCGTTTCGCAAACGAGAACGAGGCCAGTTAGTATCAGCTAAGATAGCAGTAAGGGTGGCAAGCGACCGAGCAAGCCCAGCCCACGGCTCGACTGCCTTCGAAAACCTGGAGAAACCGCACCTGACATTACGGGCACAGTCCATACGTATATAAAGCTTCTTAGGTCTGCATGTTGTTACTAATAAAACAACTACTCTACTACGTGCGTTGTGTATTCTCCGGCGGCAGCTGGTATGGCCGCGCATGTATAATCGCGAAAGACGCGCGCGCAACCTGAGCCGCCGAGATCAAATGAGAGAGTGGGCCAGCCGGCCGGAAGGGGGGTGGGTCAACTCGCGCGCCCACCGCGTCGGGCAGGCGGCGGCTGCGGCGGCTGGGGCGGCTGGGGCAGGCGGGCGGCTGATTCCAATCGAGTGCTGAGCTCAACGAAAAACAACGTCATCAGACGTTATTATCATCATACTGTGTGTGTGCGTGTGTGTCTGTGTGTGTGTGTGGATCTCTATCTCAGGTCGGCCATCGACTGCGTCCACCTTTGCAACTTTGATAGCCAGCCCCCTTTATCGGCGGCGGCGGCGGCGTTGCCTGTCATCCTTGTGGTAATCAGCGCATGCGACAGTCGTGCAGATCAACAACACACACGCCCGAGGCAGAAACAACAACAACAACACAACAACGCAACAACAACAACAACGCAACAACAACAACAACAACAACAGCAACAACGACAACGACAACAACAGCAAACATAGTCATAAACAACAACAAACATAGTCATACTCTCAATCACTGTAGTACAGCAACAACAAGAACAACAATAACCACAAATAGAACAACAACGACAACAACAAACAAGAGCATATAGAACACGAAGAACAAGGGACAAGGCTGTTTAGCGCCAGATAGTGGCGTGTGTGTGCGTTTATGTAACGTCTTCATGCCAGCGACGCCAGTCGGCCGATATTATGTGTGCTGTTTTGATGATATTTGCAATCTCCACCTGAAAATACAACTTTTATGCCAGAAGCCGTAATAATAATAACAGCAGAGATGCTTGTGGTAGCGTGATCATCATTGTGCTGTACATCAAAAACATCAGCAGCAACAAAATCAGTGGCAACAACAAAAACATAACAACAGCCGCAGCAACAACAAAAACACAACAACAGCCGCAGCAGCAACAACAACAACAACAACAACAACAACGACAGCAGCAACAATAAAAACAGTAGCAACAACAAGAAGAGCAGAGACAACAAAAACAGCAGCAACAACAAAAACGGAGAAATAACCGCAACAGCAACTACAACAACCACAACAGCAGCGACAACCACAATTACAACAACAACAACAACAACAACAACAACAACAACAACAACAACAACAACAACAACAACAACAACAACAACAACAACAACAGCAGCAACAACAACAACAACAGCAGCAGCAGCAACAACAACAGCAACAACAGCAGCAGCAACAACAACAACAACAGCAACGACAACAATAACAACAGCAGCAGCAGCAACAACAACAACAACAACAGCAGCAACAACAGCAGCAGTAACAACAACAGCAACAACAACAACAGCTACCTCGTTACAGCACAGCGGCACTCGAGTGTTCGAGAACTGTTTGTTTATTTGTTCTACAGTTCGGACTCGAACAGCAGGAAGCTAACTGAGAAAGCTACAACAATGGGGCCGAATCGACGTCACCCGCGCAGATCCGCTCATGCGTAACCACATTCGTAGATGATGACGACGATGGCGCCTCAATTGACGACGACAACAATAATGATGATGATGGCGATGATGGTAATGGTGATGGTGATGATGATGATGATGAAAAGCATCATCTTCATCATTATCATCATCATCAGCATGATGGCCGTGACAATGACATTAACATGACGGCGGTATATAAACCGGCTCTCGTCGTGTTACGTGTGGGTGTGTGTGTGCGTGCGTGCTCGGGACTAAATGCCGCACCAATGTCCGGACCGAAGGTAGACGATGGCATAGATATAGTAGTGGTAGCAGTAGTAGTAGTAGTAGTCCAAAGATACTAGTAAAGTTTTCGGGCTGACCCTTAGCCAAGATTTAACGTCCACGGAACTGTTTTTCACATTGCTTCATAGACGGACCCCCATAAATACAAATGTGCAACGGTGGGGCTCGAACCCGCGCACCTATGTGTCTCCTCCGGTCGCGAGGCGCAGACTTAAGCCACCACGCCACCGGGCTCGACAGTCCATAGATACTACTACTGCTACCACTAATAATAGTGGTAGCAGTAGTAGTAGTATCTTCTATGGACTAGATAGAAGTCTAGATACTAGACTTCTATCTAGTCATTCATAGATAGAATAGTAGGGGTTGAAGTAGTATTAAAGAATGGTTCCAGCTCCTCGCCTCTTCCTGAGGCCATTTAGGTGAGATGAGGTTTTTAGTAGTGGGTATTATGCCAACAACATCGGCATCGAGTCCCACACTACCCGCTTTGGGTGTGCGTAAAAGCATGTTTGCCTCTCACCAAAAAATGTGGTAGTAGTAGTCGAAATAATAATAATAATAACAATGACGATGATGCTTTTTATTATTATTATTATTATTATTAATCGTCTTCCATCTTAACCGAGTTACTCATAAACGCGTCCCCCCCACCCTCTCTCTCTATCTATATCTTTCTCTCACTCTCACGCTCACACAGATAGCAAATAGTTTGCTAATCAAGTAACTCACTAAACCCCTAATCGACGTTAACGCGACTCATTCATTCATTCTGGAGGTTGTATACATGGGTCAACCCATATTATAGTAAATCTACTGGAATTTATCTGGATGCAGGATAGGCGGGCGGGCGTGCGGGAGCCGGAGAGGAGGAGGAGGAGAGAAAGTGGTGAAATCATGCTTGCACTTTTACAGAAGTGGTCGAATTGTGCCTACAGCCATTTACAGGTCAGCCGCCGGCGGCTGTCGATAAAGTAGCAGGCGAATTACGAATTGAAAATGTACGGTATATTCTTAGAAGTTGTTTGACTGTTTGTGCTCTGTTTTTACTAGCATTGTGTTTTAACTGTCTATCTGTGTATTTGCTGCTAGTTCGTTCTGTCTGATCATGTCTGTGCAGAGAGCCTGTTTTGTTCGCATAGGTAACGTAATATACAATGGCCTAACCCAAAATCACGTCGCGCAAACGTATACATATATAGATATATATATATATATATATATATATACGTCTGCCTTATCTATTCTACCACATAAGAGATTCTCGCTTCTTAATATTTTCATTATTGTCGTCTTAGAAAAAATTAACTCAAATATGCTTGCTAGCTGGGGCACTCTAAAATTTATTACATACTCTGGCAGCTCGGCGTTTAGCAGGATGTCAACTATAGGCAATAGCCCATATTTATGCACACCATATTATCCAAGAACACGAAAGTTTGAAGTAAGAGAACCTAGGTATGCCGAAATAGAACATGCAGCGAAAATAAAATGCGGTTGATTTTAATCAAAACTAACCTAACTTCAGACTGCGTCAAGCGTTAGCATGTATTCCCTAAATGTATATACCAAATACGCGCCGGAGATTCGGGGGCGGGAGCAGGGGAGAGTGATGAAGAGATGAAATGTTTTTGATTTTTCCAAATATATATACAACCCATAGTTTTGCGGTGACTTTTTCTTGATCCAGTTACGAGCTCGAAATGAACAAGAAAGAAGACTGCCTAGCCAGAAAATCTAGTTTGAGTCAAGGCCAAACAACTAACAAGCTAAATGGAAGGTTGTTCGCTTACGCCTAGGTTATATATATATATATTTTTTTTATATATATATATATATATATATATATATATATATATATATATATTAAGAATATAATAAGAGCAACAATTGTCTCCTGAGAACGTGTGCACGGGGGAAATATTACTCCATCTCGTAAAGAGAGGAGGTTATATATATATGTGTGTATTATATATAGTTGCATACGTAAAGTCGCCGAAGCCTAGCATCGCTGAGTGTACAGCCAATGCTAGGCTTTGGCGATACAATGCGAACTTCTTCACTCACTTACACTCACGGACAAAAGGTTACAATCGTATTCGATTCTGCCTTTTGTAGCGACCGAGTGTGTCGTCGCTCTAGTGCGCCTGCATATGGCCAAGATGCTTGAGCCATTGAAGCACACTGACTGGTTGTTTACGGTCTTTTACTGGCGTAAAGCATATGACGTAGCCATATGACAAAAGTTGAAATCGTGCTGAACATAATGTCCATGCTAGACGCTCTCGACGACATTCAGCCAAGGCAGGGACGTCCGTCAACCTGCCGTACACAGCACGCAGTAGTGTATCCGTTTGGCGATGGTCGAAACTCGATTTTCTAATTCTTGGTGTATATATATATATATATATATATATATATATATATATATATATATATATATATATGAGCGTTGCGCGGAGAAGTCAAGCGTGCCATTGTCCGATCCGCCATCTGGTTAGTTTGATCACAGGTCACTTCTGTGCACCTTCTTGTTTCGCGCTGTCTCCCAGTTCAGCCTTCGTTTAGTATGGCGCTAGTAGTAAGCTCCAAATAATGCCTTCGTTTAGTATGGTGCTTGCTAGTAAGCTCAGCCAGTCCAGATGCCCCAATATGACAAGTACCCGACCGCATCAACTGATATACACACAGTTTAAAATGGCCTATATACACACAGTTTAAAATTGTATAAAATGGCCAATTAACTGCAAAGCTACATAAATTGACGTGTTCATAAATGATGTGTGCGAAAGTGATGCCTGATGTGTGCGAAAGTGAACTCGACTCGGAGTGGGGCGAACTCGACAACGGACCGAAATCCTTTAGATCGGCGATGTTTCGGTTGAGTGCGGTTAAGCATGACAACGTTAGGCCGCAGTAGTAGTAGTAGAAGTAGTTGTAGGAGTAGGCATAAGAAGTAGGAGAAGAGTCAGATGACCGGATGCTTGGTGCTGCTGCTGCTGCTGTTGTTGTTGTCATCATCATTGTTGTTGTTGTTGCTGTTGTCATCATTGTTGTCGTTGGTTTTGTAATTGTTGTTGTTGCTGCTGCTGCTGCTGTTGCTATTGTTGTTGTTACGGGTTGAAGTGGCCAGCCACCGGCCGTGCACGTGTCAATCGCATAAGGCAAGGCATACTGCGTCGTAATCAGCCAACGCCGCGGTCAGCAAACAGCAGCAGCAGCGACAGCAACAACGGTGGTGCTACGACAATGAATACCAGCCAGCCAACAACAATACAATGAAACACTAGCGAAATTGCGGAATGCGGTAGCAGCAATAACAGCAAACGCTACAGCAGCAACAACAGCAACAACAACAACAACACAACGCCAATGACAAGCGAACAAAAATTCACAGGCTAACGCACGACAGTAGCGTCATAGCCAACAACAACAAAAACCAACAACAGCATTAACAACAATACCGACAGCAGCATTATTATTAACAACAACAAAAACCAACAGCAGCATTAACAACAATACCGACAACAACAACATCGATGAGAACGCAATCAGCAATAAGCGACAGCCTTAGTGTCCCAATGACAGTTGCAGGAGAAGTTGTAGTAGTGGTAGTAGTAGTGGTGGTGGTGATGGCACTGGCAGTGTAATAAGACGCAATAGCCTTTAACTCTCGTTTCCCTCTCTCTATCCCCCCTCTCTCTCTCTGTCTGTTGACTTCTCTGAGCCATTTTTTCATGAACTGTGCAGTTTAAGTTCGGTCTATCTCATCGGCCCTGATCGTTGGTTTTTTCTTGGCTCAGACACACCACTGGTGTTTCTGTAAAAATCGTTGGCTAACTAAGGCAAATTACATCACCGATGCATAATCATCATCTAATCAGACCACCTAGAAGCAAAGCACAGTTACGGGCCAAATGCTCTATATATATATATATATATATATATATATATATATATATATATATATATATATATATATATTTATATATAGTCCCCTATATACTATATGCATATATGGTTCGCCTTCGGATACATGTACTATATACTCCCCTCTCTTCAGGCCTTCGGCGCCCAACTCCACTTCGGTCCTCCCTCTGCAAGTGGAAGTCACACATTGCCAGAAGAAACATACAGCATTCATTCATTCATTGGGCGTCGTCGTGGTCGCCTGAGTGAAAGCATCTGTGCGTGTGTCTACACATGTATATATATATATATATACACATATATATATGTATATATATATATATATATATATATATATATATAGCGGCAGCAGCGACGACAACAACAACAACAACAACAGAAATCGAGATAAATTGAGAGAGAGAGAGAGAGAGGGGGGGGGGACAAAAAGCCCGTCAGTTATGCTCATTAATATGTCCAGCATATATCGGACGAAGGCCAGCCCAGCAGTGCCGCCATCGCTGTAGCATTGGCGTCAGTTACCGCTGTCCACAAGCTGCTGCTTATATACAAGAGAGCCAGCTGGTTATTTTGTGTGCGAATGGGTTTGTATCAAGCGACGTGTCTGCGCCAACAGAAGCCAGCAAACGAGCAAAGCTGCGGCAGCAGCGGCAACAACAACAATAACAACAAGAGAAACAATGACAGCAACGACAACAACAACAATGACAACAACAACATCAACAACAACAACAAAATGAGCAGCAATGACAACATGAACAACCACAACGGCAGCAACAACAAGGACGGCGACGACGCGGTCCGTCGGCACGTACAAGTCTAGTTCGCAAACAACTTACAAGTAACTTACAAGTATGGCAGGCTACCAAGCGACAGGCCGCTGCCAGTTTACATTGATTGTCTACTGAGACTGGCCAACTTAATCAATGTAGGCGGCATGCGCCAAAACCACTCATGCACCCATTCACACCCCGCATACACGTATGTATGCACAATGCGCATGACTAATCGTTTAGGTGCGTCAGCGGTGCAGCAACAAAGGTAGACCTTTAGCGACCCGAAACAATCAAATGTAAAGCGATTTACATCACTATATAAATGATAGAGTCAGCTTCTAATAAGCCTATGACGGTCTGCTATAGTCACTCGTCGCCACCGGCCCTACACTACCTACAATATACTCGAATTATATCAGAGATAAATGAAATAATTTGACTAAATTATGCAAGCCTATATAACCTGTCAAATCTAAGTAGATTCGCGCGGCCCAACGTAGGGTCTTCTATAAATATATATATATATATACCGAGCAAGGTGGCTTAGTGGCAAAGCATTTGCCTTGCATTCGGGAGGACTGGGTTCGAGACCCAGACCGGCCACTCTTAAATTGGTTTGCATGGTTTCCAATTTAGACAAGGTAAATGCCGGAGTGGAATAAACTTAGCCATGACATGAACCGTACACGGGCAATTGCCTTACGGGAAAATAAAAAAAAATATATAGTCTCCCAGTATTTGTCCAACTAACTTTGAGGTCTAGTACACTCGGCAAAAATTTTTTTTTAAATAAAACCAGAAGGCGGAAATTTTTTCTTTTGGAGTGAGAGCGAAATTTCCAAAAGCTTCTTATCCTGACATATATTCACTAAATCTGGGATTGCGAGAGCTCCAATCATTCTATCGACAAACTTATTATATCTGCGTGTTTGGAGGAAAATAATGCACCTGTTGAATTTCATTCTAGTTAGCTTAAAGTCTAAATAATGCTGTATTGTAGATGATTCTCAAGAAATTAGATTCTTGGCAATTCGTATACTTAGGCTTTCACGCTCAATAATCATTCTTTTAGAAACCATTTCCGCACCTTGTTCCACTGGAAAAAATATTTTTTCGCCGAGTTGTACGAGATCCCGAAGATTGTTGGACGAATTCTGAGAGACCCTGATATATATATATATATATATATATATATATATATATATATATACAGGCGTGAGCCTTATGGCATACGAGTCACGTACACAAAAATATTTATGTTATCAACAAAACGCACTAGATTTATAAAATCTACGTCTACGATTATAGATGTTTTTTCTTGATATCATTTGCATTTCTACGCTCATGGCTATATGCGAAATACGGATAGAAGCAAGTGAAGTGTAACAATGCAATATTAGAGGTCTGCGTGTCGAGCAGTGCGTTTATTGCCCGCCCAGTCAATGTAATTTTGTATATATATACAACAACGTTCATACCGTTCGCCTTTCTTCCTCAGAGAAAAAATAATTAAAAGTGATTAAAGACCGATGGATCATCAGGACCTATTGCTGGTTCATTGTGCATGGTGCACCATAATTCCATTAGAGAAGGAGACCCCCGACCGTTATGTTTAAATTGAACTTCAGGGATGCCTTCTGCAACACGGTGGGGGGGGGGGGGGACCGCATGTTGAGAGGTGTGGGTGCGAAGACTTCCCCGATATGTGCACCGGCATTGCGTCGAGGGCGTCGGAAGAGATTATTACGTTAGAAACAGGGGTCATGCAAGGCGACCGTTGGGCCCGCTCTTGGTCTGCATAGCGATTAGTGACCTAGTCGTATCCCTAAAATGCCCACTCGATTTATGGTACCTAGACGATGAAGTCCTCGACCGTTCCCTGGGGAACCGTTTGTCGCGGAATGCATCCGCGCGTTTCGTGAATGTGAAGCCACGGGAATAAAAAAATCCAGGGAAGAAACGCAACGGTGGTCGAATGCTTTAACTGCTCGATCTTGTGTAAGCCATCGATCTTCAGCTTAGCATGTTTCTATAGCATTCGTTAGGTCTAGAAAACATTGGCGTTCTACTCGTATGTGATCAGAAAACGTAGCTAAGTCCAATTTACTTAATGGTTGCAGTAGTAATTCGTAACAGTAAAATAATAATAATAATAATAATAGGTCCTTTGCTTATTTGATTACAGTACCATGCTATGTTCAGAAACGCAGAAAGTATTGTATAACCTGGACGGTTTTGCCGGAATGTCTATGTAGCAACAATGTGTGTATATAGTGAAACGAGGGCAGGTAAAACAGCAGCTGATGTGCTTAGCTGTAGGCGGCGCTTGTCGACCTTTGGGCGGGGGAATTACGATCTTGTTTTAATAACTGTCTTAGGTGGACATTCGTCGAGCCCGGTGGCGTGGTGCATTCCCGTGCGCCTCGCGACCAGTGGAGACACACAGTGTGAAGTGCACGGGTTCGAGCCCCACAGTTTATTACTTTTGTTATTATTACCGAGCAAGATGGCTTAGTGGCAGCAAAGCCTTTGCCTTGCATTCGGGAGGACTGGGTTCGAGACCCAGACCGGCCACTCTTAAATTGGTTTGTATGGTTTCCAGTTTAGACAAGGTAAATGCTGGAGTGGATTAAATGTATCCATGACATGAAAAAACCGTACACGGGCAATAGCCTTACGGAAAATCTAAAAAAAAACTAATTATGTGGACGTTCGATGTTGGCTGAGGGTCAGCCCGAAAAAGTTTAGATGGACATCAAAGAGAGAGCGAGGAGTGAGAGTGGGCAACAACACGAATAGATAGAGAGCGTCCCAAAACGCTTTGTTTTATAGTGTCCTGTTAGTCATGTACATACTGTCCGACTAACCTACACCCAGACATGCTCCACTTTAGGCGAATATCGACGACGATGACGACGGAAATTTTTTTCTAGTCTCTAACGAACTAATACATTGATACATGCCTATGTCACAAGCGTGTCGTGTCGGTTAGAACTCACCTTCCAGACTTGTGTACGCAGATGATCCGGGAGCGTTCGGAGTTTGCAGATCTGCCGGATACGTCGCTGATCGGGCAACGCCTCGTCCTCGAGCGCGCTCTCCAGTTCGAGGATCCTGCAGAAGATCAGATTGTTATCCGAGATGACCGAATAGGCTTCGGGGTCAAGGTAGACATCGGTTCGGAGACGCATTTTCGCTAAGCTACCGCCGTTCACTCAACGAAGACAACTTGATACACCGTGCGAGCGGGCGAGCGCACACAAACGGACACAAACATACACAAATCCACACACCACCAGCAAGAGTACACTACAACAGCAGTAACTGTTCACCGCTGGGCAGTGAGTCTCGATTTAAATATCGTTTTCTTCGCGGCTCGCCTCGAGGTTGGACGCCGGCGTTTATCTTCGCTCCCTCTCCCCCAGCAATATATCTCAACTTTCCCTCTTCTTCTTCTTCTTCTTCTGTACCTCTACTCTACAACAATAACAACAGGCAAGCGTTAACGAAGACGCTAGCGCCAGGGAGATCGTCTGGAGAGCAAGTGGAGGGGGCTGGAGGTTGGGATACCTCCGCACATCGGGCCTCGGCACTTTCCACACAGCTTGCGGCAGCTTAACGCGCATAGACACACACCGAGAAGGTCAAGGTCGGACTTTGATACACTCCACAACGCACGATGATAACAAACGTCACAACAAACAAACGAACAACCACTGCACGGGGCACAGGGCTAATAGAACAAGTACGAGAAGAGAGATCGTGGTACAATCGGTCTCGTGTTTGCACACACTCCTCCGATGTGTCTAATCAACAGACTCCTTCGATATCTGTCTAATTAGACAGGCAGTCAAACAAACAGGCAGTCAGTCAGTCAGTCAGATGAATGTACCTCGTCTGGAAAATGGTCGCCTATCATCTATCATCACTACCCCCCGCTCCCACAGCATATCTGCTTATCAACGCCTCAGCAATCGCGGGTCAAACTCAATGAATACGCATACAATGTACACACGCCTCCATTTGCCTCCGCTGCCGCCACTTTATCGCGCTTCTCCGCGTGTGGTCGATGGAACTCGGATTAGCAGATTTCGACTACTTTCCACCGCAATCCGAATCCGCAACAGTAGAGGGAGCTAGTTGGCTAGTTACTGGCGAGTACACTTGTTTGGTTTTGTTGTTGTTATTGTTGTTGCTGTTATTGTTGTTATTGTTGCTGTTTTGTGCACTGTGCTCGCGTGTATGCAGTGTGCACAGTCACCCCGCCCGCCCCCCCCTTCTGGGCAGGTCAGCTGACGATTTGCTTCGGCCGCCTCCTGTCGGCACACGTAGAACACACAAGTAATGACCTCTTGAAATATGTACACACAACAGCTCGGCTAATAGCCAAGCCAGCTAGACACAGAAGGGGCCTGACAGCTGATAGGACGACAGGGTCGCTTCAGCTTGAGCTTGTATGCATCTAGCTTGTTTGTAGCTGTTGCTTGCAATACTTTCCAATGGAAAGACAAGGAAGATAGCGGGGAA
Organism: Dermanyssus gallinae; assembly: GCA_003439945.1. Taxonomy (NCBI): domain Eukaryota; kingdom Metazoa; phylum Arthropoda; class Arachnida; order Mesostigmata; family Dermanyssidae; genus Dermanyssus; species Dermanyssus gallinae. The sequence goes on along the minus strand of QVRM01007006.1, from coordinate 102,750 downwards.
TGGGGGGGGGGAAAGCGACGACGACCAAACAGCACAATTTTCCTTATGAGGATGTCCAAGAGGTGAGGCGTGCCCTGGGGTCTCGCACGGACGCTCTGTCTCGAGATACGCATAGGCATGTAATCCGCGACCACGACCTCTGATTTTGCTGACCACCGCTTCTGCAACTACTACTACTACTACTACTTCTGCTTCTACTACGAGCTTTGCCCGCCGAACGGTGCAAGCAATGGTGGATACCAACGGCGGTGCCAACGGACACGACGCTGGCAGCACAACTGGCTGGCAAACAACGTCAAAAGCGGCGCGTTCTCAGCATGAGCCTACTGCTGCTGCCGCTAGATGGCGCCGCTGTTGTTCGAAAGATGACAGACCCAACAGCGCGAACAGCGCTAACAGAGCGATCAGAAGGAAGGGGAGTCCCTAGCGAGAGAGAAAGTACGATTGAAGCGCGTTGAGGGAAGCTGAGGCGAGGGCCATCGGCAGGGCCAAGCCGCAGAACGTCGCACCCTCGCTGAAAGCACGGAAAGAAGGAAACGATGCGACGAATACAGGACAGCCGCTGCCGCCGTATTGAAGTGAACACACACACACGCCGCACGTGAACTGTGAAAGAGGAAGCATGAGAAATGCCGCCAGCCCATTACGAATAAGTTGTGGGCTTCCGCGCCCGACTGGGCCGAATCCGGACTGAACTGGACTGGGTCAGCCCCCCAAACGAGCAAGGGTTGCTGCCGTACTTGATACGTACTTGACACAAAAAGCCACCCGTGTGCCTATGTAACTGTTCTAGACAGCCGGGCAGTCAGTTGACATCAGTGGTGATGAATGCGGCAGCACGAATACAGCAACAAAACGACAACAAAACAACAACAACAACTACTACTACTATTACTACTACTACTACTACAAAAACAACAATTGCAACGGACCAGTATTCTGCTGGTGCCACTTGAACACGGCAGCCACTGCTCATCTTGGGAAAAGCCACACCGGAAGTTACGGTTGCTGATAGAGATGGGCAAAAGGGCAGGTTTTGAGTTCCTAATAAATGCAAGCTATTGACAATGCAAACGTAGACGGGTTTAGATGACTATCGTGCCTTGCATACTGTGGTTTGTAGATCTTCACTCTTAGCCCTCTCAGCTGACAAGGGCTTGGGTCAGTAAACACAACCAGGGGTCCTAGGGACGCGAAATGTCTGACATACTAACCGGACGTATAAGGCTCATTCGTAGCTTGATTGTGAATCCAAGTAACAATAGGTAGCCACTGCGTGCTGACGTGCTCTTAAGCTAAGGACAATTGACACACACTGTCGGCCATTTCGTGTATGTTTCTGAGAGTGACACGAAAGCTCCATGACATACACTAATGAGTGTACATAACGTATACCATGTAATGTGAATGAATGATACACACTCAGTGCGAATGAAGGCTCTATGCTGCATCTGATGGTAGGACTTCTAAATTGTCCTCGTTCAGATGTCGGGACAGGTTGAGAACTCTGGACGAACTGGCAATTAGAACGTTTTTTTTAATTTGGAAGGGCCCCGAAACACTAACTGACAAATCTTCCTCTGAGATGAAAACATTATCGAAAACCAGCATGACAAGTAAATAGCACCCCTATCTATTAATAGAAACAGTACTAAAATAGTGTGAGTCGACAGATAACGCCCGCTTTATATTTTAACTACTATCTTGGGAAATTCCACCAAGAGTACAAAGCAGGTCATGTAATATTGGAACTATCAGTTAGTAAAATACAGGGTTGGTTCCAGTACGGACCCTTGGGTGACTTATATATATATATATATATATATATCCGCAATGTGAAGAAAGAAGAAGTTTCTTCTCTCAGAAATAAATAATATATCAAAGCAAGCGTTTCCACATAAATATAGGATATACGTCTATGCCTAGCCCTCAAGCCTGCCTAGTTTTCCAGTGAATGTTCGAGTACGTCCTCCCAGCAAATAGCAAGTGTACTCCAAACTGCTGGACTTCCTACATGCTATTGTGGACATTCATATTCCACTGAGATGTAATGCAGATCAGTCAGCAATCACGTTACACATTTTACTTCTCTCTTAGAGAGTCGGATTGAGGACCCTGGCTGCCCTAAGGATATCTTCAATCACATCAGACGAAAGATAAATGTGCGTGACCTCTTCACGGCTACTAAAGGGAAGATGGCACAACGGCAAAGATCCTCTAGAAGACAAACATCCTTTTAAGGCACTTGCGGAGAACCTAGCCGAACGTCTCCCAAAGTTCGTCACATTCCACAGTTCCTCCACAAAAAGTTATCAGCTTTGTTGAGATTTTGACGTTTCCCCGTAAAGGTTCTCAATCACCTTTGAAAAAACGAAGCTAGATGAGCCACTCGGCCTCCCGACAATTTTTACAAAATGTGGTTACAAATATGCAAAATCTATTTTTAAAAAAATCGGGAACACGTGACGTCATCTATTTGCAGTATTATGCTCGAGCACAACTCTGTAAAGCAATGAGCGAAACATTGTCCTTGCAGAGGGTTGGAACAACAGTCATCTGTAAGCATTACCGGCAGTCTGTCGCTAAACCAGAGCATATTTTTCCGGTTTGGACACTCTACGGCTCTGCACCTATCCTCAGGCGCTCCTTCAGACTCAACAATAAACGGGCGTTGTGGCCTAATGCTGGCTTCAACTTAGCATGTTTTTTGCATTATACTTAAGGTCGGCCTTCGACCATGTAACGCATGTGTGGAAAAACTTTTCGTGTTAGAATTAATGATCACGCGTTCGAAAAGTGCAAATGCTACACCTCGATGTCGCCAGAGAACTTTACGTGGCCCGTTGATGTAATATTTTCTACACAAACTCAATCTCTATATCTTACCTCCCGGGGCGTCGTTCAAAATGTGTACTGATAATATTAAATTATATGCTATTATAAATAACAAGAATGATGCAAATCTTTTCCATGGTTTCTTACATATTTTCTTTCATCTCCATCGCTGTCTGTTGGGATATGTGTTGTGTTGCAAATTGGTCGCATGGCAAAATCGAACGCATGAGCACACATTGGAGGATACAGTTTTACAGAACGTGTCTTCTGTTTATGACCTCTAAGTGATCTCTAAGTCTGAACTTTACATATTCTGAATATGTAACGGAAATTGTTAAGACGGCCTATAGGCGCACGAACGGGTTACTTCGTAGCTTTATAACTATGGAATTGTATATTAAACTTGTTAACGGCACTTGTTAATTATGGAATTGTATATTAAACTTGTTAACGGCACTTGTTTGCATGGCGATAACTACAAAATTTCATGTAAAGGTAAGTGTGTGAATATGCATAAATATAACCTTTTTTCAATGGAGCGAACTGTTATATGTACCTTACATGCATAAAGATATTATGTGTTCGAAAAATTAGTTAAAATTAATCAAATGTTAACCCTCAAATAACGACGCTCATAGTCATACAATCAGCAATACATCTGCCCTAGTAAGTTCTGCATTTTTCTGTAATTGCAAACAACTAGAAAAGTCATAAGCATAATCTAAATTACCCCAAAAGCAATGTAGGTGCGTCGTGACTGAACAACTGAATAACTTGGTGATTTATGTGTGGAGCCAAGATATCGTTTATATTTTCTCAATATTTAAGCGGTTACATGTAGAAAATATTCTTCATGCATTCTACCCAAGTAGCACTACGATACAACTTCTGTCTGCTGAGAGTGCTCGGGAGTAAGGCTAAGTGAACATAACATCTTTAATATTAAATAAATGAGGTGTGTGCTACAATTTATCATGGTCATATCTGAATTTTTGCAGTAGGCGTACTCGTTCATTTAATCGTTAACTCGTTATATATATATATATATATATATACATATATATATATATATATATATATATATATATATACATATATATATATATATATATATATATATATATATGTATATATATATATATATATATATATATATAATATATATATATACATATATATATATATATATATATATATATATATATATATATATATATATATATATATGATTGGTTATAAAGACAACATAACCAAGAAGAAAGCAGTAGATTTTATCGGAAAACAAGTACACTCAAATTTGTGAGGTTTTCTCCTTTAGTTCGTACAGGCATTGACTCGGATGGCATTTCTAAAATGATCTACATCCTTATACTTAGAAAATCGACTTAGCCTTAGAAAAAGTATATAACTTTGAACCACCGGAAGCCTCTTGTGTTTTGTAAGCTGCACAAGTAGAATATGCAGAGCCCCGTGCTAGTACAACACCCTTTATCCCTGCCGGAGAGCACCTCGTTTGGAACACTACCGCGGCTACATGGATCACCTGGTTTGGTTTTTTGTTTTTGTCCAATGGTAGTTTTTCCATTTTTAATACTTATCTTTATTTTTACAACACCAAAGCGGAATGTCTAATCGACACAAAACAGCTCCTAGTATTGCAAAACCATCTAGATGTTTTGCCATCGTTTCTGTATTCCAGTTATCGTTTTTAAAACTTTTTTTTTTGTTCTGGGAGGTTTCGGTAATGCATGATGCACATGCGCCACTAGCAGCCTGCGTGACTAGTGTAGACTCGCAAACCCACTAAACCCGGATTCCTCCCCACCCCCCCAGGCTCGGTATTACTTTGGCATTACATCGAAACCGTGGGAGAGGCGTCTCTGCCGTTCTCCTTCAATCAGCTCTATCCCTGACTATCATCCCGCATGTCTACCTGCGGTTGGATAGGGGGATGCCATTTTGTAATCCGTCCTGTGAGGGTGCGTCGAGACCATGAGGGCCTGGCTGCTCCCCACCCCCTCCCCCCTCCATCGTTTTTAAAACTATAACACTTTAATCAATCGCAATTGAATCAACAATTAAATATATCCAATTAAGTTATCGTTTCAAGCGGTACTCCTTTTCGGCTCACTGTCGCGTGGTCGATTAATTCAAATTTCATTTAATATTTCCGTCTAATCTATAACAAGCGTCTCAAGTGACTCACACGAATCCCCGCTTATAGATATGCGGCGCATTTAAGCGCAAGCCGAGTAATTGCATTTTTAATGAATATGAGTAAGTTACAACCAAACAAGCAAAGACATGTACACCAACAACAGGCATGTGTACCATTTTCGACCACATAGTTTAAAACCTTAAGTTTTTTGGTATGAAAAGGTTACGCACAAAGGCATTCACCTAAATCCCTCGTTTGCATGCTTGTAAGGTTCGCTAGGAGGATCAGCATTGTTGAATGAAAATGCTGACAAATGGTTAAAAAATTCCGTAATAAAGGTTTTAACAAAAGCGATAAGTCAAGACGTTGAAGACAGAAGAGGATACTATTACTAACTTGAAATGGTCGATATCGTTAAAGCGTCATACACTTAGACTTGCGCGTATCGGTTACTAATATAAGAACAGTTCAACGCGACTATTTCGATTTCCCTAACGTTGAATGTCATCTTTTGTTGGCTTGACTGATATTGCAAAGGTCTCTAACCTTCTCACTGAGGCTTTTAAGCATTCTCCATACACAATAGTTGTAATCTCTTGCCTTTTACGTTTAAGTCACTTGACTCGTGGAAGCCCTCAATCCGACCGAGCGTATGGTGAAATCTATGGACAGCAAAACTTACAACTATGTCTGTTGGTTGTGTCTGCTCCCTTCTACTCTGAGTTTAGCATTGCCGTTGCGTTGTAAAACGCTAGGTTAGTGTCAGGTAATTTTCCATATACTAAGCCAACGAACTGGAGATACACCGGGGTCTCTGGGAGTGCAAACAACTTTCTAATCTGTTCTACGAATATGAAGGTAATGGCTAGCAAATAAACAATACGAGGTAGTATACGTGAATCTAATGCACGTTTCTGCTAAAGGTGAAATCTACCGCTCAATTGTAGAGCACTAGATTTTCCGCGTACATAATAGTCTGCATGAGGCTCGGTAGACAGTCTGCGATAAGCAGCATAAACAACAGAGAGCAGCACAAACAACCCTGCGCAAAGCCGATTATCTGTTCTATGCACAGACGGACTCTACCATCAGTCGTCAAAAATATTTTGGTTCGCTTGCAGTATATGCTTCACGAGTTTTAGAACACGCTGGGGGAACCCAATCTCGACTAGCTTGAGCAGCGGACGTGTTCTCGCGATAAAGAGAGAAACGCCATCGTCACGAGAGTCGGCAAACACGCAGCATATAAATTGACCACTTCGCGCCAATCTCCGTAAAACGTCTGTGAGAAGACTGTACGGTACCGCTGCCGTTAGTGTCGATCTCCGAGCTCTAAAATCGTGATGCCCACGGGGGACGTGTTTGTCTGTACTCGATAAATAAAAAAGGCCACCTCCTTTACGTGGTGGCGAGAGGCTGTACTCTGACCTGGCTGTACTCTGAGATCTATGACCGGCGTGCTTCCATTCGCTTCGAAGTGCCGTGTACCGGATTTAAGTGCCTTTGCCAATAGCTTGGTTGGTCAGGAGTAGATATCCTGTTCTCACTACGGATCAGCGGCGTGGCTCGTGATAAATTTTTGCAAGCTTCATCAAGAGAAGTATGTGTATATAGACGAGGATACGTTCATCTCTCGCTTTTGAAAGATCTTGACACTAGTGTTTGCCTTTGCTGACCCGTGGGATTGGTGACATCTATTCCTGTGGGTATCAAACCCGCGTCTTTTATGTTAGAGTCGCCGGCCATCTCCGCCTTTCCACCTCATCGATATATATATATATATATATATAAAATTTCCTGTGGCCTATCATAGATAAATGATAAATGCAAGCTAATATCTTCAAGGTCAAACAAACTATAACTATACGCCTCCAGTCTTTATAAGTTTCAATAACCGACAAGTGATCAAACAACAAGCGTTACAGTTGGCATAAATTAAGTTTACAAACAATTTCCTTAAGTAACATTGCCTCTACTAGACACTGCGGCGTACAAACATGCACATACTTGGACGAAAGTTTAACGGAACCACTACTACTACTACTAAAAGTGTGAAAAAAAACATTAAAAATAAGGACGAAAAAGCAGCAAGAAATAGTCAGTTGACCTCGGCAACGTGCAATCGGCATACATTCTCGATCTAAAGCAAAATTGACAGACGGCTCGGCGCCATATCTCCCCCCTGCTGCGTTCAGAAGCTTCTCATCGACAGTGCTAATGCTTACCCTATATATCAATCCATCTATCTATTTAATATATATATATATATATATATATATATATATATATAAATATATATATATGACATCGGGGGCTTCTGAATTAAAATTTACACACACAATTACCTACATACATATACAACGCAGACACACGTGCACTGCCGAGGATAGCACACGCGTACAAACTAATCGCTTTCACTGTTCGTACGACATTTCAGTATCTTATCAAGGATATTGAATGGTACATTGCGTATATAGGCATATATGCAGCCGATAACCTCACGTAGTATCGTTGTGCTGAAACAGCTCAAGGGTTACGTGTACAGATACAGCTTGGCTTGCATCTGATTCGACAAAGACCGAATAGCGGCGCGAACAGAGAGGGTACATATCACCACATAGACCGGAACAGTGTTTAAAACGAGCAATGTACCAAGGTAATCTGCAGCGGTACTGCGGTGGCAGCAAGGCAGATACCAAATCGTTAGTGGCGAAGAAAACAAGCGAAATGCCGAACGAAGTACAGGTGGATATGATTTATTGCCCTCAACAAAAGCTGCAGACATCTTGGGGATAGCCTTGACTCACTTCGCAATGACTTGCTTGAGTTGTTGATCGTTATATATATAAATATATGTATATATATATATATATATATATATATATACATAAAGGTAGGTTCAAAGTAAAGGTGCGACACTGTGGGTATAACTGAAGTCTTTCTTTAAACGTACTCACTAAAAGCCGAAGCACAACTTTATCTCACTGTTCCACGAGGCGAACGCTTCTCTGTTCCCAGAATTGTTACGGCTGTGTCTTGTCATCGGTGACGATCCGCTCAAAAAGCAAGCTCTCCGTGGTATATATATCAAAGTCAATGGTGCAGAACCGATGCATACATATCAGGCTGACACATCGTAATATTCGGTTCTAAACTAGGTGGATCAAACGTTTGTAGCGTCGTCTTTCTATAATTTCAGAAATGCATGCCGTCTACAGCGAAAACGTTTTTCGAAAGTATAAGATGTAAGCATCCTTAATCCACAATTGTCCACAATTAGCAAGTGAATTGCCTCATTTAAAAAGGTAGTACGGACACCGAGAATGCGCTACGTTCGGGACAGTCAAAAACAGTTTCGGATGAAAAAACTATGCTAGAGGTCTACAAACTTCTAATGAGTGATTGCCGATTAAAGCTGCGCGAAATAGCGGAAGAACAACACATATGCATGAAAAATTAAAACAAAGTGAATACCGCACGAGCTAACAATGAAGCAAAAACTGTAATTTCCTAACCTAAGATAGCGAGAGAAGTGGACCTTGGCAACTGGGCTGATAAATTGCCCTAGCTTAACGACGTAGCCATAACGATAGTAAAACAGTTGCTCATACTTCAGCTTCAGCATGGTTCTAAGACACAAGCATCTTCATCATCTCTTCACAACCCCTAGAATTGAAAAGAAGCATTGGGTCTTACCAACCTTGTTACTCTGAGTGGCCCGACGCTAATGGCATAAATGCGGCTGGTGAAGGGCTGCATAGGGCCAACCCTAAATGAGGCCGATCCAGAAGAGTTTAAAAGCGATCTCATGAGAGAAAAGAAGGGTTGCTCATCCGCGACAGGTGCAACTCCAGAGAATACATGTTCTCAGCACGAGTGGAGGACCCCAACATAGGAAGCAGTTAATTAGATGGTCCAATCCGCTTGGCTTATAATGACACTGCAAGGGCCAACTCAGCTAGGGTGCAGCAGGTGCCTAGCCGCACATCATTCCAAGCGACTCTCCGATTACGTTCGTCGACGACATTACGATTAGGAGGATTGGTGCCGGCCTTCTGGGACTGGGCGCAACGTTGGCAGGGCCTCATCTGATGCGCAGAACCTCTCGTCGCTATGACACATCGTCCGCTCTCTTGCATCCATAACGATGGCTATTGGCAGAGCCCTTCGATCGGCTGGATTTCCAGCGATGCTACATAGGCCTAAACCAGAACAGACGGAGAACGGAGACCTAACGATATGACGATGAACCCCTTCGTATCAGGCAACCCATCTCATGGGCTGCCTGGTACGAAGTGACTGAAGAAATAAGATGAAACTGTGTCGGAATCATGTCCACGGTGTATGGTTCCATGCAGCGCATTTCAAAGTACGTAGCTGAAGTACGCGCTAGAAAAACTAGATAAGGTAAAGCCCACGTTTTTGAAGCTAGCCATTGGGTTGCCACGAAATGCGAAAAACCGTCTAGTTTACCTTATGACTTCTACTCGACCACTTGTAGAAGATCTAGTAACTAGATTCCGTCTCTCAGAAACCGCTGCTCTTATTCAGTTTAGAGAAAACTCTATGAAGAAAGTTCGAGCAGTTCCCGAAAGCTTCTTCAATTTGCCAGCAATGGTCACACAGAACTGGCAGAGACCACTACAACCCAACCGACATCTCGTGACCCGCTATTCACTTCACGGGTTTCACCATAAACTCTGCCATCGAAGAGGCTTCCACGATCCTGACGTCGGCTGTTTGTGCCGTTTATGTAACCAGCCGTGCCCTATCTACCATCTCAATCCCTGTCAGAAAGCTATTTCTCTTAGTCGCAGTTAGCTCGATGATATTTTATTACTTCTCTATAAACATGTGTTTTATTACAATGATGTATATATATATATATATATATATATATACCCTACATATGCAATACAGGTGCAATAAATAATTGAGGAAGTACACGAATGTTGAGCACGTGTATAACTTCACACCGTTCTCTTTTGAACGTTTAGGCCTAGGTTACGAGACGATATATTATATAATTAAATCTTAACAAAAAAAAAAAAAATATATATATATATATATATGTATTTATACCGCCGTCCTTATTATTAGTATTATTATTATTATTGGAGAAAATGGTGCCGCCAATCGTCTACGAAGCTAAGGGCAGCGACGTGGTCACCACCGCTACCACCACAGCGCTATGACGCCAGCCGCCTGGGTGGAAGGCCACCAACGGCACCCAGGGCACAGTCTTCTGCGGTGGACCGAGACCCCCCCCTGCCTCTCCCTCACCTGGCTTTCCAGCGTAGCCCACCGCGTTATATAACCGTGCAAATATCGTGCTGCTGATAAAGAATACGCACATAAACCTATACGTAGCCCACTATGTAGAACGATCCGTATATGCAGAAAAAAGAGAGAGAGAGAGAAATACGGGCAAACAATGCATTATAAATAACGTAATGATGACTGACGACAATGTATCAAAGGGCAAGCGCCTCTGGCCTTTCATTACTACGATGTAGCATAAGCGCTGCGGCTATCATACTATTGACCACTGCCATATGCAGAAAAAAAAAGCAATAAACAACAGCAATTAGCGTGGGTACTTTTTCGTCAATATTTTGATCGACCTCGACGTAATCCCAAGGGACGTTCTCGGTTTTGCGTGTTCGGCAGAGAAGGAACGAAAAAGCTTGTGGTCAAATCAAGACCTGCTTCTAAAGTGTGCCGGCCTTGGTTTTGTTCAAGATGGGCACTTTGTTGACTTATGTTCAAGTTGCATGAGAGCCAATGATTTCTTCAACCTAATATTAACACATATATATATATATATATATATATATATATATATATATATATATATATATATATATATATATATATAGTCTAATAAACGACGAGGAGCGGATCACGCATCCGCGTCGCTACTTCATCGCGAGATGGGTATACCAAACGCCAAGACAGAAGATGTTCAGCATGTTCCAGGCAAAGCTTACAGAAAATCGCTTGAAAATAGCGCAGAAACATTGTAAATTGACTGTGACTCGACTGCTTGACAAACACAAGCCTCTTATATCTGACGAACAGCACGGTTCGGTTTTTATCCCAGGAAGATCAACTGGAACGGCTTTAGAACAAGTCGTGCGTAATATAGAAGCTTGGTAGATTAACAACCAATGATATATACAACAGTTCTACACACTGTTTTTTTGCTGCGTTCCCCACGACCACAGTTTAACAACCATACGAGATGAGTCTAGCATCCGAGGCACATGTCCAATCTCCTCCGAAATATGCTATCAAAAAATTATATGTGTTTAGAAAAAAGGCCCATCTGATAGACACGACGGTACAATAAACAGTGGGTGTTGCCCCGGGGCGGCACGACAAGCCCATTTTCATATTTGTATATATTTCAGCCCATATTCATCTTATATGCTGCCGGACAAGCAAAATATTAAGGAGCACTAAAGCCGCACACGACCTTCTATGCACACGACCTTGTAACCACGGTCAGATTAGGGCCGCAGCTAAAATTGTATCTAAATGACACATGAAACATTTGGTGCAAGGGAAACGAACACACCATCGACACTGCCCGAACGAAAGTTCTACGGTTGTGCCGGTAGAGGCGATACGCGATCGACAAGAGGCAAATTCAAATAAGTGGCAAACATCTATAGCTAGTCAATGACCTGGTTTAAAAACCATGGGCTAAGGAAGAGTCCTAGAAGAGCAGCGGGCAAAGGCCACGGCAGAGATGATGCTCCTAGGCTACTCTTGTAGGGAGTGGACACGAATTTGGCTGCCATGCGGCCTTTTTTATATGGTTAAAAGGGCCTCAATCGTGCCTTATTGTCTCCAGACATTTGCACGGCATTTGACGGTGCAGAATCGAAAACAAATCGATAAAGATATTAAGGGATGTTTATGTAGTAAGTGAAAAAACAAATGTGGTGTACAAAGGTGTGTATGATGTACTGGAATGTACAGAAATATACATTACGAGTACAGCGACAGACAATTAGCGACGCAAGAGGAATCCCAAGGAAGCATTGCCAGAGTTCGTTTTTAACGATCCTTGGACTTCAATGCACGCTTTAACCTCCAACTTTGAGGTAGCATTGCGTATGATTAGGCGAATTTTTCGAGTCGAAGACTTTAGGTATCATCAGTCTTGTGTCATAAAAGTCAGGCAGAAGCTCTCTGAGGCCGATAACGCAAACCGACCTGTTCGATATTTACCGTAAACGCAAAAGTCAACCGGCGAAATGACCGTTGGCTTGCTCGCGATTCAGAAGATAATTTTATTATGTTGGAGAGAGCAACTTGCTAGCTTTAGTGCAGTAGTCTTGACTGCGCAGTAGTCTAGATAAGTAGACGTGGTGGCATCATATTCTTGTCAAAAGGTAAGACACAGAAAGTTTATTTGCATGTTCTGCGAATTATAGTTGAACCGTTTGAGAAGGCGCTCGCTCACAGAAGTGTATCTGGCGGAGCATATGAGCGTGTTCTGGGATAAACACTCGCGGCAGTTTAGCAGTCCAGACTTAAATCCCTTGGATTACTATGTGTGGGGCGTTCTTGAGCGAGAGTCTAAATAACTTTACATAACAACGCAGACTCGCTCACTGATTCCACCATTCAGCAGACATTTCGATAGGCAGATTTTTCAAGATACCTCTATGCGGAGACGGCATCGAACCGAAACGGTGATTGCCAGAAAACGCCGGTTACATTGGATAAATCTGACCGTCTGAAATGTCCCTAGCAGCATATGCAGATAAAATCAGTCAAATATTTGTTTTCAGTTGGATACAGCATTTCAACCAAGCGACATCAGTTATTCTGATTTAGCTGTCATACACCGAGTCCGCAATATCTTTACTCTACTGGATGCCTGTTCTAAGAGGAGATGTAATAAACAAAAAGGAAAACAAGGATATCACATTGAGAAGTAAATAAAATAATTAGATAATTTCTTTATATATATGTATATATATATATATATATATACATATATATATATATATATATATATATATATTGTTCTTATACCCTATCGGCGAATTCAAAGGTTTTCATTTAGCCTCTTGCATAAATGATACCCTAGTATAACTAGAATCCATGAGCCTTCTCAGATGAAACTGCAAGCTCTGCAAATGAAATTTGGTAATTCAAAACTGAGCCAGCCACGTAACGGTTCGAACGCGAAATCTACGGTTCCAAAGAGATGCACTGTTTGACATTTAGACTTACATCTATTTTCTACCAGGACACTACTAACCGATTCCTGGAGTTCACGACAAAAAAAAATATGTAAGCGGCTTTATTCTATAGCATCTGTGTTATGCTGCTGGTGACAATCTTGTACGTCTCACAAAGACAAGTAGTACTGTGTAATCATCGGCACAAGTTTGCTGCACGCGCGTCACGCAGGCAGGTAACGCGCGGCGGGCAATATTGATATACATAATGAAGAGATAAGCACCCATAGCCAATCTTTGGGATGTACCAATTTACATGGCAAATGGTCCAGAGGTTCACGAAGAACCGACCATCTGATAGATAATTCCAAGAATGGAATTATACACCCAGATACGAGATACGAAACTAGTGGCAAGCGATGATGAATAATCTTCTTTTAGCCATGCCTAATGGTAATAATAAATCTCAAGATCAACGCAGTCAGAGACGCCTTGTTGATATCCACAGCCACGACGAGACAACTGTGCTTCGGTATACCAGAGCACTAATCGTGGGCTGGCCGACCGCCCGGCCCTTCAGGCCTGAACTGGCGCGAAGACACCACAATTAGTGGTACACAGCGCTCTTACCAAGGAACTGGCTAAGACTAATTGGCCTATATCCTCATAATAGCCAGTAATAATAGCCAGTCGGTCTGCTGCTGACGTGAAAAGTTTCCCTTAATGAGAGGACCAACAATCGCATTCTTATAGATAGAAGGAAACTACCTTCACTGATTAGCAAACAACAGTCGGTGGTGGCGAACAATAATCGCACTTCTAGAAATACGAGGAAATCTTCCCTCACTGATTGAGGCATTAAAGACGTGTGCTATGACAATGGCAACCAAAAAAAAGGCCTTTTTGGTGACCTTTGAGGGCACGCGCCCTCCATTAGATCCGCTTTACACTTTGAAACAACTCTCTGACCATAAGGCTTGAACAAAATCATGGTTTGCGTCGTATCTGAGGGACAGAAAGCTTTAAGTAAGGATTGACCAAAATCTTGCGGAGAAAGTGACAACAATGGTGATGTTAGAGTTCCTCCAGGCTCTGTCTTAAACCCGTTTTGTGTTCTATTGTTCACATTATATTGGGTTCCGTCATATGGAAACACAAATAAACAAAACCTACCAAAGAGATGATCAAGTTAGCGTACGCGGCATTTGTAGATGTTTCGTACGTTACCCTATTGCTGTGTGGGGAAACGCCTAAAGGACAGTAGTGCAAATACAGCAGCGCTAAGTTCGAATCTCAGGACAAATAGGAGCAAAGATATCGTCATTTCGCGACATGATACGACAATTCGTACATCAAGAGCCTATCTTTCGGACAGCGGAAGTCGGGAGTAAGCTCCTTTACAGTATTCCCGACGCGGAGAAGTTAAGAAAGGGATGATCGAGGGATGCCCCTCGTGTATTCCTGTACTTATTCCAATAAAGCCAAAAAAATCCTTTCGGGGCTGACTCTCAGCCAAGATTTAACGTCCATGAGACTGCTTTTCGCATTGCTTCATAGACGGACCCCCATAAATACAAATGTGCAACGGTGGGGTTCGAACTCGCGCACCTATGTGTCTCCTCCGGTCACGAGGCGCAGGCACCACGCCACCGGGCTTGACAGTCCAATAAAGCTACACATATATATATATATATATATATACAAAACAAGTATATGTATATATACAGATAAATGAGTGATCCATAGCAGAAGTCAAATGATCGAACGATATATGATTTAACAACAATGATAAAGCCGCCGGTCGGTCGCCATAGACACGGCGGTGGCGGTAGCAGCGGCATCGACACCGTCACAATCACCATCCCCGACACTCCGTGCCCCGTAGCGTTGGGCAGGGGGAGCCGCCGCGATTTAATTTTTTACCAGCGTTCCTGTAGCGGTTGTCTGACCGCCAACTATGTATGTATACATGTATATATTTATATACGTGTATGTATGTATACATGTATATATTTATATGCATGTATGTATACATGTATATATTTATATGCATGTATGTATACATGTATATATTTATATACATGTATGTATGTATACATGTATATATTAATATATATGTACGTATGAAGTACGTCGTAATCAAGAACGTCCGTGTGTGAGCGATTGTGTGAAGGATTTATCTGGGATTCAATGCGATCGACAAGCTATCGTCGTACGTATCGCTACTGAACAACAACAACAACAACAACAACAACACGTTTCTCCGTGTGCGGACGTCGTAGTCGTTGGACCGACCAGCTGCAATGCAGCAGGTGGCGGTTGGACGAGGTTGTGTGTGAGGCAGAGTGAAGTCGTGTTGCAGATGCGAAGGCAGGCCTCGTTTTGCTGCTGCCTTCGCATCTGCAACACGACTGGCTACCGACCGCCGCCAACGCTGCCAATGGAAACTTCAATAGCAGGACGACACGGTGGTGAAGACAACGACGACGACAACGACGACGACGACAACGTTGTTCAGCGCCGGGAAGACAATATTCATATCACATCAGTGACTCGCAGTCAGTCAGTCAGTCAGCAAACCAGCCAGCCAGCCAGCTGTCCAGAAGAAAGGCGGTTTCTGCGACCGCACCGCGTCTCTGTCACTGTAGCAGCTGCAAGCTGCTACGGCGGCTACGCACGGCCTTCTCTGAAGCAAGCGCTGGCCGTCCGCCTATACTGCTGCCTATACAGTCGCAGCTACTGGGGTGCGGGGGGGGGTGGGGGGGGGGGGGGGGATCGCCATCGGATCGGGAGGCGGAGGTACGACGCGATCGCCAACATTACAGCTACTACAACGAGAATAGCAGCAGCAGCAGCAGCAATAGCAACAATATCAGCAACAACAACATTAGCAACAATATCAGCAACAACAACAACATTAGCAACAACAACAAAAACATCAGCAACAACAACAACATTAGCAACAACAACAACAAAAACATCAGCAACAACAACTACAACAATAACAACAACACTATCAGCAACAACTACAATAGTAACGACAACAACAGGAACACTAACATCAGCAACAACAACAGCAACAATATTAGCAGCAACAACAACAGCAGCAACAATATTATCAGCAACAACAACAACAGCAGCAACAATATTATCAGCAACAACAACAGCAGCAACAATATTATCAGCAACAACAACAGCAGCAACAATATTATCAGCAACAACAACAGCAGCAACAATATTATCAGCAACAACAACAGCACCAACAATATTATCAGCAACAACAACAGCAACAGCGACAACAATAACATCGGCAACAGCAACAATAACATCGGCAACAAAAATAACAACGTCAGCAACAAAAATAACACTTTCTACCGCTGCTGGCTTTAGTTAGTTTTCTGATATACCAGCTGTTAGCATTACCACTAGCACTACTGCTGCTATGAAGGCGATTTTTTTTGTTGATTTACGATTGATTGACTGATAATCAACACGACTGTGTGATGGCGACAGACTGCGCTAATTAGACTAATACTAATATATTAAAGTAGACTAATAATAATATATTAAAAGTTGCCAAATTAGATATAGTTCGATTTGCTTCAGGAAAACAATAATAAACATCATCAGCATCATAATAAAATGATCATAATCACGGCATCAGCAATAGCAGAAGCAGCAGTAGGTCTAGCGGAAAAGGCAATTAAAATAACGCCTAAAAACTGGACCTCTTGGAAGCCTGGACCAAGGAGTCCAGTGTCTAGTTCTACCATTCTACCAGTCTTCCAAGCTGGTCCAGTCAACCTCTGCACTACAGGACCAAAGCCTAGCGGAATTGACTCGCACAATGAATTAGAAGTATATGTACATTTTTAAGTAATTGCTCTTGCGCCACCACCATTCGAATCAGAACAAGATAAAAGACAGGAGACAAAGAGGATGATATTAAAAAGATCAAGATCAACAATAACAGAAACACAGCAGCAACGACAACAACAACAGCAACAACAACAACAACAACAATATTAATAACATCACCAAATACAATGACAACAACAGCAATAGTAGTAATATGAGCAACGGAAGTTGTAGTAAAATTAACAGCAACAACAACAACCAAAAGAGTAGCTGTATCAACAACAACAACAACAACAACAACAACAACAACAACGACAACAACAACAACGGCAGCAGCACAAAGGACAACGTCAAGAACAACAGAAACAAAAACAATACCGCCAACAACAGCACAGGAAGCAGCTATTCAAGCAGCAGAAATACAAACGATATTCGAAATTGTTGTGATTGGCGGTCGGCCACCTGTCAACCGAGCTGGACATCCACAATTGTGTGAGACGAACGAACGAACGAAGGAAGCCACAGCGGAAACGGTGGGACAACGCCAACACCGTCAGTGTTGAACGTTGGCGTAAACGCTCCAACCCCCTCCGTTTCCCTCCTCCTCCGCTCCTCCGGTCTCGCCCCCCCTCCCCCCCTCCCCCCGGTCAACGCTGCTGTCATGGGTCGCATGCAGCAGTGATTGTTGTCACTAACCAACAGCAACACATCACCATCATCGTCATCATCATCAGTATCATCATTACCATCAACAACATCTGCATCATTACCATCAACAACATCTGCATCATCATCATTAACATCAACAACATCTGCATCATCATCATTACCATCAACAACATCTGCATCATCATTACCATCAACAACGTCTGCATCATCATCAATACCATCAACAACATCTGCATCATCATTACCATCAACAACATCAGCATCATCATTACCATCAACAACATCTGCATCATCATTACCATCAACAACATCAGCATCACCATTACCATCAACAACATCTGCATCACCATTACCATCAACAACATCTGCATCATCATTACCATCAACAAAATCTGCATCATCATTAACATCAACAACATCTGCATCATCATCATTACCATCAACAACATCTGTATCATCATTACCATCAACAACATCAGCATCATTGTCATCATCATCACCACCATCAACATCATTCTTATGGTGCCTTCATCATGCCGGACGCCGTCACGCCTCCGGACAGTCAACGGCAGGCCGATACGACAGCATGGCTGTCGTATCGCGGCTGCTCGATACGAACAGAGAATAATACTACAGAAACTTAAGTCGATAGAGGTAGCAGCAGCAGCAGCAAACAGCTACTACTATATATACTATTCTACTATTGTAGCTGCAGCCCTAGCACCACCAGCCGTTTTCTTGACTTTATTCATTCCGAATAGTCGGAGTTGGCGAACAACCGATAAACAAACAAGCGAGACGACTTGGCATCACCCACCCACGTCCGGCAGGCCTCGGCTTGCTGAACGTTGTTACTGCTACTGCTGCGTTTATCCGATTCCAGACACCAAATCATGCTAATGATCCTCGTACGATTACTGGTAAGTAATACTATTACTAGTTATTAATAATAATACGAATATTCCTAATAAAAATGCCCGTGCTAACTGTAGTGAGAAAATAGTTAATAGTAACAATACCCGTGCTAAACGTAGTGACATAACAGCTATTAGTAATAATGCCAGTGGTAACATAGTGCTTGAAACACTGCTAGCTAATCGTAATCAAATTGAGCCCGAATTTTGTTGTTGCCTGTTTGTTTTCTTTCTTTTTTATTGAAGGACAAACACGTTATCTTAGTATATGTGGGTAGTTTTTCTGAACCAATCAACCAAACATTCGTGCGTGCTAGCATATGATTTACTATTGAAAATAACTACTTGGAGCTATTTGTTAACCAGCGAATTAACATAAAGCTAGTTAGTAAGTTAGTCGAGCCCGGTGGCGTGGTGGCTTAAGTCTGCGCCTCGCAACCGGAGGAGACACATAGGTGCGCGGGTTCGAGCCCCACCGTTGCACATTTGTATTTATGGGGGTCCGTCTATGAAGCAATGTGAAAAACAGTTCCGTGGACGTTAAATCTTGACTGAGGGTCAGTCCGAAAACTTTACTTTAGTTAGTAAGTTAGTGCAACGGTATACGTGCGCACATGTATGCATGCAATATGTATATTCCCGCGTACGTATTTGTCGGTGTACAACTGCTGCTTATGCAGCCTATATATATATATATATATATACAAACAGGTTGCACACCATGGCAATTATTGTTACTGCTAATATGCGGTTATTTTACTAATCAAAAAGAAGACCAAGATATTGTGTGACCAACACATAGGTCCCGCGAGACTTCGATCTAGAGGTTGTTGCTGTTGTAGCTGCCGCTTTTTGTCAGTATTGCTGTCATTGTTATTTTTGCTGCTGCTGCTGTTGTCGTTGTTGCTGTCGCGCATGATACCTTTAGTATATATAAATATATATATATATATATATATATAGAGGGAAACCGCTTGCCTGGTTTTCTGAACCAGCTGCACACCGCAACCAAAGTCTGTTCGGCTCGTGCGGGAAAATTGCGGCTCAAAATAAACGGCGACCGACGATCGGCATTAGACAGCTTCTTCTAGTCGTATTTAGTTTTCCTTTCGGAAAAAAAACTGCTATTAGTACGCGTACAGCCAGTATTGCCAAGTGTTTGCCAGTTCGTATCCATGTTATTATTATTTCACTCTCTTTTGGGATAAGCACTCTTTTAGGGAACGTTGTCTTAATTTTGTCTAGTTCAGCCACCTGGCTACTCGTTAGGTCATACCATACTCACGCAATCCCTTAAGAATCAACGAATGGTATGGAGCAGCTCTTAGAAATGTGTTAATAACGTCTCAAGTTAGAGTTTTTGAGATGAAGCTCCTGACTTCACACTTCTCCTGAGAGATGTTTCGGGACCTACAAACCCGCCAAACCCATTTTCTCCCCATCCCTTTGGCTCAGAATTGCGTGGCAGTTCTTCGACATGACTCCACATCTGAGTATCGAAAACAGAATATGTGTTCTACTGGCACTCCGCGAAGTGTAAAACTATACGTGAAAGGACTTCTTCTATTTCGGAACCTCAGAGCCTTGGTTTTCATACCGCTGATTGTAAGTTTGGTCTTGGTTTTCATACCGTTAATTCTAAGTTCGGAAGTTCCCACTCTATTGTTTCAGTTACTTAAGGACGTTCTTATAGATCCCTTCTAGATCTGTTGCATTTAAAGAACGATAACGTTGGTACATATAGTTACGTTTATCGAGAAATGCAAAAGGAGAACAAAGTCCGGAATTAGAGATGGTATTGAGGCTGGTAACGCATATTACTTGGGCGGATTTTAATATATATATATATATATATATATATAAAGGAGAGAGAAAAAGCAAAACGCAAAATAAAATCGGAACGGATTTGAAACGCAGAAAAAAGTTTTCTGTTGAAGACCTGATAAATGGCATCTCATGAACACAGCTAAATAAGCGGCCGCCGTTGCGATATACTGTATTGACAGCTAAGTGGGTCTTTCGCTTAAACACACTCAGTATTCCATTTGGCTATATACATAGTTAAGCTTGTGGTTAGCCCAGCATACGGTGAAATCCCAAATGGTTTACTACCATCACAATGTAAAATTCATTTAAATGCAAAATTCATGATAACTGCTATGAATTCTGCAGCTTTGATGGATTCGAAGTCAATCTACAACGGCCTTCGTTAGGCAAACAATAGTAACATAGTAATGTTAAACATTGTAGTACACATATGGAAATGTCGTGTATAAACCTCTAACTTAGGCAATCGAAAACAACCGTTAAACGTTACACAAAACAATTGTCCGGCTGCATCGTATACTGTGCACATCTAACATAATACGAGCCGTACACCAACAAATCGCAAAGACTTCTGCGCTCCCGGGCGATTCTGTGTGCATTCCTAAATCAGCAGACACGACGACCAGGCAGTGCTTTGAAACTTCCACAAGCAACACGGAGCCTTCATAGCAAAAAGGATTTAGCTCCGACCAACTTGTCGAATGAGGAAACTTCGCCTGGCAAATCACCCAAGGCAATAACAATCTGAGAAAATGCTATAAATAAATATATATATATATATATATATATATCATACTGACTATAGTGGTAAGAACAATAGCGACGAATTTAGATGCTGCACGGCTACTTGCATTGCGTTATTAATCTTATCATCATCATCCTACTTATGTTAATGTTACACAAAATTTCTCTAAATGTTTGTACTGCAAATTAGGGTAGGCAATTATCCTTTGGAAACGTGTACGCCACAATTCAAGTTCACCAAGCGTAATGGGAACTTTCCCACTATTTCCTAATGTGCCAAGTATTGCAATGGCGTCTCCTCGCTGAACATAGACGAATAAACGCCGGCAAAGGAAGTTGTTTCCGTTGGCAGCCGTCAATTGCTCCGATACTTTATGAGGTCGCGAGGTAAGGGGCCCAGACCACCCAGCGCCTCGAATGCCATCCGCAGGAAATAGTAAGCCCGTGCAAGTCTGCATTTTTTTCCGCAATTTATTCTGCTCTGTGGCCTGCGTGACCACGTATTCAGGCTTGGGTGTAGCGCGACCAATAATAGACGAAATAGTTACGGTGTCATGAAACGCCAGACCGCCCTGCCCCTGCTCGAAAGGTACTGGGGCTGAGCCATCGTCCATCAACGTTCAGTAACTCGGTCGAACTGTGCCCGAATGAAGCTGTTTTCAGCCAACGCAGGGTCAGAACGAAAATGTTGTTGATTGCCTACCCGTCGCCAGCACGTATATGATTCCTTAACTCAGACGATAAGTATAAAAGAGTTCAATTTCCGGCCACTGGCTTCACAGAAGTTCAGATCGCTCAACTTCTGCAATTATAAGCTACGGTCTTACGAAGCTAAAATCATACTCAACGAACCGAAGTGGGGTGTGAAGTGGTGCCATGAACTGTACTTCTACATAGCTGTAGAAGAGTGTCGGCCTACACAGTGGAGGATATAGTCTTGCGAATTAAAGAGTTGTAGCAGCACAGCCTCATAAACTGGGAGGAAATTCGCCAACTTCCAGGAAAACTACTTCAGGACGCCATCCAGGCACCGAAGCAGCGAATTAATGAAACTGTGCGGAGCACACGAACGACGGGACCAAAAATCTCCTCAAGTTACTGAGTAGGCAAGTGGCGTCAACAGAGAATAAAGAAAGTGCCACGTGGGATGCAAAGTCAGAGGACGAAGGCATTATCGAAAACCTCGAATTATTTAGTCGTCCGATAAAAATTAATAAAACCAAATACAAAAAAATCCAACAGAATTACAGGAGAAGAAAAACAAAAATTCATTATGGATGGAATTGAGCAGCCTTGGAACGAATGTGATAATAGATCATGGAGATCTAGGACGAAAGAGGAGTGTTGTGTCCCGATGTCGAACCACAGAAGAGGACAATGTGGTGGCGCGAATCAAGGGAGAAATAGAGCAAGCAGTGACCCTCGAGAGACGATCAGAGATATCGAAACGAGAGTGGCCAGACAAGAATATCAAAAATATCAAGCTCACGCAGGCCAATATCGTTTCCTCGAAAGGTGTCCGCTTTCTGGTAATCTCTAAAAGGTCTGCCTCGGCTTCAAAGGTGTGCCAAGTGTTGTCGAGCCTGGGAGGGTGGGCAAGAATCGGGATTTAGTGGATTTGTGAGTCTTACACTAGTCACGCAGGCTGCTAATGATGCACGGAAATCATGCATTTCCAAACTTTCCAGAAAATATCAGAAAAGCATGTATCCTTGTTAGATACCTGTGTCCTATGAGATCCTCTCACCCTCGATAGGGAAATGAGAGGGCTCTCAATATATTGCCTCGACATAATGAAACAGCATTGTGACATACGCACAGACCATTTTTGACACATGGTTTCTTAACAGGCAGTTGAACGCAATCTGAAAGTTAAGTTTCACCACGATGCCGTCGGCAAGGTGCGTGAGCCGATCATGGAGTGCCTCACGTGAGATGCTGCTCCGGTGGAGGCCGATAGCCTCTGTGGTATTTGAAACGTTTGGTAACAGTTTTGAGGCTTCATGCACCACAACCTTTCCACTAATGGTGGCCGCTGAATTGTCGACTTGCATCTGATACACGAGATGGGCCTCCATAACGATCAGAATAAAGATCAGAGAGAGTTGCTGTGGCGCTTTGGGGGCATTGGGAAGCTTGTCCTTACGTACTATTATTGTTAACCATATCAAGCTCACTTTATGGGGATGCAGCGTCAGTAATTTCAGGTCAAAGAGGTTCAATCTCTGGGGCTGCGCAAATCATCCGTCCAAGAAATGTAAGGCACATTAGTCGTAAAGCTCTTATAATTTTTCTCCTATTTATCTATTTGCAGCAATTGACATAAGGAGTGCAACTCGCACAGCTCTGCTTGCGCAACGGTTGCATGACAAACGTGAGAGCGCTAATCCCGGTTTTTAAATATAACAAGCAGCAGGAATACTTGTAATAATTAGGGAAATGAATAGGGAAGAAATCGTTGCGAGACATATATATATATATATATATATATATATATATATATATATATTAATATGCTACTGTTTTTAACGTCGACATTATTAAATTATATTGGCCGCTCTTATTCAAAAATTATGAAGACAACACGCAAAAACTTTTATCTCCCAATATTCAGTTCGCAATCTCACCAACGCCTAGCAGATCTACTAAATACTGGCAAGTCACATCCACACTTGAGATCCCTTCAGTCTTTTAACACATTATATGTATATATATATGTATATATATATATATATATATATATATATATATATATATATGTATATATATATATATATATATGTATATATATATATATATATATGTATATATATATATGTATATATATATTATATGTAATATATATATATATATATGTATATATCTATATTATATATATCTTATATATATATATATTCTTATATATATCTATATATATATATCTCTATATATATATTCTTTATCTATATATATATCTATATATATATATATATATGTGTCGACTTCCAGTGGATCTGTCAGTTAGCTAATTCAACCCATAGCGACAACACTCGTATATCTAACGGTGTCTTCTTGAACGCGGACAGGAAAAGAATACCCGAGCGCATCTTAATTAGGCAAAAGGTCAGAAGCACGTGACCTGGCTGGGAGACATCACGGGGAAAATTCACAAGTAAGCGACACTTAGTACCGAGAAACGGGGTTGAACGGACGTTACAGACGCGGAAATGTCATTTTGCTATTGTTTTTGTCGTTGTTTTTCGGGTATTGTTACTGTCGTTGCTGCCTTATTACTCGTGCTCATACCTCACTTATAATCCTACAATCGTCTGCTTTTGTTGTTGTTATTGCTGCTTTTGTTGTTGTTAATGCTGCTATTGTTGTTGTTGTTGTTGCTGCTGTCACTAACGCTTCAGTATTGTTGTTAGATTAACTTTTTTTTAAAATATACAATACGGTTTTCACAGTTGTTGTTCGTTTCAAATTGTTCATACTGTTAAATCATACTTGGGTTGACGTTGCCAGTTAGTTACCTGTAAGTTCTGTACGACGCATTATGCCTTCGGTCCAACGATGCCTGTTGAGATTAACGTGAAGTTTGCAGTTGCAACTTCCAATTCACTAGCCAGGGTATCAGCCATTAGAATGTCATGTTGTCTGCCCTTAGCTCGCGAACAACGATTGTCCGTATGAGAAATTTGCGAGGAAGAGATAGATGGCGACACAAGCGGTTGGGCGGCGATTGGGCTCACAAACAGACGTCCCGTAATACGAGCAGCGTCTATGAATGAAACATTATTGTCGCTGCTAGCTGGCACTGTGCTCTGTCGCCACGGACTACATGCAACATGCAATAGGCGAACGCACGCGAATTGCAGAACAACAGAGCGTATTCGGTGCTTTATCCATCACTCCCTGCTCTCTTTCTCTCTGCTCACGGATCTCTCCCATCATATGCTCATGCGGCGGCATGGTTTGGCGCGGCCGAGCGGTGCCGATCGACCTTTGCCCAGTAGGCCATCTATGCCACCGTAAATTTGTGGTACCTCCGAATGACAAGAAATACTCGCGCGAGAGCACTCGTCACGAAGATGACGAGCTCGATGAGAAGACCTCGCTCGTTCGATTCACGCTCCATTTTGTCACCGGCGCCGCTCGACGCGCACCGGACATAGGCTGTTACATGATCGGTAAGGCACACCGTTGTTAAGGCGCACTTCGTGTGCGTCTCGTCGTGTCACCCAAGCGAGACCAAGGCAGGTGCGGCGGTCGCAGTCCACGAGATTGATGATAATGATAATGATAATGGCATGGGCGGCAATGCTGCGGCTGCACCTGCACCGTGGTTGTAGCGCAAATCACCACCGCCGCAAGGTGTTGCTCTACTCCAAGCAGTTGAACTTGGCTCCACTGCTCAACGGCATTCGCAAGACACGCATGGATGGATACACCCTCCGGACAAGCTCAACACTGTTTTGTCAACACAAAAGAAAAAACAGTAGACACTCCGAATGGGTACCACGACGGCTAATGCCTTCCAAGCTCACAGAGGTATCACAAATGCTTAGTTCCTCGTTGTTAGGATATCCACGCACAGATCAGCTGCCGCTGACAGGAAGTGCTTCTGAACATTTGTGTCCCTGCTCGGCAGCGACGTCTCGCAAGTGTCGAGTGCAAAAACAAGAACGAAAACACGGTAGAGTGAGGACTTCAGAGAGAAGAGAGGCAAGAGTCAACCCCGAAGGACACCTTCTCTCTTTCAGGGGCAGCTCGTTATCGTCAGTTATCGCGGACTTCGCTACGTCGTCGAAGACGCGCACTGTCGATGATCAAGGAGCTTGTCGGTTCTCCAGCACGCACGAAAACCTACATATAGATGCACCTACACAGATATGGGATACATGTATAAACATATATGTAGCTCTATCTCTCACTCTCTCTCTCTGCCCCTCTCTCTCTCTCTCCCTGTGTTTCTACAGGCTCCTGCGGATGCGTATGATATATCCCCTGTGTCGTGGAGCTTCGATGGCGGAACTGGTGCTGCGCCTTCACCTGTTTTTCTTTTCGCCCCCACTCCGATCGTGGCTCGTATCGCGTACTATCGGGATATTCCTCTCTAGAGGCCACGACGAGGCGAGAAAGCTGCGCTTGCCACTAGGCTGTGTATGTGTAACGAACTCAAAGAAACGTGCACGTCGAAGTACACAAGCGTACATATGCAAACACCGTGATAAACCGACGCACCAACGATCGACCAACCAACCAACCAGGCAGGCCTGTCTACTTCTCGGACACTTCAACTGTTGCCATCCAACGTGCGGCCTCCCCTCTCGCGGTCTGCCTGCGTTGCTTGCCGTCGGCCGCTTTGCTTGAAGCCGGCTTTTCGCACTTCGGCAGCGCGCAACACACCACCCGTCCGTGCGTTGTCCTCCTCGCCCAGACGGCGTGGAGCGGCGTAAAGCGGCGATGCATTGCGACTCTCCCTCTGATGCGGCTTTAGCCGGCGGGGCAAGGCCAAAGCCAGCACTAGTCGCTCCGCGATATGGGACCTTCTCTCGCTCTCCCATGAAGAAGCTGTCATCGTGCGTACCGCAAAGTGGCTATCCAACCCACCGCGGTGGTGAAGACCAGTCTTCCGTCTAGTCGAAACCACTCAGAAAAATGCGCGTCTCAGAATCCCTTTACCATGCGACGGTATCAGCACTAATAGCCACAGTAGTGGTAATAGTAGTAGCAGTTAGCATTAGTCGTATTGATACAAGTCGTTATGCTAATAGGGAAATGCAGAAAGAGCCCCAGGAGGAACCGCGGGACCTTACCACGTAGCCAGCCAGCCATCCTACCATCGCCCGTGGGAATATATATTATATTGCCCACGAGACGGGTATATATATATATATATATATATTGATCGAGGACGGTGACATTACGAGTCGTGGGTTCGATTCTAAAGCGAAACATTCCCTTCCCAAGCAATATTTAAGCGACCATTCACATTTTAGTTTGTTAGTATAGAGAAAATAATATATATATATATATATATATATAAAAAGAGAGAGGGATAGCGGACCGGTACGCTTGACCAGCTGAGCCCTCGACGCATTCTCGACAAACCACCGACAAGGCACACAGAGCGCTAGAATATGAGACACCTCCCGCAAAAATTGAAGTACTGCCATGCGATTCCGACCCTAGGAGGGTGGAAAGGTATCGGTATTAGTGGGTTTGCGAATTCCCACAACATTCACTGCTAGCTGCCAGTGAGTGCGACGTACAGTTCTTGGCGAATCACACATGCTTCTAGGAATATTGGGAGGACGCCAAGTGCTACGTGCGTCCTCTGTACGATGAGAATGAGAATGTGACCCGCACTCTCAAACCCAATACATACCTTAAGAAAAAAAAAGCACAGGTCAACCGTAAACTAGGACGCCGTTTAGGGAGTACTTACTGTTGGATGCTAACGAATGAAAAGGGCTGAATAGCAATTGCCTTGTATGCCTCGGCAGTCAAGGGGAATAAGCATGAACCGCAAAGAGCCAGACAAAAGGCTAGTCGCCCAGAGTCTTTCCCCCACGCAAGCAAGTCCTTGTATGGCTCCTATAGTATAGCCTGCCCTGGACCACTTGTGAGGCGGAGGAACGTGTATTTCAGTAGGCAGGAACAACACTACAAGTCCTACACCGCCCGGCATTGTGATCGGACAGAAGGTTTGCCAATGCATTTCAGTGGGTAGTCAGCTATCTAAAGTTCAACACAGTCAATAAGCGTATGGTGCATTCACGCCTTGCTAAACATGAAACTCTGGCCACAGAATGCAGACTAGCTTCCTTAGAGGCTATAGACGAGTGGACACCCGGATACGGCTAGGAGGAGCGGAAGGGCTATTACCAGCTTTTGGCATAGCTCAATGGCCCAGGGGAGGGGGGTGTGGAACAAAAGTAACCTCTTCCCCTACATCTATCCTCTGTCACCTCCATGTGGATTAAACGAGCAGAGAAAGCAGGAAATACCAGGAAATACACCGCCCCCTGTATAAGATGCAGTGAAGTTTGCTTAAGAGGTTCATAATTAGCAACGTATTCCCAGAAAGCAAACTTAGCTGGAGCAACACTGTGTGTTGCCAGGAGGGAAACCTGTCATGGTTCGTAGTTAACTGTGTATCGCGAGTACGGCTTCAGCTTCTGTTTCTGCTGGGGTTAGAACCCCTAAAGCCTGTTGCTTTTATTGCTTCCACGTGTTTAATGTTGACATTCACAAATATTAATAATAATAATAATAGTAATAATAATACATTACTGTTGATATTGCTACCACGATTTTCCACGAGTTTCGATTCCTCAGGTCCTTCCTTTTGCAACGATAGCAGCTCAGTCAGTAGTTATTCCATTCCTCCATTCCAAGACAGAATGCGGTTTAAGGTTAAATTCACTATCGCAAAAGGCGTGATCTGCTGGACACTGAACGAGAGAGGTGTTTCTGCGTGGGCGCGTGCGTGCGTGTGTGACAGAGAGGAGAGAGGGCTGCAGAGCAATAGAGAAAAAAACTAGATAGCTAAATGCCAAACAGGGAAGTGAAGTAAGGCGGGGGTTGGAGGCGCCGAAAAGGGCTCGACCTATCGAACTCAATGCACAGTACCACGACAGATGGACAGACAGATTGACAGATCCCCAAGGGTGTTCATGATGTTCGTGTGCAGTCCAGTCAGCGCACGTATCCGGGGACAACGTGAGTTTTGGTCTGCACTGCAGCGTGTGTGTTCTTCACCTCGTCTGGATTGTATACAATAATAATAACAACAACAACAACAATAACAACGACAACGATTATGTTATTGTTACTGTTGCCATTGATGCTGCTGGTTTTGCTTTGGATTTTGTCGTTGTTGTTGCTATTGCTGTTGCTTGTCGCTGGTTTAGCGTTGAATTATTTTGTCGTTGCGATTTCTACTGTTGATTTCTCTTGCTTCTGTTGTTGCTTGCTGCTCTGTTCACGCTGGCTACTACACGAAAGTACTATCGACAGCAGTGTCGTCCATCCCACGCCGATGTTAATGTGACGACCACTTTCCCCAACGACGACGACGACGACGACGGCATTCCCTGAGGCCAAGGCAGGGTCTGCTACCGCTGTCGCTGCTGCTGAAGCCGCTGATGCTAACTTCGTCACCGAAATAGCCGGCCAAGCTGTCCGTCCGTTCGTGTATTTTATCTGCTGGGGCGGCCTTGCGAGATCCGCCGTAGCTGTCCAACCGTCTGGCTCTGGTCGAGCGATCTGTCGCCGTTTGGTTGGTTATTCGGCCACAAACATCGCGAATAACATCGCGCGCGACAATATCGCACAACGACGACGACGAGGACGGACAATATAAATGTAGGAAATGCAATCGCAACAACAAATACAACAACGACGACGACGACGACGATGAAAGCACCACCAACAACAACAACAACAAAAACAGCGAGAAAAGCAGTGGCCAGAAAACAACAATATACTCATATAACGACAACAAGACAGGAATAGAACTGCAGTAACCTGAACAACGGCAGCAACAACAACAACAGCAGCAGCAGCAGCGAGTGCCGACGTCGACAGGGAAATTCACTTTTTTAATTAAACAACATTAAAATAACACATTTAATCGCAGCAGCAGCAGCAACAGCAGCAGCAACAACAGCAACAACAACAACAACAACAAAAACAAGGCAAATAAGCAAAGTCCAATGAAGAACTAATCGACGTCAATTTCTGGATGGAACGACGTAGAGGCAATCGATATACGCCAACTCACAGATACACAAGTACGTATGTCGAAAATTGCCGCCAGCAATCAACCTTGCAAAAGCAGCAGGAAAATCTAAGCAATTAACATAGAAGCAAGCATATAACAATAAGCGCATAAAATATTATCACCGTAGGACCTAATGTGAGGGGGGGGGGGGCAGGGATTCAGTACTCTTTAGCCGATTACTGGCGTAGCGATAAAGCGGGCGAGAGTCTCAAATGTTTCCAACTCTGGACTCAGATGAAATACGAAGCCTTCTCGTCACTTTTGTTAGCTTATGTTCAAGAAACTGAGATGCAGTTTTACAAGACCTTCGTTTATGAGCAAGATGATTCTTCAAAAGCCTCAGTATTCTAATAGAGCCATAGGAGGTCAGTCCGCGTAGTAAACGTGCTCAATAACAATGAAGAACCATTAAGTGTACATGAGAGATGCAATCGGACAATTCACAAAAAAAGCTAGCCCAGTTAACACCATCTAGACGACTGGCAATGAAAGCGGCATCCAACCTTTTACAATCGAACCGAACATTCGACGGCATAATATATCTAACGATAATAACCGATGATAGATTACAAGCAGCGCTTAATTGATTAATACAATGGAACATAATGTTCACCAATATAACATTGCGTTATATTTCAGAAGCTACAGAAGCGATCCCTCACCCGAATCAATTGCCACCACACAACCGGATCAAGGCACTAACTTTGAACATCGTTAATGGCGAGAAAGGGCTCTCTACATAATTTATATACGCATTTCGCGGACATCTCGTAAAACCTTTGACTTGTACATATTTGCATTTGGTATATATATACCTACAACTAGTTTTTCATATATATATATATAGGTACAATTTGACTTTGCAGCGCAACACTTCTTCTGTTGGTCAACTCACTCTCTCTGTGTTCTCTCAAACATTCCAATATACACGTTATAAATGTTACGAGAGCATATACATATATAAATGAAAAACAAAAAAAAACATATGCGTTCTGCTGATATGAAGCTACGGCCAACATACGAAACTGTTGAATATAATATTTGATTCCGGATAAAATCTGACTTAAAACTCGACAAAATGTGCCACGGTGGTGTCCTTAACCCAGGACAAAGCCAAGAAGACATAAACGTTTCGATTTGTCTACTAGAGCAACTCGTACGGACGCACCGAATATATAAGCATCCCGACATAAAAACATGGTTGACTTAGCCAATAGCTATGCAAAGTGATTGCCAGTCCTTTTCAGTCAAAGTTAAAATGGGCTGGTCATGATTTTGAGTCACCGAGCTCCAAATTAAGATACGGCCACTTGCATACACAAGCCGGATAAGTGGGAAAACGCATCCTCGACAATCCCGACATTTTTCCAGTAGAGTCGCGTGTGCAAATACGGTGAAAAGCCGGAAAAATAACCAGTTGACTTTATTGAACATAAGGTTAAGGTAGAAGCCGAAAAATAACTAGTTGACATAAGGTTAAGGTAGAAGCCGAAAAATAACTAGTTGACATAAGGTTAAAGTAGAAGCCGAAAAATAACTAGTTGACTTTAATGAACATAAGGTTTAAATAGAACGCGAAGGCCGACAATATATGTAATTATAAATATTCTTATATGCGCAATATGTTGGATACGCTAAGAGGGTGACGCTGCTTTAACTATCATGCGTGTGGGCGTTCACCGTTCTGATGATAAATACAGACGCGTTTCCGTGACAACTTTTAACCCCTAAGTTATACTCCTAATACCAAGGTAGCTTCGCTTCAATGGACGCAAATTCAATGCACAAAAATAACATTAATAATCATATACGGAAGAGCAAGTCTTGACGCAAAGCCTAATTAGACAAAATTAGTAGGCGATATATATATGAATATATATATATATATACAGTCTAAATTCCTTCGACCTGTTGCATTGAGATGTAAGGTAGAGCGTAGCAGTCTCGACTTAGTACCTATATCAGAACGACACTCGAGAGCAGATTTTGAAAATGTACGCACAAATCTCTCAGTCGAATAGACTTCCCATCTTTTTTTATGTTCGCAACAACAATCTGCGCAGTACTCACATCATATCGTCGAAAATAGTTGCACGATCTGACCGAATCAACAATGTGTTTTCGTGGCGCATGGCGAAAATGCTAAAAACCATGAACTAGATATATCATTTTATATACTGTACATATATGATGCAACGGTACTATTTCGACCTATTACATGGTAAATTATTCTCTATGCCTCTTATATTGTGCATTGTGCATTGAATGCATAATTTTCGTGAATAATTATGTATATAATTGTCTACCCTTTGAAAACAATAAAGGAGCACTTGAAAAAATATATCAACTTAAGCTTGCGCGACTTAAGTTTACCAGGGACAAAGAATGAAGCAGTGTAAAGCGTCGGCGGAGCTCCATGATATAGTGGGCGAAATCTTACACAAATCGAATCGACTGTTATTCCATGGGCGAACGCTCTTTACAGTTCTTACAGCGAAATTCGCTCCAAAAACGTTGAGTTTCTAGCAAATTAGCGCCCGTCGTGAAATGTCCGAATTGAACCTTCAGGAGGTAAGCAGAATATCCTGCATTGCTTCAGGGGGCGATTACAGGAGACGAGTCGTGGATACATGGTTACGACATCGAGACCAACGCCCAATCCTTCCAGTGATGTTTCTAAGGATAGATTCGATCAAGAAATTCAAACAGAGCTGATCTAACACCAAGGCCTTTTGACTGTTTTCCTGGACTACAAAAGAATTATCTTTCACACAATTTTGCCATCTGGTTGTACGGTCAATAAGGAATACTACGAAACTTTAAGAGGATTGCGCAAGCATGTTCGACGCAAAATGCCTGAATTCTGGGCAAGCAACGCTTGAATCCTCCATCACGACAATTACACCGCCATCGTGACTGATTTTAAATGATTTGATAAAAAATTCAAATTCCATATTTCCGCATTCTACTTCCCTATTCGCCAAATTTGGCCCTAGTGAGACTTTTCCTGTCCCCACGGATAAAAACAATGAAAGAGACAACGTTTCGAGACAGATATAGAGGGGATAAAGAAATATTCGCACGAGTAACTCAACTGAATTGAAAATTTTCAAAGGGTGGTACAGAAGGTGACACAAATGCATTGCAGCTGGCGGGAGCTCTTTTGAAGGGAACCAAAAAACACTTTGGGAAACTTAATATTATTTTTTTGTCCATATTTATCAGAGACGATTCGCCCTCGTATATATATACATATGTTCAGTTCAGTTTAGACATGGTTTATTTACGTAACTGCATACATATATATATATATATATATATATATATATAAATATATATATATATATATATATATATATTGGTGTTGATGCTTTTGTTGCTGACGCAGAATTTTAATAAGCGTCGCTGTCGCATTGTTATTCCAGTCGCTGGCGTTGTTGTTGTTGTTCGAAGAAACGTCAGGCTCTTGCGATCAGTTTTTCGTGGTTTTATCAGTGTCCCTATCGGTGCCCTACTGATTGCTGGCTGCGGTGGGCTTTGGCTAGCAGCGGCTTTGTTGACAGAAGTTGTTGCATTGGGCTCGATAGGGCTGAAAGACACTCGTTGTTGTTGGTACTATTGTTATTGCTGCTTCACTTGTTGCCATTGTTGTAGTGGAACGGGATGCTGCTGTAACTGCGTCTACCGTTAGCGTTTGGCTGCTGCTTTCGATGGGGTTTGAGGCTACAGAAGGGTTGTCAGGCTTAATCTGTCATGGCTGTTATTGTTGCTGCTGCCGCTGTTACTATGATTGTTATGATTGCCGTGACGCGTTCTATGCGAGTGCAGTGACCGCTCAAGATGACATTGTTTGCCGTTCTTGACGCCGGTTGCATTGCAGCTTGAGCATCTCATTTGCGCGGCATCGTACGCTCGTTTTGATTTTTGCTAACCAGACGAACCAGTCGGAGATCTATAGCATAGGCTATACGTAATGAGTATTCTGTGTGTGCTCTGTGTGTCGGTGCTCCTATGATCGCGACCGTGCCCTAAGCCCTGAGAATGCAGAAGCACACAGAGCCACTATTCGAACATACCCGGAAGCCTACCGTAAACTACAGGAATGTCATGTCGAACATTTCTTTTAACTTTGCGATTTAGACGGTCTTTTTTTTAAGATTTTCCGTAAGGCTATTGCCCAGGTACGGGTTTTTCATGTCATGGCTAAGTTTAATCCACTCCGGCATTTACCTTGTCTAAATTGGAAACCATGCAAACCAATTTAAGAGTGGCCATGCTGGGTCTCGAACCCAGTCCTCCCGAATGCAAGGTAAAGGCTTTGCCACACTATCACTAAGCCATATATATATATATATATATATATACAAAACAACAGTACGGGTAATAAACAGTAAATTTTTGTGCCTATCGCCATGGAGACACTAGGACCAATCAGCAAGGGAACCGAAGCATTTCTCAAAGATTTGAGTAAGCGAATTCAGGAAGTTACGAACGACCGAAGAGAGGGTCA
Source organism: Dermanyssus gallinae (assembly GCA_003439945.1). NCBI lineage: Eukaryota > Metazoa > Arthropoda > Arachnida > Mesostigmata > Dermanyssidae > Dermanyssus > Dermanyssus gallinae. Next base: position 68,264 of record QVRM01007006.1, on the reverse strand, counting down.
ATTCTTGAGGCAAGCATTGTCCTTGGCCGTTTGCAGAGGAAACGCGGCATCTATTTTAGGCGCCATGGAGTGAACTAATTATTTACAAAACTTTGCAATAATACGTTCAGACCTCTCAACTGTAACATCGTTTAACATGTAATAAAGATAATAATAATAATAATAATAATAATAATAATAATAATAATAATAATAATAATAATAATAATAATAATAATAATAATAATAATAAATAATAATCATCATCATCATCATCATCATCGTCATCATCTCTATTATGATCTCTAATAAAACATCATCTTTAATAATAATCACAGTACGGGTGACATAGAGTAATGTGATAGCTATAAACTCAAATAAAACACGCATGTCTAGCCAAACAAATCTTTCTCATTTGACAATGAAAATGCAGACGTTAGCATCTTGTACGCCACGTTATATATATATATATATATATATATATATATATATATATATATACATATACAATGTAAATAAAGGCAAACCTAAAATCGTCAATTACTATTACACGACTACCATTACCAAGAACGGTAGACACAACAACAGCAAAAGTAACACACTAACGCCAGGCACGGCAACATCGACGATGGGCAACGTCTTTTACCCTTCTTGCATAGCGCGCTTATACCTACCTATTGGCTAGTATCGTTTCACGATCGGCAACGTACTATTTATTGGCTGTTTTAGTTCATTAAGGAATTGTGTTGTTGTCGTTACGGCCGTTTCGGCAAGCCTTTCATCTCTCGGGCGCCAACCCCAGAAGACACCGCGACGCCGAACGTGCTAGGCGCCGAGGTCGGGGCCGTTCAGTAACGGTGTCTACTGCCAGTAGTAGTAGTAGTAGTAGTCGAAATAGTAGCAAGCTTTCCTTTTGCTTTCCTTGCTTCTTGGTTGATGGCCGGTCAACAACGCCATCAGCATCACCAGTGAACCATCAAACAGCATCGCCATTAGCAATAACAACAGCAGCACCAGCAGCGGACAGCCGCTGGCCCGAGGCGCGGGAACAAAAAAGGGGGTTCGTCGCTCGCCACCTTGTTGTTCGGCCCTTCAGGTCGTCTGGCCGGGTTATGTACCGCGTTTGCTCGCCAGTCTATCTTTGGTAGTCGCTTCGGTGTCAAACCGTCGTCCTTGCCGCCCTTTCTTTTTCACCGACCTCTAGCTAGCAACGTCAGCGCCTAATTTGCGCCTCTCACGCCCCCTGCGCCTTCTTCGCTTCCTGTCAACAACCCCCTTGTAGCTCCGCCATCTCTCTTGTTTCGCTTACGTGTCCTTCTCGCTGCACCTAGGGTGCCTTTAGAACTCACAGCTCTGCCTGCTCGCCTCCACAGAAGGAGCACTAGCAATGGTAACCCAATGCCGCTGTTCCCACAGCGATACCAAGCAGCGTAACGTAAGCCTGGAGCGAAATCACTACCGTTAAACGCCATTTGTGCCTTGCCCTCGCTCCCCACCGCGCACCACCCCTCCCATCCCTCTCGGGAGTAAAGAGTGGCGGCAAGGGGTGCATGACAGGGGGTGCAGCAATGTCGGCGGCAGCAACTACAGTCACGCAACATTGTGTGGCGATTAGAATGGTGGTGGGTTGTTGTTGTTGTTGTTGTTGTTGTTGTCGTTGTTGTTGCTATTGTTGGCGTTGTTATGTTATATTGATGACCTGGTACCGTTACGGCGCCAGTTGTAGTAGCAACAGCGGCGGCAGCAGCAGCAGTAATTATCACCACACACTAACCTTCACCCGTTATATTATGCATGCATAACTGATGACTGGCCTACTGTATAGCATAGTTATTGTTGCTGCAATTGTCGTTGTTATTGCTGTTGTTGATCGTGGTGGTAGCGGCGTTACTGTTGTTGTTGTTGTTGCTGCTGTTGCTGTTGTTGTTGTTGTTGCTGCTGTTGCTGTTGTTGTTGTTGCTGCTGTTGCTGTTGTTGTTGTTGCTGTTGTTGTTTATTGCTGTTCAAGTCACGTTATTAGGGTACAGACAGAGCCAGCAGTGCAAGCCACCGCAGTAATCATAATAGTGAAAGAGCTAGCAATAGCAATATTTACCAGTGATACTACTGCTACTACACAATATGCTGGTAACACTCACCGCTCCGAGCGATTGAGCGTGAACGGCGCTTTGCAGAAATCCGGTGAAAACTTAATGCAAGAACCACCTGAGGTCCGGCCAGGTCTGAGTAATATCAGCAGCAGAGGTCTGACCAGCAGCGCTGCGCTGGGTCAGTGAGCATTAGTGAGCAATCCAGCTCACACACTTTAAACACCTCACCGACACCGCGCGATGTAGATTACATGATCATTGCGGTGTTCAACTTAACTGTATTTTTTTGTTTAGATTTTCCGTAAGGCTATTTATTGCCCGTGTACGGGTTTTTCATGTCATGGCTAATTTTTAATCCACTCCGGCATTTACCTTGTCTAAGTTGGAAACCATGCAAACCAATTTAAGAGTGGCCGGTCTGGGTCTCGAACCCAGCCCTCCCGAATGCAAGGCAAAGGCTTTGCCACTAAGCCATCTTGCTCGGTTTTGTCGTCTGTCGACACTAGTGCGAATTTCGAACAGCTCGGCCCAGCCAGGACGGGACGGACCGTCGGACAGTCGTCCGTCCTCCTGCAGTGTCAATGTAGCCAATCATTCGAAGTTCGAACGCCTAACCTACCTTTGCATGTCGATTTGTTTACAAACAGTGAGTTAAACGATTCACTGGTTCAGAAAGAATCTCAGACAGCCCTCATATTTTAAATGCATAGGTAGTGCGTATGAGCATGCGAGTGTATACTTAATGTATACTCCTATGTACTGGTATGTTTAAATATATATATATATATATATATATATATATATATGGGCACGCGTATATATCCGAGGCCTGTATAGTTACGTGTATGTATATATAAAGGGCCTTCACCCCTCTAGCGCTCAGAAATCCAGGTAAAAATAGTTTTTTTGGCGAAATAAAAGTACCCGTGAATTCATCAACTCCAAACGCGATGACTAAGTTGGCCAAGAAAATTAAAGACAAGCCCTCGCTCACGGCCATGGTTCACACACCACCCTTGACTAGGGCGCTGAATATATCAGGCATTTCGGCTAATCGGTGAACGTACAGATGATGTACCTAAAGCCCCAACACTCGACGGTACGAAGAGGGAAGCCATTATTCTTAACGCTCTTAAACTGATGCGGAACTGTAGGACTTCTTCCTGCATAATAAGAATCCTATCAGAGGATCCAGTTAGCACCGGCATCAGCGCCTTGGACAGACACATCCAGGTCGGCTGGTCTCACTGCCGCCTGCATAAGCTAGTGAATGTTTTCCAATGCTCAAAAGTCTTAGATTCGAACGCCAAACGCGGGCCCGCACAAACACCCCCTCCCAAAAAGCCTTTGTGCTCCAAATACAAAAAAGCGCAAAATTTTTCGCTAAAACACGACGTCTTACGGCATTTTTAGGGCCAGCAAGGGCTGCACTACGCTAGATCTGTGCAATACTCGAACTACAAGCATTAATTGGAGGCTCTTCGGGAACACAGCTTGAAGTCCTGGATCTTATGTTTTTGCAGCGTTTTATTAGACATTAATTATTTATATAAGTTCGTTATGTTAGCACTTTGGAGTGGACAATTGTCTCCGTGCGAACGTGTGATTACGGGTTCTCTAACCCAGGGTTAGCCCAGTTCAGCAATGTGCCCCGAACAGACGCTGCATTTCCTCGTTGGATGTCAAGCGACAGCCTCTGACGCAAGAATTCGGATGCTCTCGAGTCTCCTGTTGAAAGATTAAGGCTTCTGCCTACGCGTTGAATCAGTTTGAGCGTAAGGGGGCCTGCAGTTCCCATCGTCTCGAACGCCAACGGACAAAATTCGTGCGGATAGTCCACACTAGAATATTTCCTGCATTTGTTAGCCTCAGCTAACCTGGAAGCATGACCTGCTCGGTCCGCACCTGCACCGACCATCGAAGGGGCTAATGAGTCGGTTACAGTTGCGTCCCAAACAAGCATGCGGCCACGCTCAAAGGGCGTCAAAGTCAGGCCGTCAGGTCTTTTTCCGTCATCCCTCGATAGACCCGGGGGCTCTAAAACACATGGGAAGCCGGCAGATCGAAGTGCGCGACTAAAGGTGTCATTTAGAGCGGAGTGACGTGCTCGTCGGCCTGCACTTAACGCGCATGATAGGCCATGATGGGCCAACGCGTCCACAAAATCACCACAACGACATCGGTGGGGCACGACTAGGTCAACACCAAGCCGTAGCCCTGCGCTTATGCGCGTGGTCTCGTCGTCCAACAGAGTCCCAATTCGCGGACATGGTAAGGCGTGTAGCCAAGCCCCAGCCCCTTGACTACTAACAGCTCGAAGCCTGGCTTTATCGGCAACAGACGGTGCTCTATTAATCAAGTTTGCTAGTCGCTTTTCTTGTAGCGGGGTTGTCCATTTGCCCTGGTTAGCCCTATCGTCGGGAGGAGAATCAAATAACAACGACAATTTGTCGGTCAGTCTTTGAAGTTCACCGTTATAGGCGTCCCACCCATCACTGTCCAATAATGCCTTAACCCTGTCCGCGGCCAGGGTCAATGACGATACGATTGCAGGTCCTGCCGTCATGACCGCGTCCGGCACACCTAGGCCGCCTAAAGAAACCGGGAGCATTACCTGTTCCCTTGCCGCAGCGGTCAGCTTAAGATTTAGTATGATCTCTAAAATGTCTAAGCTAAGTCCATTAAAAGGCTGTAAGAGCTCTTGTGATAAAAACAGGTTGCATCCTCTAAGCAGGTGTGTTAACCTCGTGGCTGAAAAACAAGATCTAAGAAGGAATAAGCCGCAGTGGGCCCCCAATTGGGGTAGTCTGCTTGCCGCAAAGTCAAGTTTGTCCCTTCGACTGTCTAATGCCTTTGCAATGCCTTCTGGCAATAAGGGGACACCTAGCAGCTCCAGATGAACCTTGTCCACTACACGACAGCCCGGAAGTAAGTCAAAAAGGTTAGTTAAATCTAACGGCTCAACTTCGTTGTGAGCTGTGACATATACTTCACATTTAACCGGGTTCAATGTCAGACCGCTAATAGCACTAAATTCAATAACTTTCCGTATGTCGTCAAGTACGGTCGGGAGGTCCCCGCCCAGAATCCCGTCATCTAAGTACCAGGCATTAAGGGGGGACTGCAGTGAATCCACCAATTCCTTAATACACAAACAAAAAAGTGGAGGACCCAGGGGATCACCCTGCTGAAGACCTGTCTGCGATAGCATAGCGTTGTGGGGCATTACCAGGTGGGATGGTTCTAAACCATAGGCCAGGTTCGTATGGTGAAACAGTAACGGTGCCCACGACTTGACGGCTCGAAGCAAATGATCCCTCCGGACGCTATTGAAGGCGTTTCGGAAGTCCAGCTTAACCATCACCGTTGGCAATTTGCGCGATTGCAAAAATGCACGAGCACAGTGGACTACTACCTCTGTACCCCCCGGGGTAGCGAATCCTAGCTGGTGTTGGCCAAGAGTTGCTGAAATAGCTTCCCTATTATCGTAGCAGCCGATTTTGGCCGCCAGTCTGCGAACGACTGAGGAACAAGCGATCGGACGTAATGAGCCATCTTTTTTTTTTAATGCAAACATCCTTGCCCCAAAGATGAGCGGTAAAAGACAAGACGGGGGCGAGCCCCATCTGAGTACATCCACGACTTTAGCGATGGCGTCCGCCAGTCGACCGGCCGTGCTGCCCAGCGCACCAGACAACAAGTCCTGCAACAGACGGGGTCGTATGAAGTCTAAGCCGGCAGCTGAACTTCTGCTAAATGTCTTCATCGCACTCAGTACCTCTTCCCGTGAGGTCGAAGAAGGCAGTGTGACTGCCGGTGGTGTGGGCATGGAGAGATCCGTAGGCGCATCTGGATGTTTGGAGCGGAGAGCTTCTGTATTCTCGTTGGCTGTCGCTAGCATATCCTGGGAGCTCACCAATCTGGCAGCACCGGAGATATCGCCTTCTGACAGCTTGACTTTCACTCGTCTGGGAAGGTCATCCTCGAGGTGGGCCATCATTTTGCGTCCTGATCCCTCGTGTGTCAGATCCCTAAGCCTTAATCCCGACGAAAAGTCGCGTAGGTTCTTCCTGATCAGAACAGACAGGGATTGAGCATCCTTTCTGGCTCGAGGGAGTCGCAACACGACCGGAGCGAAGGAGAACAAGGAGTACCAGGCGGAGAGGTCGTTGTCCTTGGCGACATTTAGGAAGACCTTGGTGAGCTCCTCCGCAACAGTAGACCGCACAGATTTGGGTAAAATGCGTAACAGTTTGGCATGACGCATGTTTGCCTGGATATCGCTGAGTAGTGTGTTTAACATCAAAGTCTTCTGCCCGAGCCTGGTGGGATGTGGACGGCCTGTTGACGGCATCGGCGTGTCTGACCGATATATGTCTGGCGAGACCCCTCCTCGTGAAGACACCTCTACACACAGGACATGTTGCCCTGTTGGGGTCACCGACAACAAAACCATGATCGGCCTCACTTCCGTTTGGGATCTCGTTATCTGGCATTATGATGTGAAAGCTTTAAGCTCCTCTGCAAGTGGAAGGAGGGCCAAGAGAGGTTTTAGGGCCTCTGCAATCGTCTTCAAAGTTGCCGCCAAATCAGGACTGATGCCCTCTAGCATCCGAGCGACGTCCGTTATGGCGCCTCCAACGTCTCTGCGCGGCGTCTTGGAATGAATCTTTTTGCAGCTAATATAACATAAGTCTACCCCGGAATCAGACTTGGCACTTCTAACCGCTTCTAGAAACATATATTTTATTCTGGCCTCAAAACCAGAAAAAAGCCGTTGACACGCAGCAGTTAAACAAGTATCAAATTTTTTCTCAGCTATATACAGGAGCACCTCGGTTCTCTGCCCTACCTGAATTAACCGAGGCGCGCATTGCCCTTTTATAATTGTAGATAATGTAGCCATCTACTCTATATACAATACATCTCTCCGAGTGTATGGATATGAACTGCCCCACACTGGATAGGCGTAACCCTAAATACTGGTGGAATAGCCAAGGCAGAAAATAAATGCCACCAAATCAGCCGCTTATGTACTCGCACGCTGAGCGCCGTCCAAATCTTCAACCCCGTGGGTGGGAGGAATACAAAGGAAGGCAGGGACAACAAATGGCGCCCTGGATGGCATCGCCATCTGGCTCCCTTCATGGACCTCGCCTAGGCCCATATAAAACTGCGGTTATAACAGATTTCTCTAAATTGTTCCCGCACAAATAGGCGCCTCTGACGACTGAAGGTGCCTTCTGGCGATGGCTGCAGATAGCGCGACGCTATACGCACCCCCACTGTGGCAGCGTATGGCTACATATCAAACAGAATACTTAGTACAGACTCTGTTCTGTCCACGCAACCCTACGTAAGTACTTACTTACGTTACGCTAAGGTAACTGTGCAGGTTAAAATAATGTCGAGGAGAGGGCACTTCAACGGTATTACGCCAACAACATCTGCACCGTCGAGCCGCACATAACGCGTCCCGGCTTTGCGTAAAGGCCTTTTCCTTTCACCTAAACAAAAATGAATACTATTACCACGCTAGTCGCTATTCTACTTTTCGTAATCCAGAATAAGGTAAGCTAACGATAAGGATAAAAAAGTAACAATGTTGATATAATAATACATCATTATAATACATGATCATAATGCATCATTTTTAATGGCAGAACAACTGATGTTGTCTAGCGGTATGAATCGCTTTTGTGTACTATTGGAGGTCATACAAATCACACAATTCTCCACGTAGCTTGCATTGCACTCGTCGGGGCTAACAAAAGGCAAGGCGGTTGCGGTGGACTACTAACGTTCTTTTTAGAAAACTGCTTCAATTGTGTCAAGTTATTTCAAGTTCGCTTTGAATAAGTATAGCTATAGAAATAATATGACCTGTATCCCGTAAGCAGCGGTCGGTGCAATCCTTAATTTAAAATGGCTGAGAGCGAAAACCGATGAGGCTCTGCGATTCTATGAAACGGTAGAATGCCCCTAGAAGCCCTTTTCTCAATATGATTGGGAAAATGTAAACCTTGAGTTTAGAAGACTACTTCAAGGCATGAAAAATGCTAAACAAACTCTATTGAGGTTGAACTCTAGCGAAACTTCATCGTTATACTAATGCGAATGAGCGTGATGATTATGGGACTGATAATAGCAGCAGTGCCAATGCCAAGTATTGTTAAAATTGTTATAGCAGCTCTACTACAGAGAATCGTGTTGTGTTGGTAAATAGAGGGTACCTGAAAAGCAGGACTCCGATCTCACATGTCGATTTACGACAGATAAAGGTAAATGCCCTTCTAAACCCAGTAAAATAAACGATCACTCTAATACGTACAAGACCCAATTGAATCCTCGTCATGGTTAATGTCTAATTGATCAGATCAGCTACACACAACACAAAACATTTACCACGGTATGCCAGAAAAACAAAGGAAAAACTGGTATATCATAAAATTTTCGACGAAGCGAGGCTGGGGTGGATAACCGGCGACTCGGACACTTCCAGGAGTCGCGGGTTCACTCGAAGACCAAAAGCGCGACGCATCGCAACACCTTTTTAAAGATACTTTTTAGATTCCGGAGCGGCAGAGATTAATATCCGCCCGTATCTATCAACAGACGTCCGGTGCATAGCTGTAAAGACATCCATAAGTAGTCGAGACCGGTGGCGTGGTGCATTCGCCTGCGCCTCGCGACCGAAGGACATACATAAGTGCGCGGCTTCGAGCCCCTGCCTTGGGTTAGTAGGCAAAATGAGGACTCTGTTTTTGCGAATAGCAGTCGAAATTATCACAGCGTTCGGATAACTGGACCCAGTTTCGAAAGTTCGTCATACAAAAACAGCAACAGTCGCTAACATTCGGTACCCTGCTCCTTTTTGCGATTGGGCATCCTTGTGATTCTAGAAACTCCCTTAATTTCATTACAAAAGCTTGAGAGTTAGATCATCTGAGCTAGCAAAGAGCAAATAGGCGTATGCATGCACTCGCGCTCGGCTTACTTGCGTTAGTGAAGATTATAATAATCCTGTTATAGTATTAACCGTAATAGAGTCAGCTTCGTTTCGCAGACAGATCATGTCTGCATGAGCTTCGTCGGTGGGGGAGGACTGCCACAACCATCGTACCGTGGGCGTGAGTATGAAGTAGGGGTTCGTATGTTCATGCCATCATATAATTAGGAAGGTTAGATGACAGGCGAAAAAACGGGAAAACCAAAAACTATTCTAATTACGATGACGGTGATGACAACGGCAGCGGCAGCTACAGCAACAACAACAACAACAACGACAACAACAACAACGACAACGACAAAACAATAGTTATCTAACAAAGTCATACAATACTTGCCAAAACACAAGAACGAACGACACAATAGGTCAAGTTAAGCCGCCATCTCTAGGCAGGTGATCCTTTCCGGCTGTTTTCTCTAGGTACAGCGCACAGCTCTTGCTGGAGATGCTGCTTTTCGACTGGGTTTAATGACTAGCGGCCCGGCAAGAGCTATCGCGACTATCTATAGCCCCACTTGTAGATCAACTATTGCGACGACTACTACTACTAAGAGCTAAGAGGTGAATAATTCGCGTTCCAGCGAGGGCAAAGTGAGGCAAATCGCTCACAGGAGGACTCGCCGCAGCAGCAGAGGCGGCGGCCTCCGCAGGCGTACAGGGCCTAAAGCCTCTGTCTTTTGCAGCAGTGGCAGCTGGCTCATGTCAGCCTCATTTATGACTTGCAAGCTGGACGCCAACCAAACAATCGTAGAGTGTATAGCAGCCTTGACAAAATCGTCGACACTCGATCACCACGTAATCCTCTCATCCACCTGCCCCACTTAACGCACCCCTTTGGGCCTGCCGTATGGTGGTACGCCGATGACGACGAGGATAACCGACGACGAATACGATGAGCCAAGAAAACTACCACCGTTGAACAGGTCGAACTCACGGGTGCCACGCCGACCCTCCCCCTTCGACTCGTTCTTACGCGCTGCATCTCTACAAGTTAGCCAGCTGCTACGACTATAAGGGACAACTATGAACACCACCATCAGTAATATATATATATATATATATGCAAATATGTATGTATCTATGTATATATAAATGTATATATATGCATGTATGTATATATAAATATATATTTATTATTACAATTGTATTTAACTCATAACGGGGTGTAAACAATTGTCCCCCAGTGAGCGGAACGACAAACTACATCAGCCCTAGGTCCAGGCCTGGTGTCGACCACCTGGAGAAGGTGCCAAGCACCGCCGTGGCGTTACCACGTTGCATATATCCAATGACAGCCTTTACTAAAAAAATTCACCAGCGCCTAGGTCCCCAATATATATATATATATATATGGGGCCTGACTGTTTGAAGTTTCTATGATAGAGTACAGATGTCATTTGTATTTAGGTTTTAACGTAATTTCCACCAATTGCTATACATTGCTTGAGGCGGTGAATCCATCGAAGTACACGCCAAGTAGGCGTTTTTCCATGGTTTCTAATTCCATTTCGATGGCCTCAAGCACCAATTAGCGTGAAACAATTCAGCTCAATTCCGAAAGACACGATTAACAAATGCTTCGAAGAGTGGGAAATAATGTGGCACAAGGGCATTGAATGGGGCAAAAATTCGGAGGACTAGCAAAATATTTCTTCAGAACTTTTCGATCCGCCCTCGTATATATATGTATGGTGTGCATATTAAAATTGTCGGGGCTCTCCATGAAGAATGGAAAACGGTTCTATAAAATGATGCTCACCGCTTCGAGCGAGGTAGCATCTTTTGTGTTGGGATGCGACCGTCACCGACCATCTAGCCCCATCTATGATCGATGGTGGCGCAGCTCCTGCAAGCGGTGCACCTTACCGAAAGAAAACTTAAAAAATATCCTTTAATCGAGTTTTGTTCATAGTTGCTTGCGCCAAGTGGATAAACTTCGAAACCTTGGGCCGTGCTGATTTGGAAACTGATGCAGAAAGTTGGGTCACTGTTAGACCTCGCCACCGAAGAGAGGATATCATCGAGCTTCTTTAGGCAAATCCTAGATCTCGACTCAAAAAGATGCCATTCTACAGAGATCAACGCTTGGCCTGAAGGAAGCGGGATGTGACCCTCCCCACAGAAATTCACAGGGAATAATTAATAATAATAATAATAATAATAATAATAATAATAATTTAGATTTTTTATCTCACATCCTGCCGGCCTTTCTAATTGCTCTAATATTAGTCATAATAAAGTCAATAATATGCCTAAAAGAGGTTGTTATGATATCGATACAAGATGGCCTATTAAATAGCTCCACTACATATAAACATATACTTTGATATTGGCCTGGCACATAGAACACAAGCGATATTTCTTGGAGCTTGTCAGTTTGTGCTAAATTTGTCGAAATGTTGGACAAAACTCTCGTAGTATATCAGCGCCAAATATTAATTTCGACTTGCAGTAAGAATAGTCCCCGTCGAGTGGCATTAGCTTTCGCTTAACTTAATCACGCCCCATAGAGCATTTAGAGAACAACGTAACAATAAGGAAATGCATAAAGCCCAACCTTACTTGCGCTCGCATGGTGTAGTACCAACCGCGATGGCAGTACAAATATGAGTAACCACAACGGTAATTTTTAGATGTGTTTTTAAATGTCCACGCCTCTGAGAACTTTGTTATGTTTATATATATATATATATATATATATATATATATATATATATATATATATATATATATATATATATATATATATATGCAAAAAACTGTTGATTCTTCGTAAAGTAATCTCATTCTTTGTTTTTGCTATGTAAATTCCGTCGAAATGGACACTGAAAGACTCCAGCTACAGGCGGCAACTTTGTATGAGTTCACAAACTCATACACTTACTGCTGCGAAAATTGACGGAAATATTTGGGGCGTATTCGACGAGGATAGCATTTCAAAGACTTCGTGCTACAATGCGTTCGTCAAGTTTCGTTCCGGCAACTTAAACCTCCTTAGTAAACCCCCTTCAGGAAGGCCTATTGGGCCTATTGAAGGCCCACTGGGCACCTCATGATTTGGGCAAACGCGACAAAATGGAGCATCTAGCAAGTGCTCTTGTTGCTTTGCCAGTCACAACGAATGTCCGTTGCTGGATTGAACCATTTGTTACCTGTGACAAAAAATGCGTCTTTTACGATAATGTGAAACATGGGAAGCCGGTAATCGTACTATCGGACTACCACCTATTCAGAAAAGCCTGCAAAACTATCTACATGGAACGAAATGCACATCACCAGAAGCAGTAAAACACACGTGAAGACAATCCTCGAGATGCAGAAACCAGAATTCTTTTCCAGGGGAATTGACGGTCTGGACCAGAGATGGAAGAGGGTTGTCGCTAACAATGCAATAGTACTTCTTCAATGAATAAAATCTGTGAATTGGTTCAATTTTAAAATTAATTTTAAAGTTAAACACGTTGCAGTTACATTATGTCCAACCTGATATATATATATATATATATATATATATATATATATTGTATTTATTTGCTACTTGTGAACCAGCCAAAGAATCATCGACAGAAGTAATGGCATCCAGTATTTAATTATGCGTAAACTAGAATAACGAACAATAGCAAAACCTACTACAACAAAGGCTAACAACGCTAACAGTAGCAACAATAACAAAAACCACAACAGCTATTGCAGCAACAACAACAAAAGCGACACTCAACAAATACATAGAACATATCAAGAAAAAGAGAGATACGCAGACAGCCAGACAGATGGACAGTTAAATGATAGAAGGACAACGTAATCAGCTAGAGGTGCCGTTAGGAACCGGCCACGTTGTGAGTCGTGGTAGCTGCACTTCTTCTTCGCATTTAGTATACGAGCAATTTGCATTGCCACCATTACTCTGCAAGCATATGCGATACCTTTTTCATCATGCCATTGTGCGCTTCTGCCCTCATCTGCCCGCTGGCGATATTTATCATGTGGAAACGACGGCTAGAAGGGGATGCAGGGGGGGGGGGGAGGGTAGGTTGATGTGATTCGTTTATAACTTGTGACCGAATTACATTGGCAGCGACGCCTTGTATTGCCAGCGGCGACAGAGAAAGTCGTGAGGACGATATGGTAGCGTTTCTAACCTACGTCACTACTCTCTCTCTCTATATATAAATATGCATACGTTAAAATATGAAACGGTATATTATATATGAGTCGTTCAGAGGTTCCAATCATCCAGAGTTATTTTTGGCGCGTCAATATATATATATATATATATATATTATATTTTTTTGACAAATATATATATATATATGTATATTGACTGTAATATATATATACATAGTGTCATAACATACGATAATTGTATAAGATATGAGAGGGAGAGAAATATGAGATAGAAAGACCGACGTATTTCGAACGTATTTCAACACTTACCACGCTGTATCGTCCAAGTCATCCATTGACACAACGTTGTTTCCGCCACTATTGCTGTTGTTGTTCGTGTTGTTTGAGTTGTTGTTGTAGTTCGTTTGGCTTTACGAGCTTCGCCCAGCCTGCCTAAAGCACGCGGAGGCGGAGCGATGCCGGCACAGCCCCGCGTTAGGAGCGCCGTTGCCGCTGTCGTGGTAACTTCACGTCACTTTGCACGTTTTCAGAAAGGCTGGTCTACATGTACAAGCCTGCACATATTATGTACACACTTCGAGCACCACCACCACCACCACCACACGACACACTCATTCACTCACTGCTGCTACAATGACACTAACGCCGCCGCCGCCGACTATCGAAATGGTCGACCGCTATTCCAGCCCATAGATTGTCCACGTAGATCACGGTCGGCCGGCCGGCTTCCGTCCTGCGTCCGCCGGACCCCACCTCCTGCCTCGGGCCTGCGGTGGGCCTAGACCTAATGACCTGCGGAGGATCTGCTTGAACCTTGGTCTTCGGCCAGAGGAGGGGCAGGGCTCGACTTCGCCAGTTAGACTGACGAGCCAGCCATTCGTTGATCTGGTGTGATCTTCGACGTAGAGCTTTTATCCATCTGGCTACCACGACCCATTACCGCGTTTCAGCGTCGATGAACACTCAGCACTCGTAGCCAACACGCAGGCTCATTCAGTGCCGTGTGGAGCCGAAACAGTGGCGCGAAAGTTCCGGCTTTCATCCGCTCGCAGTTCATCCTACAAGCATGGAAATCAATGCACACGACATAGTACAGCAAGGCGACATTAGCTTCTCCATCTCCATCCTAGCACCATCATATGACTATTACCAACCGCAACAATAGTATCAGCGCACCTCTTTCATCGTCGACACACAATCCTACCTCATCTGGTCAATCCCACCTACCTCATCTGGTCAACCCCTTCTACCTCATCTGGTCAACCCCACCTACCTCACCGTCAAGCCCTCCTACCTCATCTGGTCAACCCCACCTAGCTCATTGTCAATCCCATCAAATTCCATCTACCTCATCGTCAAGCCCATCAACCTCATCGTCCACCCAATCTATTTCATCATCTCTACCCAATCTATTTCATCATCTCTACCCAATCTATTTCATCATCTCTACCCAATCGATTTCATCATCTCTACCCAATATATTTCATCATCTCTACCCAATCTACACCATTATCGTCGATAACCTCAGCTACCTCATCGTCAGCCTCGTATCTACACGATCGTTGACGTTTTTGTCGTCGTCGTCGTCGTCATTGCCGCTCTCATCAGCATGCTAACCACCATAAACCATACCATGTTGTCGTCATAATCCCTCGATTGCTAGCTAATAGGGGCATACGTCAGAGTAACTAGTTTCAGATCAACAGTAAACCAATAACAACATTAACGACACACATTCGGACACACACAAATGACAAGTATTCGACACCCTCCGAACGTCACCGGCGACTTACGCGTATTACCACAACAACAGCGGCGTCGAAGCAGCGATGAAGGAGACGTGGACGGAGACAATACTGCCTGAAACAAACAAAAACACTACTACAATCACCAGCACAACAAAACCAGTCAGCAAACAGACAGGAGGTAAATAGAGAGATAGATATATTGATAATAAATTGACGGGCACCCAGACGTGGGGTGGGGGGGGGGGCATAGACGGCCGACCAGATGAACGGACACACTACAGGAGGAGGAGGTAAGCAGAAACCAAACCCACGGAACAGCCGAGATCGAACGAGCATCTAGCTCACATAGGCAGTCGTGGCGTGGCGGTGGTTTCAGGTCGGCGACGGCGAGGCGACAACAAATACAACAACAACAAATAGACGATACAACAATAGAAAACAACGACATCACAACCATCATCGCCGCCTCCTCTTCTTTCGGCCTGCACGAATCGAACACTCACACGACAGCAACAACAACAACAACAACAACGACAACAGCAACAACAACAACAACAACAACAACAACAACAACAACAGCAACAACATCAACAACAACAACAACAGCAACAACAAGAACAACAAGAGGAACGGCAGGAACAGCGACTGCAACAACAGCGACTGCAGCAACAACAATTCAGCAACAGCGACTACAACAACAACAATTCAGCAACAGCGACTACAACAACAGCAACAACAACACCAGTACCACGACAACAAGCAGCGCGTACCACGTTCCTATGCGTTTGTTGCTGCCAGCTGCTGATTGATTCCTAGAAGTTGATTCCAGAGAAGTTGATTCCTAGAAGTTGCCACCACCACCTCCACCACCAAACACCGTCATATCGTGTGTGTGCGTTCGGTGTTCATCGTATGCAGAACCACTTGCAGAACTTGCACCACTTGCAGAACCCCTAAAAACGTCACTCAGCCCGTTAAACAACGAAGACAAGTCGCCAGCGGGCGAACAGCTGACGACACCGATGGTCGTCGGTACCGCCTGTCTGTCTATCTATCTACAGCAATCATATTGTGCATATTGTGTATTTCAATTGTGCCTTCATCTAAGTCGACTCACTCACTACCCTACACCGCTCACGCAACCATTGTTGTCGTTCTATCGGTTCTAATTATGGCTAGGTAATGATGATGATCGTCACATTAATGAATACAGTAACAATTAGTACAATTCTTGTGATATTGGTTTAGTATTATTATTATTAGTATTATTGTTTTGCTTGAATATTATTCTACTATTGTTTTGCTTGAATATGATTCTACTATTGTTTTTCTTCTTCTTCTTCTGCTTCTTATTATTGTTATTATTCAAATGCACATGATAGTGGTGGTGATGATGATGGAGGTGGATAGAGCGCTGATGATAATGATAATGGTAATGATGTGGATACATTGACGACGAAGAAGAGCAAGATTATAATTACCGCATTGCGTACTGTCTGAGGTGTGTGTGGTATGGTGTGTTTCTTTGAGTCATAGTCACATGCACGTGTGTATATGGGTATTTGTGTGTTTGTTTATAAATATATATATGTGTATGTGTGTGGGTGTATATATACGTGAGTGTTTGTGTGAGAGAGAGCGGTGCCAGAAGAGGTGCCAACTAAATCTCTGATAACAGACGTACAAATAACCTAAGCAAATCACTTATAACGCATTCAATAGCCAATGAAATGCATAGATACACCGATAGATAGATAGATAGATAGATAGAGAGACAGATCGATGGAGAAACTGGTTGACTGACCCACAGACAGATAAACCCATGCAACCGCAGCCGAAGTGCAAAGTAGCGCGGAACAGCAGGAGCTCCATTCATTCATCCTTCGTAGCAGCCGCAGCTGCAACAGCCGAAACAGCAGCAGCAGACTCCTTCGCGAAAACAGATGGAGATGGAGTGAGGTTGGCCCATGGCCCAACTACTCGGAACGCATTAGGTAAACTCGATTGCTCCAGTCGTTACTGCTACTGACACTAACTACTACTAGTTACTGCTACTGACACTAACTACTACTACTACTACTACTACTACCACTATAACCACTATTATTACCACCATTAATCACAACAACAACGAACTCCTCCTACAATTTGATAGTTCAGTGCGACCGCTACCTCTTAATAGATCATCTCTATCCTTTTGCTGTCGTTGTTGTTGTGTTCGGTTGTTGCTGCTGTGAACGTGTCTACTCCGTGACTGCCGCGGGGCGGCGGGTTACCCATACTACCGAACTAAACAAAAGGTTTTCACCTGCAACAGCAGCAGCAGCAGCAGACAGCTTTCTGTTCGAGGGACACGAATGCAAGACCGAACGACCGACCGTCCACTACTGCTACTACTGCTACTACATCACCTACATCTCCTACCTCTCCTACCTAGCTCCTCCTCCTTCCTACCCCGTCACCACCGCTATTAGAACCGACTACCACCGACCCGACAACAGCAACAGCTGCTGGCCGGTGACGTCACGCAGTCGCCCGTTGGCGGCAAAGTTCAAAAAAGCAGTACTGACGTTGAGCCGAGCGGTGTGCGAGCGATGCGATACGGAAGCCTAGGTGGTAGAAGTTTGTCTTTGTCTCTTCTTTTTCTTTTTCTTCTTCTTCTTCTTCTTCTTCTTCTGCTTGTTCTTCTCGTCCTATTTTGCGTAGCCTACGTTTGCTTAGGATCTCTGTGTTCGGTTCCGTTGTGGACAACCGTCCTATGTATGGATCTGGTTAGCAGCTTCTCTCTTGTGGAAAAAGCAGTTCATACTGCTGGATCGTGCATATGTCGATAAAGTTCACCGGGTATACGGTTCAGTATCGCGGGGTGGCTATCTGTAGTCTACGGGTTGCACGGGGCAGATAGATAGATGATCATAAAGTATATGCAGTGCTCTGACTGCCAGCAGCCGACCACTAGGTCGTCGATGAACTATTGGGTTGTAGATAGTGTCGTCGAAAATTTCTCTTTTCTTTTGACGATCTCGTTTTGCCAAAAAAGTACTGCTGCTTACCTCGGTTTCCGCGTTGAGGACAACCGCATTGGGGTAAAGGCAAAAAGGTTTCAGCTGAAGATAAAAGAGCGGTGAGTGAGAGAAAGTATCTCTCTATCTCCCTCTAGCGTTTTCTGTCGTCCTCGGTGTCTGTAGATACACTACGCTAGACAAGTGCCTGTATATACACTACGCGCACATAAAATTCTCCCGTATTTACACTGTAATACCAAATGAACGCATGTCTCAAAGCGGGATTTTTTAATTGTGACTCACGAAAACTTATCCCAGTACCTAATATAGGATGTTACCAAAAGTTGCATGTCGCTATAGACATGCCTATTTGTTAAATACAAGCATACCTATGTGATAAATGATTAGCAGAAACAGGAAAAGTTAGGATAGATTCTTAGCGGAAGTTCTTATTAGTTTTGTTAGTGTTTAATTCTTGCAAATGTTTTCAATGGAAGTTTTTACTGTTAGCAGTTAATTTCGTGTCAGCCCATGGCGCCCATATTAGAAGCCGTGTTCCCTCTACAAACAGCCAATGCATCATTTGCGTGGGAAACATCGCTTTGCGCCGATCGTCCGTAATACCTTTCGTGCGTTTTTTGCGATGTCCTTTAAAAGCTTCGCAGTGCCGACACTTATAGAACCCAGTAATCTTCAATGCAGGCAGATTGGCCTATAAAATGTATTTCTATTCCGCATGGATGCACGATCGGCCTCTCTGAATACATTAGACATCACGTCCAAAAACTCCTTAAGGGATCTAATGCCCTTTTGGCCTTCAGTTTTCCCTCCATAGCAGAGAGTACCTCCCCAGAAGTTACTTCTGGAATATAGTCCTCCGCCGCTCTCGCTTCGTGCAGTGTCCTATCAAAGGGCGGAAAACTCCAGACTAGCAATGGCAGCGAGCAACTCATAGCTGACTATCTCTATGTCGTGTAGTATGTCTTTTAATTCGTCGACCCTTTCGTTAAAGCTGCAATAGCACGAGTAAAAACATCCAATTCCGTCCGTGATGAGTAATGGATGTGAAACTGAGCAAGGTGGCTTAGTGGCAAAGCCTTTGCCTTGCATTCGGGAGGACTGGGTTCGAACCCCAGACCGGCCACTCTTAAATTGGTTTGCATGGTTTCCAATTTAAACAAGGTAAATGCCGGAGTGGAGTAAACTTAGCCATGACATGAAAAATCCGTACACGGGCAATTGCCTTACGGGAAATCTAAAAAAAAAAAATGATCTGCACCTCTACCCGTGGCTCCTCGTAGCAGGATAAGGTGCTTTGAAATATATAGATATCTTTGCGGTCGTCCACCACCCATCTTGATTTCATATTTCATTAAGCCAGCTTAACGTTTGGCTCGCTGATAAAGGCGAGAGTCGCTCTATTTGCCGTGTCACTATCTCGTCCACTCGTATTTTCTACCAACGCTTACTTTACATAAACAAGTAAATCGGAAAACCAAAGGCACGTATGTCTCAATCAATAAAGGCGTGTGTTAAGTGAGGACTTATGCAATTACATGTGAGGTCTTCTGAAGAAGGTGCCGAGCTGCAATCTCCTCCATGTATTTTGTGGTGAGGGACATTAGGCAACTGTCACTGCATGTTGCTGTGCGACTTTTTGAGCTAAAGATTGTGCCAATGCTAAAACACAACCTCAATAGTGTAGACACATGTCTCAGCGGCGGCAAACTGTGTGTGTCAGTTGGATGGATAGATGTTTTACCACATGTATGGAGCGGGTTCTCTGTCTTTCCCGGACAGCAAGGAGCATCTCACTTGCTCGTCGGCCGTGGACCGGCAGTGGAAACAATCAGAGTCGGACAGACGTCACCGATCACCCAACCCTTCGAATACTTTTTGCAGGGCTGGCAGGAAAAGGTTGCCGAAACCTCGGCCGAGATTAGACGCACCTTGACATCTTTAGTACCTCGGTACCTTTGGGAGGGAGTCGCATGCTCTCGCCGTCACGCATACGCAGACAAATATTGTGCACGGCTACCACTTGTGGTCTACTTCATGGCTGGTTTTCACCAGCCATGTGACCGGTGCCGATGCCGGTTCTGTTGGCAGGCTTGCGCTAAATATTACGCATTGAACTGCCAGACGCCTCAGCGATCCCTGCACTGCCTATCAACAATGAACGGACGCTAGCGTCCCATGAAGGCGTCTTTCGTTCCGGACAAATATATCGTGGAAAATGCAACTGAGTCGTAACATAAATGAAAAGATACAAATGTAGAAAATAATATAAGTGAAGTAAGAGCTGCCAATGTGACGTTCTAATGCAGATGTGAGTATTAGTAAAGCGCCAAGAGTTAGCGAGCAAATTGCATACACACAAGTCAATAAGACAAAATGGCAACGCGTGCTATGGGCTTAGGCTTTATTTCTATTTCTCTCTTCTTTCTATAGATAGCCAATATTGTAATCGGTTGCCATATAAGAATTGCCACAATGCACGCCTTCAACTAACAAGGAAATTTAAGATTGATATATTTAATGCAATATAATACTTTCCGTTTCCCATAAAAGTCCTAGCGTTCTGCGTGAACAAGGGTAATGGGTAGGTAAAAAAGGAGTACATTAAACGTTACTCATAATCCAAGTGAAGATTATGGCGAATATTACAAAGAAAGATCGGTTACGTTTAGCAAAGCTGTTTTTGTTTTGTATAAATAAATTGTAAAAAGTATTAATAATACTAATTAATTATACCGAGGTGGCACACGAACGTAAAAACGTTTGTCAATTCCTACCCGTTTGCGTTCTGCATGCAAGAAAAACGGACTACAACCGTACACATATTTATCGTATAGACTACACCCGTACAAATATTTATTGTATGTACTACAGCCGTACAAATATTTATTGTATGGACTACAGCCGTACAAATATTTATTGTATTCCGCTATATTAGTAATTACAATAAGTCCAGCATGGTACACACCCGTATACACATAGATGCTTACATGTGCGCCCTTTCATTACACTGGAATCGGTAATACACAACAAGGCGGTAGTCTGGCCTGCGTCGCCGTATTCCTTTCGCCGACAACAGTCATGCCACATTCATGAACCAGACCATTGACCAAACAGCATCTTAATTTCCACTGCCAATAGAGCACGTCGTGCGCGATATATACCAACAAGAAATATTTCCACAAAAATTAATCCTTCGCCGTCCACGCCAATTCAAAGCGACCGGCTATCTGGATGGCTAGCTGCACGGTCAGCCTACTTCAGGCCGCGATGTCTTGCTTCGAATCTTCTTCTATCTTGGCTTTCTTTTCTGGTATATCGGAAGTATTTTCAGGCAGGGCGGAATTCTTGATATCACGGTCCTCTTCGGAATCGTTTCGCTCTTCGGGCTTATCGTTGTTATTTTTTTCGTCCATAGTGGGCACGGGTGCGGTCTTCTGTGGAACCAAACAAGCAAGCGAATACGCAAAAGGTGAACACTTCTCCCTCTACTCATATGTAGGCTTTCATCGTATTGTGTACATATGCTTTAAAAATATATATATATATATATCAAGCTCGTATGGTTCATGGACGTACCTTGTCTCGTTCAAGAACGCTCTCGCACTCAAAGCTATCATCCAGTCCGCAGAGTCGCTGATAGTGTGGCCGCTCTTGTTTGGCAATGTAGCACCTTAAAGTAGCCTTGCCCAACCGGCCCGAGAAGGTCACGTCAAACTCCTCCGCCTCACCGCGACATGACGTATATGAGAGGATTACACAGCCCTTAGCTAACTTTTGAAGCGATGCGCGAAGCTCCGGGGAATACTGCTCTTCCAGAGGAAACTCATGGTTTAACATTACGGTCGTATCCTCAATAGACAAGCGAAGCTTCCGAGCCTCACCAATGTAGGGAAGCATCGTACTTAGGCCCTCCTGCGAGAGAAAAATACCCAAAGATAACAGTGTTTGAATCAAACGCTTACAGCAGATACTCTTACTGCGAACGTAATAGAAACACTAATAATAGCAGCACTGTGGCCCCAACTATAACAAAATTCAGTGTTATAGGATTTTTGTATCCCTTCGTAACCACCACACAATGATCATAACATATCGATCGTCAAACGATGCACCATAAGTAGTGCACTTACTCGGCGGTATTTCGCTATAGGTGAAACAATTATCCATGCCAGTTATCCATACCCATAGTTAAGATTCAAATACGTCTCTATAATACGCTTTATATGAAACAGAATGGCCACAAATGGTGACGAACGCTCCCTGCATGTTTTATTGTTGTTGTTTTCGACCCAAGTAATAACCCAACGAACCTGTGCAATTCGAAATTCACATCCGAGCTCCTCGCGCCCTTCAGCTCTGGAGAAAACTCGAACTCCCGTGTTAATCACCTTCAGTCTGTCCTCGTTGTTTTGAAGAACCTCTTTTACGAGTGGTGATACGAGATACACGTTGCGGCGCTGACCTTCTGTCGACCTAAATCATTTGCAGTTCCATCATAAGATCACCAGTATAAACCATATTTAGACAAAAATTGTAGCAAGTAAAAAATAATAAGAATTTAAAGACCTGTATACTAAATTAAGTTTAATTTCATTAATTAATTTAATGTTTTACTGATATATATATATATATATATATATATATATATATATATATATATATATATATATAATCTCCTATTTCGCAGTATATACCACACTTCTAGTAGTGTCTAAACACATATATCGAGTAATCACGTCAAGCCGAGGAACTGCATTAAAATCAAGTTATAAAAATTACCTATGTGTCTCCTCCGGTCGCGAGGCGCACGCGAATGCACCACGCCACGGTCTCGACTAAGACCAAAATCTAATACAATCTAATCTAAGATAATGCGATGGAGATTGCAAAACGTCCCACCACTGCCATCACCAATACAACAATGTCCAACGTACACCAGAAAATACGCTCTCCTATGTGCATTAACGCAAAATACTACTCACTAACTATGTTTAGAAATGGCAAACAGTCCTAGGGCCCGTACCTGCAAAGCAGTTGACTGGCGGGGAAATCCTCGCTGAGTTCGTAAAACTTACGCGTTTCACGTATGGCTTCATCGGAAGGGTCAATAAATACATACGGGTCCTCTTTGTAGCCTCGGGGTTTCTTTAGCTTACGATTAACTTTCTCTGGATGTGGCTTCCCAGCCGTTACCTTTGTTTCAGCGGTCGTCGCGGTGACGCCTAAATCATATATTCATATGTATATATAATCGTCAATATATAATATCATACAAATAAAAATAAATGCATATATTCAGCGAGGTACTAGGACACCAGGTATAAATATACCTATATTGATTACGATAATATTAATCGGCAACGGCAAGCCAATTATCGACACAATTGTGATTAATATATTGTGTAATGGTTCAAATAGTGTGCGCACATTTATTCAATAAAAAAATCGCGTGGCTGCTCGTTATTCCATTACGCTCGCTTCCGATTACTGTACTATCAAGAACCTCTACAAATGAACGAAACGAGAATATCTTTAACAAAAACTATACAAAGTAAAGACCTGAGTCGGCGTCTCCACCCTCTGCTACTGGTTGGGTAGGCGGGACCTCTGATTTAGTTGACGATGTCTTCAGACTCTCCCACGGAAGAGGCTTCACCTTACGAAACAGCGCCACAAAGAAACCTCCCGTGTCTTGTTGATGAGGTAAAATCCGGAGGCACCTGTGGTTTATCGAATTGTCCCCGTTAGAATAACTCTAATTTAACTTGTTGGTTAAAGTCTTAGTGTACAAAATAAAAGTAATCAATTATATTTATTTCACTCAGATTGAGTATAATATACAGTTCAAGATGTTTCTTCATAATACTCTATCTTCTTCACGCTTTCGGCGAGAAAAGTAGTGCAACGATGTTTGTCCAAAATAAAAGTAATTACAACTTAAAAAAACGGCTTAAAATGAACTGCTGAGAAATCCAAATCATGTGAACGGCCTTTCCAAATTGTTGGACCTTTTTTGTATCTATTCCAGGAAATGGAAGACCAAAAATGAGAGTATTTTTATTAGATAATACTATAATCAAATAAATGTGATTTGTTTTATCATGCAACATTTTACTAATGGAACCCGTTGTTGAAATCACTGGGCTGCAAAAATATGGTATATCAAACCATACATTATCTGTTGAGAGAGAGACCAAAATGCGCACCTGTCCAGGTTGTACTTGCCGGCATCTTCCGCCGAAGGAGGAAACATTCGAGCAGTAACTTGCGTCTTCATAGATTCCGGTATTTGATCGTAACTATCAAATAAGTCGACATCCTTTGACGCAACCTGAAAACAAAACCGCAACGTGGCCACCTTAATATAGTTATACTATATTTATTATAGCTATTATATATATATATATATATATATATATATATATATATATATATATATATATTGGCTTGCCACATTGACAAAAATCCAGATCTTAAAACGCCTTCGAATTTGCTATCATCAGTCTTCTACCGAGTGCATATATATTAGAATCAATGCTCTGTTAAGTACACGGTAGCGTGTGGATCGCGCATGCAAGCATTTCAAGAGTCTCGCACATATAACGATCGCACTCTCACGAATAAACAAAACAAAAATTTGAATGTGAGAAAACACTGCTTTTTATGCTTACTTTCCACGTCTGGAGACCAGGCGACGCTTTCAGACCGGGCAGGCGGTGACGAACCTCCTCGAGTTCAATGGCTCCCTCGCACTCATTCAATAGATGCACAACGACAGCCTCATTCTCGATTGGATTTAGCGAGCATGTGGAGTACACCATTAAGCCGTCGACAGCCAATAATTCCAAACCTCGACCGCGCAATCCGAACCTGAGTCACACATACAAATAATGTAGCGAATAATAAGCTTAAATGATCTAATCTTATATCTATCTAATAATATTACAAATCTAAATCTACCAATAATAGTGATAAACATCAACAATTATATTCATACAATTACCACATATATATATATATATATATATTAAGGCGAGCACTGCCGAGTGTGCAAACGTATGTAAAGATTAATAAATCATCACAATATTTTCTATATATATATATATATATATATATATATATATATAATTATATATATATATATATATATATATATATAGGCAGAACTGCCACTCTAGCAGTTTCAGTAGCCTACGAACGGATGGAAGAGTTCGTTAGCATCAGCCTGGCTAGAGGCGCGCCATCAGCAAGCGTGCCGACGGACGAACGGAGCAAGTAGAGCATAGACAGCAGTTGAACGAACATACCAACCGAAATCGACGTACCTGCAAGCCGTGAATGCTGTTGCCATTCGAGGTGTTCCACTTCTTCCAGAGGTCGCCGTTCTTCCGCAGCGTGCCGTCGCCCGTGCAGGGCACGTCGCAGAGCACTCGGTCGAACCGGAGCACCTGTCCGTCGGCCATGCGCAGGTTCGGCAGCTGGGTAGCGTCGTGGTTGACGACCATCAGGCAGGACGAGCGCAGCCGTTTGGCCTGGTGCATGAGCAGGTAGCAGCGCCGGTTGTCGACGTCATTGGCCACCACGAGCCCGTTCGGCACCTTCGACTCGCCCTGGTGCAGCATCTCGATGACCTGCGACGTCTTGCTGCCGGGCGCCGCGCACAGATCGAGCACGCGGTGGCCGGGCCGCACGTCGAGCACGACCGGCGGGATCATCGACACGGTCTCCTGGCGCGAAATGTTGCCGTTGTCGCACTCGCTGATCAGGAAGCGGTGCAGCCGCTTGTACTCGTCGAACTTGCGAATCTTGACGCGCGACATGTCGGCGAGCTGCCACGCCAGCGAGTCCGGATACCACGGGATCGGCTGGGGCCGAGTCGCTTCGGCGTCCTTCAGCAGCTCAGCGAAGTACTTGCCTGCCAGCCGGTGTCGAGCAACACAAGACGAATGCATACTTCACTATGTAGATTCGCATAGTTGTATCATATATATATATAGATTGGTGATAAAGATGACAGAGAGAGATATCCGTGAAGATATATATATATATATATATATAACAGCTCTTCAGAAGGGCATATATATATATATATATATATATCTATTCGTAATAAAGATGACACAGAGAGATATCCGTGAAGAGATATATATATATATATATATATATATATATATATATATATATATATATATAGGGCATATAACACCTCTTTAGAAGGGCATATATATATATATATATATACCGCGTCCTATGTAAATCTGTAGAACAAACGGGCGACCAACCTCACTCACCTGTTACAATTTTTAAAAGAAACTTCGTCTCCGGAAGTCCAGCTGTGATGCGAAACGATGCCGGCAGGTCTGTTTTGAGACATTCAACCATTTCCTTCCACTCCTCGTCTGATGACACCAGCTTTTGCGCCTAGTTGCACGTACATTCGCCATATATAGACATTTTAATTAGTACTAGTCCAAAACGAACATTGCGATTATGACATGCATTTGCATGTCCCTTTTACTGGAACGAAACTACGCGACTCAGCCCTAGCTCAAGCATGGATATAAATATATATTCATATATATATATATATATATATATATATATATATATATATATATATATATATATGTATATATATCATTCACTTTATTTGCAATTACATGATGTCTTCTATTCATGTATACATAGGGCGACAGCGAGCCGAAAAACCTGCTGATAAAGTGCACTCGCGGGCTCAATATGGGTTCTCATTTAGTTAACTGCTAAGCAGCAGCAATCGGTTCGGTGAACACTAAATACAACCATTGCGCTCATGCTTTGCCTGTAGTCACGCTCGAAAAACGGCCCATTTGCGACGTCGTAGTGTATCAATTGTATGAATGTACGCGTTTTCGGGAACTAAGCACATTCGTAAGTAAATCATGCGAGGAAATTATGTTCAAATAACAATAGATTAAAAAAACGACTTCGCAGTCTTTCCCGGTTGTTTTAATCAAACCTAAAAAAAAACATTTTTGTTAGGTTTGATTAAAAATATAACAACTGTCGAAGCACGCAGACTTATTGTAAGCTAGTATGTATTTTGCCATTAACCGCTCAACAATAAACGTGTATGACATGCATTTTAAACTATAAGCCGTATTATATAGCACATCAACGACGAATGATATACTTCATGACATACAGAATGTGCATGGTTCATTAAATAGTTCAGAATAAGGTATAGCCCCTACATATAAAAGCGTGTAGACAATGGGGGGGGGTCTTATCGCATCAGTTCGCTGGGCTGGCCATTGCTAAAAAACGATTCAAGCAATACATTAGAGCAAGTTGAAATATTAAAAAAAATGCTTTTCGTCGACGAGATAAAAAAGAGAGATATGGGCGACGTCTTTGTTGGTTGCAGCGCAGCACATACTATATATATATTATATATATATATATATATATATATATAATATATATATATATATATATATATATATATATATATATATATATATATATAAACACCACATTATACATAAAAAAAAACTTAAAACAAAACATTTAACAGACAATCGACACACCTCAATCGGGCAAACTTTGATTTGTTTGAAAAGTGTGTTTTGCCATGTAAAGAAGGAACCGCCGCTGCGTGTGCGTGATGTCAGGCTGTGCACTGGTTGCAATATAATTCCTTCAACCTCAATTTCGAAAGACGTTTGCCCACACTGTCACCATTCGCCCAAAGCGCTTTACCTCGGAACGGCAAAGTGGAGCTAAACGAGCCATTGAGCAGCTTGAGGCCTGTATATAGATCGAATCAGCCGACCTGCCCCCACCTCTAGTTTGGTCTTACATGCGACAATCGCCACGTCTTTCATGGCCACCATCACCTGGTCGGCTCGAAAAAAAAAAAAAAAACTCCCACTACTAAAGAGTACTCAGAGCACATCTGGAGACTGTGCACTACACAAGCATGTACAAAGTGTCATGCGTTTATCTGTCTGTCCGTCTTTCTGTTTCTTCGTATGATGACGTTTGAGGTTTAAAATAGGACTTTTGCATATGCGACTGAATAAAAGCATAAAAGGTGTTACTTGTCACTTAAATCATACGAGGAAATTATGTTCAAATAACAATAGATTAAAAAAACTACAGACTTCGCAGTCTTTCCCAGTTAAACTACCGGGAAATTTCTCGGCACTTGGAACGGGGCAGAAGAACAGCAAATAGTTAGGTAGCAACGTGATATATGAACACTCAATGTGAGTAGCATACATGTGAATAAATAATATATGAGACGACTCAGTAGATGATACCTTATAGTACTTTTCAAAGTTTCCGTTCTCTCGAACGAGATCCTCATACGAGGTTCGCGTTTTTGTATCGCGGTCATCTCGACCGTTCTTCGGCTTCTTCTGGTGCCCTCTTCTCTTGCGTCCCATTGCGACTGCGTTCGTGTTCTGGCTCGTTTACTGTTGTTGTTGCTGTTGCTGTTGTTGTTTTTGTTGTTGACTATTCAACTATTCGTATGACGAATGCCGACGAGTACCGGGGTGATGCCGAGAAAAGCTTTGAGCTCACTGACACCCTCCGTGCTGCCGCCCGCGTTCACCAACCGGCTAGCTACGAACACCGACCGGTACTATGCCTGCGCGCCTGTCTACACAATCAACACAACCACGTGAAACTTTGCTTGTGTTCGATTTTTATTGTTGTTGTTGTTGTTGTTCTTGTTGATGTTGTTGTTGATGCTGCTGCTGGTTATAGTATCTATGTAGTGGGTCTATGTGTATGGATGCCTCTTTGCGGAATCAAATCTCGTATATGTTCCATGTGCATTGTTGTTGTGCTCTCGTATATGTTCCATGTGCATTGTTGTTGTCGTCGTTATTACGGTTCGCTTCCGAAGACTTGGACAGTTCGGAAACTGTTCGCAATCACGTAATCCGTCGATCCGTCGATCAAGCGGTCACGCCTCACAGCCTTTTTACTGTATGTTCTCAACAGTGCTGTCGGCGCAGCATGTCGGTCGCATCATGAAATGTTTGTAATCAATCATATACGAATAATAATATTCGTTATTATCTAATAGTAATATTAGATAATCACAGCCAAAAATAGCAGCCAAGTCAGACAATCGCTGTCTGTCTGTCTGACAACAAAAATTAGGTGCCGAATAAGTCGACCCGCTGCGAAGTCCGCCGATCTGGATTTGAGATGCCGCCGTCAATATTTTGATCAACAGCAGCATGCGACCGATCATACTAGATAGAGGGAGACGTTCCTTCCGCTCATGCGCTAACGTTTCGCGCACCGGCCACCACTAACTACATTGATTTCTTTGGCAAACTAAATGTGGTAGTAGTGCATTGTTGTGCGGTGAACTGTAGCCAGAAGTACAATTCACTTCACAAATCTGTCGTGTCGAAACGTACAGTATTGCTGGTCGGCGAACCCTTCCGCTCCGCGCTTCTCGATGTACTGTAACCTAATAAAGCGCAGTTTGGCGACCTTTCTAGGTACGCCCATTCACCGGTTAACTAGTCCACAGACAGATGTCAGCCTTCTTGTAAGTGGCAGAAAAAGAAAATACAGCAAGCGGCAATACATTGGCTGGCTTCTTTTTCACCTTTCGTAGTCTTTGGCAATTTATGCAGCCGTTCCAATCCAATATAAACAAGACATTTAACATTTTCCCGTTGTTCGTCAATGTAATATATATATATATATATATATATATATATATATATATATATATATATACATGCTATTGTAATTCGGTAATAATTAATAAAAAAACATAATAATTATTCTTGTGAGATAAGACCAGATATAATATATATATATATATATATATATATAATGTTAGAGAGAGAAAGCTAGATGCAGTACATATTAAGATATTGTATTAGATATATTTGCTTATTTAGCTAAATTATTTATTTTATCTTATAAGCATTTGTTAAGAAAGCATTGATTGCTAGATATGAAGCGTCCGTGCAGTGAATGCACGCGTATGCTAAACGGAGGACTATTATTGAAGTGCGAGTTTAGTAACAGTTATGCCCTTTGTAGGAAAGTGCTTTAATTATCAGTATGCTATTTTGTAGACGAATTCGGAACATAATAAACTATATAGAAAATATTGTGATGATTTATTAATCATTTACAATACGTTCGCACACTCGGCAGTGCTCACCTTAATAAAAATGGTGGTAAAAAGGTGTCTCGTGAGGTTTAGAATGATATATATATATATATATATATATATATATATATATATATATATATATATATATATATATATATATATATATATATATATATATATATATATATATATATATAAATAATCAATCCATCAACATGTCATCAAAGTAAATATGCGATTTTAGTGTTGGGTTCGCTCCGTGCGCAAACACAAAGAAAGGCTATTCATCGATCTCTCGGATGGCCTCTCGTCGCATCATCTTCAAGCGATCGTGACGCCGAGCCCCGAACTTGCCGACCAGATATCAGCTGGGTCTTCAATCCGCATCCACGGCGACCTCGTAGAAAGTCGCGGCCGAGGCCAAAAGCTCGAGCTCGTCGCGAAGGATGTCGAAGTTGTCGGAAAGTGCGATAATACCAAGTATGTCACAGCTTGAACAAATGGATGTACGTATATATGCTCGTACCTATGTATACATATAGTTGCGTTTCGAGCTTTTAGGCAGCCGGTGCAAGCGCGTAAGGGCAGTCAGGACAGGCAATTTGTTGATATCTTCTCTCTCTCTCTCGTTCTCTTTAAATAGGACTAAAATGTTTGAATTGTTTTTAAGTGCTTAATAAGTTGTGCTTGTTGTTGTTGTTGTTGCTCAGATGGTTAAATAATTAGAGATAAAAATATATGGCTGGTATCAGGTGTTCACTCGCCACAGCACGTCTAATGTGTGCATGCAATGACATATATCATTTGAATGAATGAATGAATGTATTGTTTATTAACCAATATCTGGTTTATGCACATATGTGCTACAGCTCTCTACATTACTTTCATCAGCGATATTCATTTCATATCATTTACAGTATGATTTTTGTGTATAATGACATGTGCTATATATATATATATGTTTTTTTTGAAAATTAGAGTTAAATTACTACAAATTGTGACACTGATGTTGTTGCCTGGCATAGGAGCATAAAATGCTACTGCGAGACAACCAAGCACACCGTCGTGTTCGTGAGAAAATTCTGCTTCCTCTTGGAGCGTATAACGCATGGTCGTTTAGAATATAATTCGCAAAAAAAAATACGACGGTGTGCTCAGCTTCTGTATAGGAGGACTGGTTGTATCGCAATGGCACATTTTATGATCGTATGTCAGGCAACAACATCAGTGTCACAGATTGTAATAATTTCACTCTCACTCCGAAACAAGACGTCTCAGACGATTCCATGTTCCAATGGAAAAAAAGATTTGCTTTAACGAGCTCTACAATTCTTATTATCAGGCTTCAAACTGTCCTGGGACACTCGGTGTATATGTTTATTCGTTATATAATGTGTTCGATACATCGAAACGCATTCTACTGCTCCAGGTACCCGTTTCGGCCACGAAAGACGTACCTGGTCGACCACGAGCGGAGTTTGCAACACTTTCGCCCACGTCTTGAGAAATATGCGGCAGTGCACCGTGTGCGCAATCGGCTTGTACAGGGCATTCACTCGTACTTCCAGGTTGGTCTGAATCAAGTTTTTACTATGGATCTGGCGGACGGGTACGATCCAGGGCAGATTCAGCCTTCAGTCAAGGATTGACATCTTATAGATGATTACCTCATGAAAAAGCAATTACACCGCGGTTCAATACGGTCCGCAATTCAATATATGATTGTTGTTTTTGTTGCTGCTGTTGTTGTTATTGTTGTTGTTGTTGTAATTCAGTATTTATATCACCACAGAAGTGGTAGACAGTTGATTCATGTTTCACAAGGTGTCACGATGTGACACTTCGATCTCACATTATGTACATATTTAACTTTGAATGATAAAGACATTCCGCAAATGTTTGCACATACAAGTATATGATAGCGTCCAATATGACACTTTCCACAGAAGCTACAAACACATTCGTCAATAATTAAACAGCTGGGCTTCAGTGCATATGTGATGATGATACTCGTGCCAAGTTGTTCGGCAGATTAGCGAACGGTTCTTTTGATTGTCTTTTTTTTGTCTTTTGATCTTTATTTAATGTATAGAAGGTTGGTTGCAAAATTAATTTCTCAACAACGTGGCGCGGTTCCATATCAACCATATACATACATAGTACATAGCCATACACAACGTCATTATGTACACACCGAGCACTTCGCGTTATACTCTGTTCGATTGAATGATCCGTAGACGTAGACACGAAATGGGGTACGCGCGTGGTACGAGTACTCGCCACGTCGCGAGCCACGATGATGAACCAGGCTGGCCGCATGCCTTCCTGACGTGACGTGATGACGTTAAAATGTGCGCTGTTTGCCTCGTTCTCCTACACAACAGGAGTTGGACTTCTGCCAGGTGCAGACGCCGATCCTCACGACGAACGACTGCGAAGGTGCTGGCGAAACGTTTGTTGTACATCACGCCGACGACCTCAAGCCGAATTCGAGGACTAAGCTGACCAGCCCATCGGTGGCAGAGGCGGCAGCGGAGAGCACCGTCACGCCAGGAGACAACTTGCCTTCTCCGCAGCAGCAGCAGCAGCAGCAGCCGGAGACGCGGCAACTACCTTACTTTGCAACGCAGTGCCATCTAACGGTCTCTGGCCAACTGCACCTCGAGGCATTAGTGCACTCGATCTCACGAGTGTACACGATGCAGCCAGCGTTTCGCGCCGAAAACGCGCTGTCCCGCAAACACTTGTGCGAGTTTGAGATGCTCGAGGCCGAGCTGGTGGCCGAAAGTCTCGACGCGGTCGTTTCGCTGGCCGAGGGGCTGATCAAGCACGTGTGGGCCGCGGTGCGGCAGATGGACGAATTTCAGACCATCGGCCAAGCGTGGCGGGACAGCGTGGACGAGGCGCTGGGCGCCAACTTCGTGCGACTGTCGTACGACGAGGCACTCAGACACCTTGAAGGTGAGCACTACAGCGATTCGACCAACCGACCAAGCATGTAGTACATATATGCGACCAACGAAGAATGCATTGCATAGGCAAGGTCGCAATCGCAAAGTAAACAAATCTGCTCTCATAGACGTGCCAGCTTTACACGCTAGCTCATTTTTTTTTTAGATTTTCCGTAAGGCAATTGGCCGTGTACGGATTTTTTCATGTCGTGGATAAGTTTACTCCACTTCGGCATTTACCTTGTTTTAAATTGGAAACCATGCAAATGGTTTGGCTCCAGAGTGGCCGGTCTGGGGTTCGAACCCAGTCCTCCCGAATGCAAGGCAAAGGCCTTGCCACTAAGCCACCTTGCTCATCGACGAGACGTTTTTGTTCGGTAATCATTCGGCGTATTAGGGCAGCATCCATCCATTTGCAAAATCCACTACTGCTGGTGTGGTATTCCGTCACCACTGGTGTTCCATACGCCGAATGGAGAAACTGAAGCAGGTAGTGAGCTTCAAGTATTCAGATATTTTAACCTAGAGCTAAAACGAATGGTCAGTTAGGTGGTGCATCCTACTCTTAAGTCAATGGGTTACTTCACACCGTGAAGTTACCGCAACAGTCATTGTTAAGAAAGCATGAATCGACTAATCACGCAAAACGCATACAAATTCACGAACTGGTTTTCATGTGTGCGGTCGAAGCAGGCAAGCCAGTGGAGCCGTTAAGGTGGGGCGAGGACCTGAACAATGAGCACGAGAAGATGCTACTGAAATTGTTCCAGGGCAGGCCGGTAATCGTCACTGGATTTCCCGCTGATCTCAAGCCTTTCTACATGGCAGTTCGTGGCGGAGAAGTCAGTGAGGGTGATAGCAGTCGACCGGTGGCCGATTGCTTCGATCTATTGCTGCCGGTTTGTGGCGAGGTTGTCGGTGGGTCCATGAGAGAAGCGGATCTAACAAGACTTCAAAGCGCCATTGAGCGCGCTGGCGTTAATGGACTTGAGTGGTAAGTGAAATTCCGTCAGTCGCAAGCACGGTTTGATGTAAATTCGCTGTCTATGAGAAGGCATTTCGACCGAGTTTTGATTGGACAAGTAGGAAAGACATGACAAAACGATTCACCTGCCGGCGCAAAGCCTGTTCGTTTGTGTTGTAGTGGGTTGCTTCTTCTTAGATCTCTTGACAGCCCGACTACATAGAGTGTGTATCGGCAAACAAATCGCTTCATCTCAAACATCGACTGCTACCCCTAACTGTGTAAAGACGAATATCCACTGTGTCGACGAACTTTGCACATATCTGTGGTATGCTTGTTGCGGTCTTGCAATGTACTTGTGATGATCGTAACGCCAGATTTACCGGCCGTTCTGTGTTCCGAGTTTTGAACAGAATAACCTTAAAATCATTTGATACGGTACCACGGACAGTCATAAATGCTTCTATGCACTTATAAGCAAGATCATATATGTTGTAGTTAGATTACTGCAATAATATGTTCGCGTTTACATTCCGTAAGATTGCTTTAAATAACAAGATCACGATATATGAATGCATGCGTATTTTGACTAAGTTGTTCGCATGCATGTGTGTGCTGATTGCGATACATCATTAACTACAAGCTAAAGGCTCTATGTGAATAGGTTTCCAGTTTGTTTAACGCACATAGTGGTGGGACCATAAAGCAATCGATTGAATTAATCATCACCATTATATGTCTAACGCAGGTACGAGCAGCTACGCGAATTTGGATCAATTCCTCACGGAGGCTTCGGGCTCGGTGTCGATCGTCTACTTCAGTACTTCACAAACACTAACAATATTAAGGACGCGGTACCTTTTCCTCGTTGGAGGCATCATTGCCAAGCCTAGGTGGCGTCATTGCCCATTCGTTGCCTGCACTCCACCTGTCATTAGTCATTAACAAGTGCTAATTAGATATGTTTGCGCATTCTTATATGACTTACACTATGCATATACCTGTTAGTTAATAAAGAACATTTTAATATTTCTTCAGTCCGTTTTTACTGGAAATTCTTGTTCTCTCTCTCTCTCCTCTCTCTCTCTATATATATATATATATATATATATATAGGGTGTCTGAATAATTAGCTGGCTATCTTTTAAACATCTCCACGCTCAGCTCCGCCCTATTCGCGATTTGCTCTTTTTGTAAGCAGAACAGGGTATGGCTGCCAACCAATGCGGACGGCGAAAAATAGGGGGACACTAAGGTCGACCCAACGAACGCTGGCAATCAGGGTAAGCCGGGCGTATCAAACAGTCTCGACCGAAGCTTTCCTGCTCCTAGCCAAGATGCTGCCATGGGACCTCCTAGTGGACTGAACAAAGTAAAATGTATCTAGACGAAGGTCTGGATCTCACCAGGGCCTAGGAGTGCCACCACATCGGCCTGGCATGAGGAATGGGCGCAGGTAAGGACCCGGTGTGGACCACAGGGAGCTGGACCAAGAGTCTGATACCGGACCTCAGGGTATGGTATGACCGCCGACACGGGGAGCTTTCCTACTGAACGACTCAGATTCTGAGCGGACACGGCCAGTTCCAGAGCTACATATCAAGGATCAAGAAGGCCATCAGCTATATCTGCGTACTGTGCGACTCTGGAGAAACGGACAACGTATATCATACTGTTCTACGGTGTGATGCTCTCAGAGAAGCACGGAACGCAGCACCAGCCGCTGTGAGAGGCCGACCCATCAAGGAGATGGTCGCCCATATGATGACATCGGCCGGAGGCATAAAGGGAGGCGACGAACTTGTTCGACGCCGTTTTGACACTCAAGACAGCCAAGGAAACGGCCAAGCGGGAGAGGTTTGAGTGGGTCTCTCGGGAGAGTGGTCGAGACGAGGGAGAGGTGGGGAGCAGCCAGGCCCTCATGGTCTCGACGCACTCTCACAGGACGGATTACAAAATGGCATCTCCCTATCCAACCGGAGGTAGACATGCGGGATGATAGTCAGGGATAGAGCTGATTGAAGGAGAACGCCAGAGACGCCTCTCCCACGGCTTCGAAGTAATGCCAAAGTAATACCGAGCCGGGGGGGGGGGGGATGAGGAGGAATCCGGGTTTAGTGGGTTTGCGAGTCTCACACTAGTCACGCAGGCTGCTAGAGGCGCATGTGCATCATGCATTCCCGAAACCTCCCAGAACAAAAAAAACCTCTCCGCTATCTGGTGCGCTGCCAAGTAGACATCAAACGCGGCCAGCCAATCCTTGAGCCGGCGGTCCGGCCACGGACATAAACTGTGGTGACGGCGGCGGCGGCAGCACTGCTTCAAATGTCGCTATTTTGCTGTCTCCGCCAAACGCGACTGCTTGACTCCAGTCGCTCGATTTGTCTGCTGCCACCAACCGGTTGCTGCACCTGCCGCTCTGGTTGCCGTCTACCACGCGCAGTCGGTATAGCCCATGGCACGTTACTGATCGCTGGCCCAATCACTATCGGCTAGGCCAATGTACTGTCTGCGTAAACGATAGTAACGACACTCACCGTCGATAAGCGCCCGAACGCCAAAAAAGATTCTCTGGTTTATTTGAGACCATTTTATATCATATTCATCGCGCCCCTGGTGGTAGGCAATCCCGAGTCAGGTGGTGCGCTTCCACACAATCGAGATCAGCACACTCATCATTTCAATCGCATACGTCACACTCCCCCCCTCACTTCACTTTGAATCTTACCTACTACTACGACCTGTGCTTTAAATATTCGGTTTGTTCTTGTCCTTCTCGATCGTCTAAACGTCTTGTTTTATGTCGATCTCTCTGCTGAGATATATTCTTCCTCCGACGCTCTGACGATTGTTGTGAGCGTCCGTGCTGTCGCTTGTAAAAACCAACACTTTGAACATGCAAACTATTTTTCAAAGTCTCTCTCTCTCTCTCTCTCTCTCTATATATATATATATATTAGTTTTCGTGAAACTAGTGCCCGTGTACGTTTTCATGTCATGGTTGTTTTTAATCCACTCTGGGCATTTCCTTGTAAATTGGAAACCGTGCAAACCTATTTAAGAGCGCCCGGTCTGGATCTCGAACCCAGCCTCCCGAATGCAAGGCAAAGGCTTTGCCACTAAGCAATCTTGCTCGTCTTTTCCTATAAAAAACGGTATAAGTATCTATAAATGCCAGGGAAAACGAAAAGTTACAAGGACGCTGAGTTAAGGCTATGTTTCTGCTAGATGCTAGTAGACCTAAAGTAAACGCTGCGCGTGAAAGACAACGGTTACAAACAACAGCTAGGGGTAATACAAAGGGAGTCAACACATTGCCCACACAATTAAATCAGGAACCCTGATTTGCAGCAAACTTCTCGACCTGTCAAAGTGAAATAGCATATATTTACCTAATCAATTTAAAATGTTTACTTATCCCAAAATAAACTTATTGTGGCAATGTTTGGAGACAAATTAAGCCCATACCCTGGACCGATATTATGTGTATATGCTGATTGTGATATTTTTATTGCAATTCTTCAATACTCGTGATAAGTTATGAGTCTTTTTTGGCCAAATTAAAAGCGATTTTGAATTTAATTTAGATTGAGAACTGCCATGCATGTACCCTAAAAACACTTTTTCGGGCTGACCCCAGCCAACATTTAGCGTCGACTGATTTGCTTTCGCATTGCTTTGTAAGCCGGTCCCCATAAATATAAATGGGCAGCAGTGGGATTTGAACCCGCGAAGCACCTATGTACATCCTATGGTCGCGAGGCGCACGCGAATGCACCCACCATGCTACCAGGTTCGACGCCATGCCTTAACCCTCGTAGCTCGGTATAGCTCTGTACAGGAACATTACGAACTTAAGCCACTGCCTGATTCACGCAAGTCAGGTCTAGACGAAACATACCTTATTAAAAAAACTGCTTAACAACCGATCGCCTTCATGTCCAGCAGATTTTTTTCTGAAGGCGGGAATGCATTCATGCATATCTACGGTGTGCGTAACTTGCTGTTGTTACTATAAATGCTCACTAAAATTACCACCCTGTTACCTACGGTCCAGTGCACATCTGGAACTGCCTTTGGTAATAAAGTTGCCAACAGATCTATTAACAAAGCTCACATTGGTGGTCTCTGATGCACCGTTATGCTACGTTTTGTACCTTTACTTTCTGAATATTTGTCGAGACCCATCAAAGGACATCAGCATAGAATATGTCATCACCAATCAATTGGGAAGAATCCACTTAGTTTTTAAGTTCTTGAAAAACTTTTCTACAAAGGAGGGATCAAAAACTACCTAATTGATGCAAAGTCGCGACAAAGAAGAAAAGACTATTTCGATGCTTACATAAGCCTGCCATGTTTTGGTAATTTATTATTTTTCGTTGTTGATAAAAACAGCCAACGTCGCCATACCGAAATGACCGTGCTGACAGCAAGGTGTATGTAAACGCCTTCGTTCTATACCATTTCACTACGGATGTCTTTCAGAGAGTGGAGCTCATTAAGCTTTTTTTTGTGGAGTAGGGGGTTCCCCCACCTGTCAAGCGCACTTTGTCCCAGCGCTGTCGGACGCCTTAAGGTCCCAGAGCTGCACTATGTGTAGCTGATGAATGGTGCTTCTAAGCAAGCC
Organism: Dermanyssus gallinae; assembly: GCA_003439945.1. Lineage (NCBI taxonomy): Eukaryota > Metazoa > Arthropoda > Arachnida > Mesostigmata > Dermanyssidae > Dermanyssus > Dermanyssus gallinae. The sequence continues at coordinate 29,603 of QVRM01007006.1, read as the reverse complement.
AAATCGAAAGACATTGGTTGGTTCAATTTGGCAACAAAATTCCGAAATACTAGAACTTTCCAATCTGCCCTCGTTTTATCAAATCCGCACCCTGCCGTTCCGAAGATGACAGTCGTATTACTCTCGAAGCGTGATTTATAGTAAAGAACATCAGGCAACCACACAGCACCTTGCCAGGAACAAGCTGACCTGACATCTGAAACGATAAGTAGTCATCGAGATTAGAAAATCGAAACCACCCACATGCTTCCTTTTTTGGTTTTCAGTAACTAATACATTCAGGTCTAGATTAATGTAGTACGCCTCATAGATTTCGGCTAACTTATAGTCATCATAAACTACTGCAACCAAATAGCATTTTCGATTTCTTCAAACACTCACCATTATTATGCCCGGCGTGTGAGCTGCTTTTTGCATCTGGCGATCGGCCGCATTAGACTAACACGATCAGCCACGCCAATCATGTTCACCAGAGATGATTAATACGATGCGTTGAACCTGTTTTAGAAATAATACTGTAATTAGTAATCCAACTATATTTCCAATCAGCGGGAGGCGATTTCCCTCTTTACCCAATATACACATTTTAGATCAACCCGAATATATATATATATAATTTTCTGGATGCTCACCCGATTTTAAAACTACCTAATGCTGTCAGTGAGGTAACGCTACGTATAGTATCTTCTACATTTACATTAGTTTACCGAAATAATAAGTATGGAATGGATATAAGTAGAAGTATATAGGTAAGCTACATTCACCATATGAAGCAACTATACGGCAGAACAGCATGTAGCACACTTGCAGACCGAAGGCCCGTTATTAACGAGCCAATGGCATACATACAAGAGTGCAAAAGTTTGTCTTCGAAGCCTTTGGCACCCCCGTTCGATAGTGAGGTCGGAGGTAATTTGACGTAACTTCGGTGTCAAAAGCAACTTCAGCAAGCTTACCTCTCATAAAATACGCATCACCATTCGGATCGCCTGGATGAGCCTGGATCTCATACACGGTTCGCACACCTGTATAATTATTAAAACATAAGCTTCCGTTAGCACATGTGTCCGTATCAGCCCTTTTTCAAGACGACTCTTGAAACTAAATGTAAGCGCATTCAGGGTCTGATCTATTTATCGTCAGCGAACTGTCAGCCGGTAATTCCAGCTTTTAGATTCTTTTTCATCCTTGTGCAGAGCAGTTCTGTGTGCAACATCGTAGATGATGACAAATTTTGATGGTTCAGCCTTACCTCAATGGAGATACTCGAACATAGCAAGCCGTACGCGATATTATGAGCATCAGGTGTTCCGTCGTGCGTGAAGGAATCTGGCACCATCTGCATACCGAATCTAACACAGGTGATGAAAAACAAGCGTAGAGTTAGTAGTGAATTATCAAAGCAAACTCATTGCCTCTCGCCAATGGTGTAACATTTGTCAGGCGTCTGTATTTTTAATCGTCAGCGAACTGTCGGCCGGTAATTCCAGCTTATAAATAGATTTTTCATCCTTATTGAACACTACGACTATATGATAATACGTGCTAGTAATAAGAGGCCAAATTACCTGCGTGTCAAGATGCGTCCGAATGTCACCAGGTGTCATCACCGGGCGACTCGACAAGCGTCAGGCACGTAATCCGAGGCAAACGTTTGGCTTGATAAAGGCTTCTCCATTCAGCGGCATTTCTGCACCCATTTGGGTACAATCATGCCTCCAGCATCTAGAAGTTCAAAATATGACAAAGACCACTACACTTTATAATATGTCGAATCGTCAACAAAACTGGATTATTCATTGAAATTACGAATTTATTCAGGGTCTGATCTATTTATCGTCAGCGAACTGTCAGCCGGTAATTCCAGCTTTAATAGATTATTTTTCATCCTTGATGACAGGGCACTATAGCGCCACAGACAATGGAGGATTTCGTCCTTACCCCCAGTAGAAGCGCACCAAGATAGCAAGCCGCACGTCACATATCGCGTCGACGATAATGATGAGCAGTCCGGATGAGCGTCAGGTGTTCCACGAGAGAATCGCGCACCACCTGCATACGGAATCGAGCACAAGTGATATGGTAGAGTTAGTACTGAGGTGTCCAGGCGTACTCATCGGCATGTCGTCAAAGCTCCTAATATTTGTCAGGCGTCTGTATTATGAATCGTCAGCGAACTGTCGGCCGGTAATTCCAGCTTATAAATAGATTTTTCATCCTTATGAAATCTATCTCATTACGATCATGATGATACGAGTTAGTAATAGAAGGCCAAATTACCTGCGTGTCAAGACGCGTCTGAGACGCCATCAGTTGTTGCCCTGGTGACCCGACAATCGTCAAGCCAGTAAGGATACGTGGGCCGTGTGTCACCTGTCGCGGAAGCAAGAGTACAGAGGTTGCAAGTCGAGTGTTAGTTGCATCTGCACTATAGGAATAAAAGCACCATATCATTAATATACAGCTTCACTTTGACTGCTGATACTGAATCAGTGTAACTATGACCAAATGGCATCCTTGGTTTGGCCTGTTCGTTGCAATAACTGCACTCCACGGGCCATCAGATGAGTCAAGGGTTTCATCATAACAACTGCATGCTTCGTCCCCATTTTCGTTTTTGTTTTGCTAGCGTAGCTTTTTTCTCTATCCCTCTTAGTCTCAGAAGAAGTTTAGGCCCCTACAGTCAAGTAGTCGAAGTGAAATACCGATTGTAAGCATCGACAAAACTAAAAAACTACTAAAAAGCAAAACTACGTCTAGTGCAAATATTGATCAAACCAAAACAAGCCTGGAGTGTACAAGTACACTTGTTGTAGATTGTGTGAGAACAGCTCTACTAAGTAACTCAATTAACATTTACAAATACGACGGCTCGCCCATTCTAGGGCAGTCTCAACAGAACCCGAGCGAATTCATTAATAAGATCCAGTGATTGGTCAACTTACCTCAGTATACATTGAAGGACGGTTATTACCGCAGCCTTATACAAGACACCTAAGACCGAGAACTTCCAGGGCGCCTGCCTTCGGAGAGACCAGAGTCAGGAATACAGGGTCATCCAAGGGGCCTATTGTGGAGATCATCGGCGAGGAGACAAATATAGGACATCAAAGTTAAGCACAACGAGCTGGTAAACATTACAGACAGCCTCGGCTAAACTTAAGACCGCTCAGACTGAAGTTGTTCGTGTGCATACACCCATGGGTAAGATTGTCGCGGCAATGGTCGAGGTCATCATGATCATGTAACTACTAGCCCTACATAAAATTTTAAAACAACAATACATGCTGCTTATGCTGGTTTGTGAAATACACCGGTCGGACTGGTGGGATTTGCGCCGGTAAACAATCCCATTTGGAAAATTATCTAACGCATTTCTTGGATGTGAAAAAGCTATCGGCGCAAGTACGCCTTTTTACAAACACGTCCTAGCTTTATGAATAATTAATAAAATTGAAACTAAGGGCCATAATTAGCAACACCTTACCACATTACGAATCAAAGCAGAGTTAGCGCGGTATCATGATAGTATGCACCGCCGGTCCGTGAGTCCCTCTGAAACATCAAAGAAGTTCAACGGATTCTGTTAGTCGAATCTTTAGCCACGTGGATTAGGCATTAGATTAGCCAAGTGTTACGGAAACACAAGCGCTAACGTCGCTTGATTTCTTCGTCATTATCAGGCTCATTAAATCAGTTGCTCTCACAGAATAGGTCAAGCTTGAATTGCTCATCATTTGCAACGCTACCACTAGCGAGCTAGAAATGTATATATGTATGAAATACATACCAAGTTACCGCCATGCCGCGAAAGGGATGCGAAAGAATCGCACACGAGCGCCTCCTCGCTCAGCCATAACCTGTGCGAGAAACGAAATACAACGCTATGTTAACAAAGACAAGCGTATCATACCAATTGAGAGCAACACTTTGCCCCGCACCACCGTATCCTCCATTCGTAGGAGGACACGCGTTTCAGACAGCCAAGTTTAGAATCACAAAAGTTCATATGTTGTATTTGCGAAACCATTTGGTAAATCATCATAATCACCACTATAATAACCATTTCTGACGATACTAATAACCACCGTCAGTAATTGAACAAAATGACACCTATTGTGTGTCACTAGGACAGAGACACAAAACGTTTGTTACGAGTTACAAAATAATAAAACACACATGTACGTGCCGATATATTTACACACTAACCAGTAAGGTGACTAAAACAAAACAAACTGGGATATGCGTTGATTTACCTACGTCCAAGTGCAACGGATTTCACTTACCGGCAATTAGTACAACCATCGCACACCACTTGCGTTTGAAAAAGGACCTCGTGAGCCGTCTTGTTTGCAAATATATAGAGACGCCGCTAGCGCCCTCTGGCGATGAAACCAATTCTGGAGCGCGCGCAAATTTCAAAGCCACAGTTGGGTACCAAAGGCTTAATAAGCTGGCTAGTTCAAACCGACGCTATAATTCAAAATCTAAGTTAAGCAAATTGATGCTTTTTTATTATTTATTTACGGATTTACCTAAACAAACACTGGCACTGTTAGTCCACCAAATTCAGGTTCACATAGCGCTTATTTTGTTCAATAATAGAATGGTATCTTTACACATGATACGTACATTATTTTCGAATTTGTGTACATACGATACAATACTAAGTGATTATTGTTAAGTTTGTGAGAAAATCCTAGCTTGTTATATATATATATATTTTTTTCTCTTTTTTATGGAATTCTCCGGACTGCAATTTTTCTTAACTTTAGTAATTCTTCATTAAGCTCGTAATTTCCATAATAACACAAATGCCAACAATTATAACCATTCAGGGCATTTTGCAGAAAAGGCTATCGCCCGAGTCTGCAATATATATATATATATATATATATATATATATTAATATATATATAAATATATATATATTTATATATATATATATTTATATATATATATATATATATATATATATATATATAACATATATATATGGCCTACTTTATAATATGATAATAAAAAAATGATCTATATACTTGTGTTTCCACATTATCTGAGAATGGGTTTACGCATTCACACAACAGTTCGGCCGGCGTGCCATGTTGTTAACGGCGTGTTTGACTGTGCGCTGCCGTTGCGTCTGCTTCTGCTGCTGCTGCTGCTGCTCGTCCTGGCCGCAGCCGCATCGAAACCGAAACGACTGAGCGATCAGCATCAGTCATCCGCCTTCTTTTCCTGTCTGACCGCGACGCTGGTACGAAGGAATTCAGCCTGTTCTTGGCAATTTTCGACAATTGAATCGACAATCGTGGGTGATATTGGAGCGCGCAGATGTCGTAGATGTCTCAGCTAGCCTCAGTGTTGTGGGCCGAAGTTTTTGAGTGTGGCCGGTCGGTTCGGAGAGGTGTCATGCACCGCTCGAGATGGCTCCTTGCTCGAACGTGTCTTCTTCTCCGTTGGTTGATTGTCTGGGTCGAGCCGGGGGGGTGGGGGGGCGGTGGTGGTAAATTGGAGTAGTGAGTTGTAGCCGGCTGAAGACCACGTTGCTAATGTTCCGACGTCTCTGTGTCGTTGTGGTTCTACCGTTGTTGCTTCGGCCGGCTGCTCGCTTATCGTAATATTTGTTGGTTGCTTGATCGTTCCTGACACTGGCCTGTTTAGAGCTTGATGGTGATGATACAACACTGTTGTTCCGTTAGTGTTCATTTGTTTCGGTGCCGACATTGATTCATCATCGTTATTATCGCACGTGATGCAATGTTGGCCACCTATATTCTGACCACCAATTATGCTACGAGGAGGAATGGTTAGGTGGGGTGTTGTTTGTGGGGAGCGGGGGAGGGGGACGAGTTGTTTTGCTCGTTGTTGGCTCGCTGTTTTGCTTGTGAGAGAGGCTTTTGGGGCCGAAGATGGTGTCGAAGCCGAAGAAGCTGGTCAGCAACAGCAGCCGCCTCCCACCCGTTGAAATGTCGTTTGATTTTGGCTTTTACTAGTGGCGATCGACTGTGGAATATTTTCGTCGATTAACCTCATCAGTGCTCGGCTCGCCACAGGTCGTGAATGTATGCAGTACGATTTACTGCATACATAAGTGTGTGTGTGAGCCTGTAGGAATATGTGGCCGCCTAGAGTATGGGATGATAATGATGTTGATGTCCCTGTTGCTGATACTGCTTCTGTTGTTGTTGTTGTGCTAATTTAGCTTGTCTTTCTCTGTTTCTCGACTCTCGAACAGCAGCGTCGTAAAGTTTCATCAAGATGGTGAACACGAAGGGATATCGCCGCGGAACGCGGTACATGTTCGCGAGGGACTTCCGAAAACGAGGTGTCGAACATCTGTCCACCTATCTGCGGGTGTACAAACGTGGCGACTACGTCGACATCAAGGTGAGGGAACGGCTTATTTGCTTTACTTCAACGAAGTCCATTTCACGCCTTAAGTAGTCCATGTAATTGTTTAAGGAACTTACTGAAATGAGGTGAGGGAACGAAAACTAGAAGCGCGCGAATTCGCGGGAAGGACTCAGCTGAAGGCTTAGTGCTACACTCTGAAACCGGCCTCCGGGCTCCGATGAGGTTTTTCAGTGCGATAGCGGCAAAGAGAAAGACTGAGAGAGAGAGATATCCATCGATCGAACATGTTTAGAAATTTCACACATGCTGGATCAAGAAGCCTGCTTTGAATTGAGTTAAATGAACAAGACATACAATTTGGATTCAGTTCTATCCTAACAGAGAAGCTATTTCAGCAGTGCTTGTGTTTCCTGAACTTAGCCTACTAATACGTTTATTAGGTATTTATATATGTAAACAAATATATATATATATATATATATATATATTTTTTTACCTTTAAGTTTACGCGCGTTTGAGTGCAACAAACGACAGCTGTTGTTTTTCTGCGCGGATCAGCTCATCGTTATTTATTCAAAGCTGCTTACTTGTTGTCGATGCTGAACGCAGGGTAACGGCGCGTTCCAAGGCGGTATGCCGCACAAGTCCTACCACGGCCGGACGGGTCGCGTGTTCAACGTGTCGCATCGAGCGCTCGGCATCATCGTCAACAAGCGCGTCCGGGCGCGTATTGTGCCCAAGCGGGTCTACGTGCGCATCGAGCACGTCAAGCCATCGAAGTGCCGTAAGTCGGCCTTTGGATTCATATTTACATGCATATATATACATATCGTCGACACATGTTAAATAAGCTGCCGTAATTCAGCTGGTTGCGACAAGTAACAATATATATATATATATATATATAGTTGCAACTTTGTCGGTAACCCGCTAGACTATGATGACAGCTGGTTTAACATGTATATACTCGACTAGAGTAAATACATATTACATAAGATGCCGTAGTCTAGTTGGTTAACCCCGGATATACGAGTATATAGTTGTACTTTTTTTCTTTTATTTTTAGACCTGAGGCTGACACCTCTTGCTATGGCGAGATTTAATTGATTATTTGAGATTCAAACTGGCGCCTTACGCCCGTTAAGCGGGTTCCAGGCTGTCATTTGCATGTCGTTTGCACAGTATTTCTTTGTTCTATCGTTTATATGATTCTGTTGACTTACTAAGTTGCTGCCGCTGTCTTCTGCTGCTGTGCTCATACAGATGGATGCATGTATTTATTTCGGCATCTTTTAAATCAAAAATGACACTCGTAGGCTTATTGTTAATGGCGCACATGCACGCATATACCCTGATGTTTTGTCAGTCGTCTTGATTACCCTTGCTATGGTGGTTGTTTTAGTGAGGAATGGCTTACGAGTGTGTTTTTGCATTGATATCTTACAGGCAAGGACTTCTTGGAGCGCGTAAGGAAGAATGATGCCCTCCGTCAAGAAGCCAAGAAAGCTGGTGAAAAGGTTTGCATTAAACGTGAGGTCGGCCAGCCCCGCCCGGCTCACGTGGTCCGCGCTAAAAAGGCGATTGAACTCGTTACGCCTATCCCATACGAGTTTATGGCTTAAAATAAACGGCCGGACACCAGCCATGTGTTTTCCCTTGTATTCGAGTGAAAACGACTCTTTCTTGGGTTATAACCAACCATGTACGGAGAAGGCATATTTGCTTTACTTTAACGAAGTCCGTTTCACGCCTTAAGTAGTAAATATAATTTTTTAAGGACTAACTGCAAAATGCGGTACGCACACGCGTGCACTACCGCACGGAACGGGTCTACAAGTCTGGGCCGGTACTGTGGGTCTTCAACCCACTAAAAACCAGTTTTGTCTTAATCCCGGCATCCGACTGGAAACTGCATAAGCATAATTTCAAACGATCGAGGAGGGAGAGTAGAAAAAGAACTTTACCCCAAAATGATGTCATGTAATACCGGTTTTTCTTCCCCTTAGTGCGCAGGATGTTCCTCAATAGCACGAGCAAAACTGGTCTAGCCGTCACGTGGCTTAATTATGAGCTGTACGAGGGTTTCAAGGGTGCCGTCGTCAGCCCTAGGTAGACCCGCATGCTGAAAGGCCCATTCCGGGCCCCACAAAATTGTATGGTCAGGCGTGTTCTCGGTTTCGCTTTGGCAGTAGTTGCAGAATGGAGATGTGGTTTTCCCAATTCTGAACAATTCTGTGACTGGAAATCACTGTATCCGGTGAGGACCTGATTAATGTAGAACGTCAACTCGCCACCTGGCCGGTACACCCTGGCCCTAATATCCGAGATCAGAGTCCTTATCCGGTACCCGGGCGCTCCATCCTGAATGGAGTCCCATTTGCTCTGTCAAATGCCGAGGGCTATATCCTTTCCACCGCTTTCTTCTTTCGCAGGTCTTCCTACAAACGGTGTCGCTCATTTGCTTTCCAAGTCCCAGGGGACTGTACTAACCAGAACAAGGACGACGATCATTTATTTTTAAATATTGAACTGACGTAATTAAGGTATTCCGGTCTGTTTTGCTTAGAAGGGCCATTCATCAGCTATACACAAACCAAATTCCGCAACGATTGGTGGTGGCGTCTATTGTTTGAGTTTGGTTCAAAAGAGGAACAAATTAGGTTTGGCAATTTTTAAGGAGCCGGATATCAAGCAGCAACGACTATTTATGAAGTTCTGTGCTGAAAACCATATCAAATGCTCTAAAGTGGTGGAAATTATATGAACTGCTTATGGTGATCAATCAACATTCCGTAACACCGTGTATACGTGGTACCATCGATTTCACAACGCACGTGAAGAGACCAAATATGACAGGAGAAAATGTTAAAACGTTTGTGATATCGTACTCAACAGCTGACAACCAAAGTTCTTTCTAAAAATGTTGAATCTCCAGCAAGGGAACGCCCGTCGGGAAATGTCCGAATTGAATTTTCAGGGGAGAGCAGAAGACCCTAGATTTGCACATCGTTACTGATTTCGTATTATTTTATAAAAAAAATTTGTTTTCTATGTTTCTGTATTTTAACCTTCTTGTTCGCTGGGCCTGGCTCCTTGTGACTTTTGCTATTCTCACGGATAAACCCATTGAAGGGACAACGTTTCGAGACTACAGAGGAGATTAAAACATTCGCAGACGCGACGCAACTCAACTAGATTCCAAATGACGAGTTTAAAAAATGTTTCGAAGAGTGGGAAATTTACTCCTATTTTAAGTGTGCAATATTGAGATCTAGTGGCTAATTAACTTTATAAAGCTCTTGCGGGGTTATTTACGTTGTCTTCCAGCCAGCTTTTGAAACGGCAGTATTATTCCATACTATAGTATACGTATAATTATTGTCAAATTTCTAAACGAACGGATACTTTAAGCAGGTTTAGCATGCATTCTGGTATTAACCACATTTTTCCCGTTGTCCCCTAGTGATAATCCTAGCAATCCGTAACACCGTGTATACGTAATATTGAGAACTAGTGGCTAAATTAACTTTATTAAGTTCTTGCGCTGTTATTTACGTTGTCTTCCAGCCAGCTTTTGAAACGGCCGTTTATAATTCATTACTCCAGACTAAGTATACGTGTAATTATTGTCAAATTAAACGAACAGATACTTTAGGCAGGTAACATACACCCTGGTATTAACCACATATTCACGTTGTCCCCTAGTGATAATCCTAGCAAGCCGTAACGTGTATACGTGGTACCATCGATTCCACAACGCACGTGAAGAGACCAAAGATGACCCCCGGTCGTGAAGACCGTCGACGTCAAAAACAGAAGAACCTAAGAGCTCCTTTGAAAGCGCGGACAGTCACTCTGGATTCTAAGACCTCTACGTCTGAACGAAGAATTCCTCGCTGACAAGTGACCTCACAGAAGATGCATTACTAGTGTCGGATGGGTTGTTGCGCAAACAAGCATTAAGAACATAGTTACCTCTATTACTCCTGAAACATTACCATACAAATATGGTTTTGTTCGTTAGCTGATGAGGCCAGATACTAGGGTGTTCGGCATACTTTAGTAATGATTCTTGAAAATAAGTGTTATTAGATAGAACACTAAAGCTGCCTAAAAAGCTATCGAAGTGGTATTTTGACCCACCTATTAGTTTTGTTTATCTTATTAAAATGTATACGTGTGCTATTACATCTGTAAAATGTAGTAAATGTTTACTGGTTGAATTATCCTGATCTGTAAACTGAATGGCTGGGTTACTACGAAAGATCTTATCCATGTACGTGATGGCTAAGAAGTACGGGCATTTTAAAGCTAACTGAAGTTACTTGCTGACTTTGATTTGAAGACGTGATGGAAAGGCTCGCTTGCAACTCAAATAATTCAGGATAGCTATGTTTTCTAAAGGTTTGACTTATCTATGTCGGTGAGCATAATACATAATTGCACTGCTAGGCAGGTTCAATTTCGCATGTATCAGCCTACTGGCGCAGTACTTGCTCTACGTTGCGGATAGACAAAATTTGGTAATGTGGGAGTACTGGGCATTGGCTCCTCGTTGCAAACGATGATTATAGAAAACTTAAACTGCCGTCCCGGCAACTCGGACGAGCGGATAAACACTAAAAACCTGGAATAAAGTGAAAATGGAATATATGTCTGATCGGTATATCGGATTGAATTGGATTTGGAAAATCGGATCGAATTTTCAGCTTTGACTACATTGTTCTCCAAAATGTTGCATATTCACCTCACAGTGAACGGCCTACCTCCTTAAGAATAGGTAGCCGACAACCTTCAGAGATTTACCATGCAATCAAAATTACTAAGATCCAAAAATTGTTGGATTATCTGTGAAGTACCTATAACAAACACATACTGGAGTAGGGAATTTATAGATTTTAATAAGAACGCGCGATGTCTGTTGTAAGCCGACTAACTTCTCTTTCCGGCAGAGACCCATGTAGAAAATGTTGCCAAATTCGCGCTGAGAGCTTTGCTAGACAACGCTCAGCTTCGCTCGTACACTCTGGGACGACATCACGCAGTGCAACTCCATCAAAGTTTAAGAAGACTACTAACACATTTAACCTCAACAGTCGCCTCTGACTAAAACACTTGGAAGTCTGAAAGCGCAGACAAGTCGCAGCGCACTTGTGGCGTCTGCACAGGCTCTGATAGTCCGTTTGGGCGTGAGCTTTTTGCCACCCTCGTCCGTCCGTGTAGAGCTTATCATTAGTATCAGAGCAACACGAAAATCTTATATATATATATACATATATATGACACACCGCCCCACTACTGCTCCAGGATTTCGTTCCATCATTGCATTTCAGTTCCCTTCAATGCGTCTTTTCAGTCACCCTCGAGGTAAACAGAGTTAAATTTTCCTTGAACTTCCACCGAAATCGAAGGGAACCGTTTCATTCGTTTTCCATGCCGACAAAAGCAATGCACGCATAAGAAAAAAGAATGCCTAGCTCCTGACAAGCGTAAGGATGACGCCGCTACAATACTAGTACCCACCGGTCGTTCTGTTAACAAACATGCGCTCTTCTGCATTAATTCGACAATTACATACACCCGTCACCGTCACCGTCGATGCGAGAAATGTTGATTATGATGATATGAATGACAATAGTAAGGACGCCACTAATACCATTGATGGCGGTTAATGTCATTCCTACTCTTATTATGAATGATTTTCATTACGAGCATTTTCGATGACTGGTCCTGGCGGACTGGAAGCCGTTAGTTACGACTAGCCTAGCCGAACATGTGTTTCGGCCTTAAGTGCTGTTTGTCGAAGACGATTCGCTCCGCCATGCTCAATCTAGGTGAGATGATACAAGGTTGCCATTCTACAACGGACGTTTTTTTCTTCCAATTGTCTATTTAGCTACTATTTACACGCCCTTATACACATCTTCGATAGCCTTGTCGATGTTCCAGTTAAAATTGCTAAGTTGTTGCACGGCGGTCTGCCGGTCGGCACCGGGAGCGACTTCGATAAAGTTGTTTACCTTCCGCTGAAATTCGGCATTCATTGTGCCGGGAGCTGAGGCAAACATCTGCGCCCAGAATCGAGCCGTCTCTCGGAACAGATGCAAGTCGGACTTGTATTGGTGTGCCACAACAGCATCCTATAAGGCAAAGCGCAAAAAAAAACGTTAGCAGCGGAATGCATCAAGCAAGTATAGATATAACCTGAGCTGTAGCAAAAGACAATTGTATTGCATCTAAGCGTTCTGTTTCGCCTATCTATTTACATGCACTTGCTTTAGAAGAAACATTTAAAAACACTCTTTAGACCAACAGGAGGTTACGGGAGGGAACTGAATGAGTGTCTTGTGCTAATAGAGTACATTTGCCCTTAACCGGCTTACGTAAAATACGTTTCCTTTAAGAGCTGCAATGTGCTACTCCATACACCCTACTTATTCTCCCAATTGAGCCCTTGTGATCTGTGTGTGTTCCAAAATCGAACCGTCAAGATGAAGAGGTCATCGTGGGTACGTCGCTGTGGGTGCGTACTTTAAAGGCCTCTATCTTCCCACTTTCCTGAAGGGTTAAAAGTCGGAACACCGCTATACTAAGTGTGCAGAGCTCTAAGGAGGCTACATAGAAAAATCCGGGTGTATATAATACCGAATAAGCTGATTCGTTGCGTTTTCTGCTTACTTAAATAACAATATATATATTTATATTTATACTGACGACAAAACGGCAAATTACAATTGATTTTGTTCTGAACTCTATTTTACCTTAGGATACATTTTGATGCGTACATAACTAAACAAGCCGTTTGGAAATACCCTAGTTATAGATTAGTCACACAATAGTTCTAACCGTCCGCACGGAAAAATCTTAAGCCCGTCTATGTGATAAAGAAAAAAACTCGAGCAGTTCAGTAGTGCCAAGTAAAAATGGATTCATGCTTCATAGGATATCTTACTGCAAAAAAAAAAAAAATGTGACCAGCTTATATAGCCTCGGCCCCCTAATTATATGCATTGGCGTCCGGCACAATAGTTGAAAATGTTTTTTGAGTCATCTATTACTGATCACCTCTCTTCCAAACACAGAAAACGAGCGAGCAAAAACATCACGCCAACACAATCGAGACATAGATTCAGTCGGGATATTTGTGAAACACCATATAAAACTCGGCTAAAGTTCATGTCTGCTATAGATAGTAAAACAACAGAACAGAGTTACATTGCCAAATATCTGATGGATACATTCATTGAGCGAACGCTGATAATGCATTTGTCGATAGTAAAAAACAAAACTTGTTCTGGAAAAATTGCTACAAGTTAGAAGATAGTTTAGATTATGATTAAGAATATCTAATCATAATTTAAATCACGTAGGTCTTCAATGTACGCAGTATGTGTGCGAATGGTCGGCAGAGTGCCAAAATGCCAGTTGGCTAACTTTCTCGTTACAAGTAAGGCTGTAAGTATAGTCCAGACCTGAGGATCGTCCGGCTCCGGGGCGGCCAGTAGTGCCTGTAACGAGAGCAACACCGTTCGTAGTGTCATCGCCGCCGCCCACTGATCCTTCAGTATGTCGAGACAGATGACGCCTGAAACGACAACACATCACAAGCCACACCTCGGTGATTGCGCGTTCGAGGAATCAATACACCGGCCTGCTTGAATTGATATTAGCATGAACTCCCTAATAATTTATTAATGATGCCAATGGAGCGACAATTGTCTCCCGATAACGTGTGCGCCGAACTCCCTTATACAGGCTGCACTTGCTGTTATTTGATTGCCAATATTGATTTAAAAAATAGTTAAGCATACAATCGTACTGAGATACACATGTACGCATATATATATATATATATATATATCAAAAAATTAATTTTTTTCAATTTAAAATAATAATTTTTCTCAATCGAATGCCGGAAATGTTCTGTTTAGGAGTGAAAGTGAAATAACAAGTTTCTGTGATACCGTTGTGCCTGACCGTATATAGCATCAAACCAAACGCAATTAATTGTAAGAGAACAAGTTGATATTCACTAAGTGCGAATTTTTTTCCTGAACGCATTTGTTTTATAAGCGTAATGGCAAAAAATGAGGCATCACAGAATCTCGATTTTTGCAAACCATTTTCAATATGACGATTGAAAATCTTTCTCGCTAGTTGGATGCTGTTAAGACGAAGATATATTTTTATATATATATATATATATATATATATATATATGCGCGCAACGTCGTGTGGCAACGGGTTCCAAGTACCTGTCTGCGAGCTGATGTTGGGATGCCACAGCCTGGTTGTGAATTTCACAATTGGCGGGTTGAACGGGTACGTCTCAGGAATCCTGATGGTAAGATTAAACTGACCACCCTCGTAAGGCGTGTCAGGTGGCCCCATAATGTAGCCTGTCAACTCCCGAAAATCTTCGTTCTTCAGCTCGAGCTTGATTCGGGCTGAGCTTTGCTGTAATGAGCGCACAGAAACACACTGGCAATTTTAGATAGAATAGCCACTCGGTCATTGTACTCCCCGGGGGTAGTCTTTAAACTAGAAGGCTTTCGCTAGTAATCACAAATGATGGATCAGGACTAGAAGCACTATACGCTAAAAAACAAAGGAAACCTTGTCGCTTCGGGTCTGGAACTCAAGCACATAAAAACTTAAAAGCACTACACCAGGAAACACATTTAAATTGATCAAATACGGAAGACAGGAACTAATGAGAAGGGCACCAATGCAATAAAATTGTATATATATATATATATATATATATATATATATATATATATATATATATATCGTGCCAATATCGATGGAGATATTTCGAGCGTACATACAGCGGTATAACAAGCAAATTTAGGGTACATGGCAAGCAAAATTAAGAGGAAACCGTGACGCGGATAGCACAAAAAGAACACTCGAGATACAACTATTGTATCTCGCAATGTGTGCAACAATTTTGTATAATTCTGCCTCCATAATAATAAAATTAGCAATAATCATAATAGTAATAATAACGCGTGCGTAAAGCATTTTTCGCTGTGTCTTAAAACAGTGAAGAAGGACGAGCGAGAGCGTGGCGAAGGCGAACTAAACAAGAATAGGGGATCGATGATTATTATCATTATTATCATTATTATCATTATTATCATTATTATCATTATTATCATTATTATTATTAATATTATTATCAAACATCAGGTTGCAGTTTCCGTACCTCTTCCGATTTGACCACTTCCTTGAACTCCCGTCGGATTCGTTGCATTGCTATGTTTGCCATCTGGGATCACGAGTTGGACTAGTTAGACGACGACAACGACAATAGCAGCAGCAACAGCGGCGATGACGACGTTCTTCCGAATAAACGATTCTAACCAGCAACACACAGCCAGCTACCAACCGAAGCAAGACTAACCAATAACAAGAACAACAACAACAAACGACCAAGCTAACTATTTACTGGCTAACGAATAAAACGAACGCCCACCGATCAAGAAGGCCAAAAACCACGTTGTTGTTGTGCGGTCGTTCTAATTGTACCGCAGTACTGATTGATGGCGGCGACCGTTGACGAACGCGAGTAGCGAGCGGGTGATGAGAATTTGAGTTGTGAGAACTGGTTGATGTTTGTTTAAATCAACCACACGACAGTGGTGTTGTTGTTGTTGTTATTGTTGCTGCTACTGTTGTTGTTGTTGCTGTTGCTGCTGCTGCTGTTGTTGTCGTTGTTGTTGTTGCTGCTGCTGCCGCTGCTGTTGTTGTAGTTGTAGTTGTTGTTGGTGGTGGTGGTTGTTGTTGCCACTGTTACCGTTATCTCACACCAAGTTTGCTCTACAACCTATAGCAAGTTTCGCAGTTGTCGTCGGCGACGTCAGTGTCATAAGTGTCAGTAGGCAATGTTCTGTCCTCCGCACGTCGCTTCTTCAGATCTTCGGTGTCGCGAGTATATTGGCTCGCTCAATCAGCATGAAACAAGGTGCGACAGCCTGGCGATTGTTCGCGTAATGGCCAAGTTGAGTCAGTCTAACCCACTACCTTTCGTCAATGTCAATATCAATGCCAATGCCAATGCTGCGCGCCGACGAACAGGTGATGAGAAACGCTGCACGAGAACGTTTACTTTTACGACGAACACTTTGATGTCGCCTAGACGTACTCCAGAGGCGGAAACAGCAGCAACAGCAGCAACAGCAACAGCGGTCTCCAACCGACAATACGATATAAACGAGTAAAAGCTTGCTTGGCTTGCTTACGCTAGTTGCCCGTCGTGAGACTCGAGAGGCGGCAATTGGTCAACGTTTTCGAGGAAAATTCCGCTACGGGGCAGCAACAATAGCAATAACTGCAAGACAGGCAAGCACGATGTCCAAAGAAGTGGTCCAAGAAATCGATGTCGAATCGAAGAGAGAGAGACGAAGAGGCGCGTGGCTGAATGACTGGCTGGTTGTTGGCGAGAACAAGCGAACTGACACCACTAATTTGTACGCGGGCGACTTTCACCGTGAACCACCACCACTATTAACTGCTGCTGTTGCTGTTGCTGCTGCCGAGGTCTGCACTATACCCGCGTCAGACACACCTTAGCATAGTAGGATGATGCAGTCTACTGCATCTGTGATGACAGAGCGGTAAAGCGTTAACAACAGCAGCAGCAGTAGAAGCTTGAAGAAGATGAAAACAAGTTCATTCACCACCACCACCACCACTACAACAGCAGCTTGTCCTGTCTGCCTCTGTATAGTGTCTATCTGTTCTACCTGTATCTATGTCTCTGTATCTATCTATCTGTTCTACCTGAATGTATGTATGTCTGTTTGTCTGCTTATCTGTCTGTCTGTCTGTTGGTCCTCTGTACGTGCAGACGTCCGTTACCACCACCACCACTACCACCGTCACCGTCACCACCACCACCAACCACCAGCACCGTTCTCTGTTTGTTTTTGACACGCGGATGAACGCATTCGCCGCCAGGCGTGCGGGGCCCGGGAAGGCTGCCGGGAGAAGGCGGACGTTACGACGGGCGGGTGGTCGCTTGACGACACAATACAGACAAATATATATATATAGTAGGAATATTCATTCATTTATTAATCACCTTTGTTAGGTACATAGTCAAATATTATACATAAAAACACGGTCACTGAGCCAGCCTGGCCAGTGATTCAACTCTCTCTCTCTCTCTCTCTCTCTATATATATATATATATATATATATATATAGCTATTTTCTTCGACAGAATGGGGACGAATATTTAGCCATTTCGTGGCAAAATAGAAGAAACAAATATGTAGTTTATGAAGTAGACACGTAGTCACGACAAAATAGAAACAAATATATACGTTTATCGAGTAGACTTTTCACGACGAAACAGGAGACAAATATCTAACAACATTTTCACGACCAAATAGAGACAAATACGGAACAGCATTTTCACGACAAAATTGATAGATTGAAAATATATAAACATGGCACAACGAAATAGAGAGAGAGGCCTAAAGCAATGAATGGCCTCTCGTGTTGAATGCAGTTGCCTCGTTCTGCTGAGTCTACATTCCCGGTTCACTCAGCGTAGCGACCTCGTTACATTTGGTAGCAGCGTCGTTACAATATTTAGTGTGATGGGGCTCCCGTACGTACGAAAGCAATATGAAAGATTGGGAAGAACAAAGGATTTATGAAGGCGAATGAACACATGAGGAGTCGTTAGAATGAAGCAGGGTGAGAGAAAATAGTATTAACAAGGCGCAATGATGCCTCCACAACCTTGGTAATGTGGTGGCTAAAATCAAGATCAGGCGTACTGTATATGCCTATATCCCGTGTATAAGAGAGAGAGAGAGAGAGAGAGAGTTAGAGAGTCGGCGAAACGCTGTTGTTAATTTTGTACTCGAGATTAAGTACTCCATGTTGACAGTCTATCATACCTAACATTTCCTTTGAAAGCCACTTTAATCAAAACTAGATTTGGAAGAACTTGAGGTATCGTTGCGTTTCTCTTAATCAGGTCCTTAGATAGGGCTGCAGTATATAGCAGTAGAGCTTAGTCTTACTGGTCTTTGATTTTACGTTTACTTGTGTTCGGCGCTCAACTCTGGATCGCACCATACTGATTATTAGGTAAATTTCAAAGTGCGGATATTCTAAAGAAGATACTTTGTGGATGACTCTTTTAGGTTTTTTACATTATTTTATAAATTTTGGCGCCAGCAAAATAGAGACATATTTGTTACATCACTGGAACACATTGCTGGTAATTATAGCTAGAAATGCTTTATATAGTTTAGAAATTTGTGTTGATAAGATTCGGTATGGCGAGTCTAGGTCGACCAATGTTTCGACGCCGCTTTTCTTACCATACACGGGTAAAATACCCTTAATTGTTACAATTGTTGAAGATGTGTTAATTATGAAAAAATTAAGCTTTATGAAGAACTATTGTATTTAAATACATTTGCCGTACGTTCCCATCAGAAAATACATAGAGTTGGTAATTCGGAGTAGCACTGCACCAGTTTAACTCATGCATTGATTGCTAATATAATATCTAAGATGTACCTCCAGCTGCACATAGACATGACCCATGTTTCGTTTGCAACGAGCTAATGAGCTCTAGACATTTAGCACATAAAACATTTGCATTTCTAGATATTTAATTTTTTTCTTGCTTGATTGATTGGATGCGCCGTTCCCCGATTACTTGGGGCAGGGTCTGCGAAGCCGAAGGCATGCTTCCCATACGACCGACTAACTCGTATACTATAATCGGTAGACCAGGTAGTTTATTTTTGTTATATAATATATAGTAATTTACAATAACAAACGTAAAAACAACCCAAAAGGTTGATCACATTTTTCGCGCTAACATATTTGACCGTCTATCTTCTAAAGGGCAAGGGCTCCAGTTTCTGCGATTGTATATTTGTGTCACTCTTACACCAGGCAGTGATGTCCTGCTTGCATCTTGATCAATGCACCAGTCGCGACAGTCGTTTAAGACTAGCTAAATCATGTGCTGTCGATCATTTATAAGAGCTAGTTACACACGCGATGGGTTATTTGTCGTTTTGGGTCATGTGGCATTAATCATGTGGCATTCTTGCACATGATTAATGCCACATGAGAGCTCGAGGAGGAGAAAGCAGATTCTGATGCTTATTGACTTTCGTTGAGCGTTATCAGCTCGCAGAATATCAATACTTTCACAATTATATCTACACTTCTTTCTTCTAGCGCTGTATATAAGTGTCAATGTATGCATACTCAATATGAATAAAAAAAAGTGATGATGACTAAAAAAACGGGGAGCACAGATGTCTCAATAAAAAAAAAGATAGTGCATTACATCCAACCCCATTAAATAAAAAAAATTTGGCGCAAGGTAAACAACTCACATGTTTGTTTGTCTTGTTGAACGTACGGGAAAGCAACGTAGGCGATAATTAATATCGCAAAACAAAAGCCGTCTGCGACACAACTGCTAACGGCAACGGTTCTCTTAGAAGTCGCAGTACGTATCCGTTTCAGCACGTTGAGATGGTCGTTGGGACCTTCGATTATGCGAGAGAAAGCGAAAGCATGAGGGATTATCGGTTGTGCATACGCAAAGCTTTGCATACGATATTGGGCATACAATATATAGTGGACTGATAACTTTGGTGTCTGCTAACCGACGATGGCGGAAGAATTACAGGCAATAACTAAGACGCTCACATAGGTTCATTCACGCGCAAAGACTCACGCTCACAACAGAGACACAGGTGTATTCGCGATCGACTGCGGTAATCTGGCAGTCTTGACGTTAGATATCGCAAATAGCAATCAAGCACATATAAATAGAGATGAAATGTACATGTGGTAAGTACGGAAGAGATAGGGTGCGTGCCCACTTTTCGAGGTTATATTACCAGTTTCAACGTGGATCCACCAGAAAATTGTCCTATCAAAGAAACGCGGTGCCTTGCTAGATACTTCAGATTAATTAATTAGCAGAGCTTAATAAAATTGCCGCGGATACGACACGTGAGCACGCGATATACCTAGATATGATAGATAATCGAAGATGACCGTATTATCGAGGAATGATTCGATTCCTGGAAGTAACTAATGCATTTCCGGCGTAAGCCGCTCAACTATATGACGTCTGAAAACGTGTTTGCCTCTTTTTCTACTACCCCTCGGCGACGAACGCTCAACGTCTAGACTGAAAGACTAGACTGCCTGTTGCAAACGATCTCCGTTTACAAAAGAGTTGTAACAACGTAGAGAAAAGATTGAGATCCCGCACAGATGGATTTCGTTTCGCCATTGCGCAAGAGTACAGCGGTGGCTTTTGGGATCGCTCAATCGTACGCGACTAACTGGATAAGTTGCAAAAAACAGAGTCCGCTTTTCAATACTAAGGCGTTTTTATGTCCAGACAGAATCTCGTGTGTTAAATCAGCTGCAGCTGAGCCGATGTTGGAGCGACACGGCTGCTCATAAGTTCTTCAACCAGATCGAAGTAGATTGTTTGTTTGCGTGTGTACCAACATTGACATCACCTTTTTTCGCCGGAGCGATTGCGACAAAAAATATATATCGAAAAAGGGCAGTAATTTCGAAAATGAGGACAACTCTGTGGCCGAGGTTTCTCAAGCAAATACCGTGCCATTATTATAAGACGCAAAATAATACATATTGTTATTTTATTTAAGACTATTTTATTTTTTATATACACTAACTATGTGTCTGGTACAGACATGGTGGTTCGCCGAATGGCGCCGACGATCGAACACAAAGACTTCATCGGTTACAACGTTTCGTTCCTGGTCACGAAAGGACTTGGGTCCGAAAGACCTGAGACTGCTCGCATAACTTCTTTGACTTAGAGTACATGGCGGGTATGCTCGCAGCGGCAAGCTTCCTGATCGTTAACGACCGGTACAAAGTACCTATCTTATTGTCCAAGAGCTGTGCCGTTGAAATGCCTTAGAGGGGCATCTCAAAAGCGTCTATACATCGGCTCCTCATGAAGGCCGTAGGATCGTCGTCAGGGGGTGTGTGTTTCAGGAGTACCCGAGAGTAGGGTTTTTATCGGGTTTGAGTACTATCGATACAAATCAGACAGATTGTGTAGTGGAAGCTGTCGAGTAAGCTCTGATTGGAAACTCCGCCTAACTTTGCGGTAGCAAGTTGGTCAAGGGGCGTAGACTTGGCGAATTCAATTGATGTACCAACAAATCGGCCCACAAGGCTTTTGTGAACGTACCAAGGAGATTGATGGATAACTAGCGAAGACACTGGCGTCCACGGTCGTGACATTAGTGCAACCCTTTCGTATCGGTTTCGTGAGGTCGTGCAGGTGATCCTCGAGAGTTGCAGACTTCGTCTAGGTATGACAATTCCGCCACACGTCATGGACACCGTTGAGGGCACTACACTAAAGTACTTCGACGACTTATAATCACAAAAGGATCACGGGCGTTCCTTTGAATTTTGCATTAAGGTATACACATTGGACGGGTCGTTTCTCCAGATTTCTAGTGATAGCCTTGTGAGCATGCTACAAGATACATCACAATGAAGTAGTGTGCCACATACGTTTCGGTTACTAAGAGATCTCGCATTAATTAAAAGGACAATACACAAAGAGCATCAAATGGAAGCAGCATTGCTGCCATAGCTGGCTGTTTTCAGGATCCGACTCCTTATCATTCATTTTCGTTCTTAATTCGGTAATAGTTGTAATAATAATAATAATAATAATATATTATATTATTATTATTATTATTATTATTATTATTATTATTATTATTATTATTATTATTATTATTATTATTATTATTATTATTATTATTATATTTATTTGGCGCCAAGGAGTGCAGACGTGTGCGTATGGAGCTCCGAGGGAACACACCTATCCGTGTGTGTGTGCAGGACGGTAAACCCAGCAAGTGACATACCAGAGTGATGAGTGTAACTCAGTGATCATTTTGGTGTACTGTGTGTGGCCGTTCGACGGAGAAGCCAGCGGCTAAGACGCTGAGAAGTTCTAACTATGACACGATGAAGCAAAACGAAACCACCAGCATAACGGTCCGGAGGCTCCGAGCGGCACGCCGCTGCCATTCAAATTCGAATTCTAACGGCTGCCCAACCAACATTTTGAGTTTGGAACATTCAAAAACTCACCGCGCCGACAATAAAAACGGGATTTTCACTTGGAACCGCAAGGCATGAGAAGTGGACAGCCGCAGCAAAGCCAGCAACTGCTCTGTTTCAAAGGAGAAGCAACAGCAATGGCTAATGAGTTTCAATGTCCGTGGTGTTCGATGTGCTTTCCTACAAAGAGGGGTGTGCAGATTCACGCAGGAAGGACTCATAAGAAAAAGATAGCCGAGTCTAGTGGACCAGCAGTGCTTCAACAGGCCGCTGCCACTCTTAGCAGCGTCTCACAGCCGCTGCCTTCTCCGCACGCTTCACTAGTAGAACCCTCTCCTCACCCCGCCAGCCAGTCTCCAGTGAACGGAGGCCCAACACCTGATGATCACCTGCCGCCCTCTTCTCCCCTTTCTCTTCACAAGCTACTCGCCAACGCCAAGATGACACGCAAGGTGCTGCGCAGGATCCCAAAGGGAGCGAGAATACCCTTGCGCGGACTCTTCCACCGTCTGCTTAAAGACGTCGTGAAAAAGAATGACGAAGCGAGCTGGACCGCGCTGCTCACCCTCGCCCCAAAAGTCCTCCACGTCGAAAAAGAAACCCAGGGAGGCCATAGCTTGGCCAGCGTAGTCAAAGAAAAGGTGGCCCTTTTCGGGTGTGCCGCTCTCACTTGCGTGAAAGCTGAGGGTCGAGGCAAACGTATATTGACGGATAAAGCTCGCGCTCAGATCGCTGCTCACAAGCTTTCCATGGATTTTAATGTGCGGAGCGCTATTAGGATCTTGTCTTCCGATGACACGATTGCGCCCGTAACGGAGGAGTCGATTAATGAGATGGTGGCAAAACATCCTCCTGCTCCTGCAGGGGACGTGGTGCCACCGTCCCCTTTCGGCATGCCAGCGGTCGGGTCGTGCTCAGGCGAGGATGTTGCCAAGGCACTTCGCTCCTTTCCATCCGGTGCGGCGGGAGGCCTCGACGGCCTCACGTCTGACCATCTAAAATGCCTTCTTCCTGCTAACGGAGACCACAACGATGTACTGGAAACACTCGCCAAAGTATGCGACATCATACGTAACGGGCAAGTTCCGGAGGCTGTGAGAAACGTGATATATGGAGGGTGGCTTATCGCTCTGAAAAAGAAAACCGGAGGATACCGACCCATAGCCGTCGGCTGCACTCTGCGAAGATTAGCCACAAAGACCCTGCTTCCCCAGGTCAATGTGAAAAGCTACCTGCAGCCACGGCAGATGGGGTACGCCACTCAAAATGGTGCAGAAATAATTGCTCACACAGCTCGCACCTTTCTCGAACACAACGAAAAATGCTGCCTCCTAAAATTAGATTTTAAAAATGCGTTTAACTTAAACAAACGAGGACACCTCTTGACAGAGATTTCCAAGCACGCCCCGGCCCTCTATCCAATGATGCACCAGGCATATAGCAAACCGACTCCCCTAATGTTTGGTGAGGTTGAAATTAGGTCATCAGCCGGTTGTCAGCAGGGAGACGTAGCGGCTCCTCTTGCATTTAGCCTGCTTCTGCATCAGTACGTCAAGCAGGTGGCATCCAAGGTTCCTTTGTTTTACCTCGACGATGGGACCCTTCTGGACAACGATCCTTCGGTGTTACTCAGAGACATCAAGGATCTCCGAGCGTTCGAGCAATGGAGCGGGCTGCAGCTTAACCCATCTAAATGCGAGCTATTTCTACAGGGTTTTGAGGACGAAGAGAGACAGCAGGTGATCGCTGAATTTAACAGCAACCTCCCGGGCATCCTTGTAAAGGATCGATGTGATTTGGACCTGCTGGGTACGGCGGTGTTTCCCGACATGATCGGTCCGATACTAGCCGAGAAGGGAGAACAACTTTCCCGGCTTTACCAGAGACTGGGCCATCTCGGTAGACATCAAGCCTACTTCCTGCTCCGGCACGCAATGGGAGTGCAAAAGGTCTTGTATGTACTACGGACCTCACCTGTCTTCCTTCTACCGTCAGAAACTCTGAACCTCGACGACCAGGTGAGGAGAGCCTTGGAAAACATCCTTGACCTAACGCTTGATGATAAGGCATGGACGCAGGCAAGCTTACCGGTCCGGCTGGGTGGAATGGGCATTCGTTCGGCCACGGACCTTGCCTTACCCCGCTTTCCTTGCTTCGTCGCACAGCTGCGCCTCTGCAGTGGCCGCTACTGCCGGCGGACTCATCAGCCACCAACAAGACGCCGCTCGGATCTGGGATGCGCGTCAGTCTGGTCGTCCATCTGAGGAACAGGTCACTAGGCAGAAGGGGTGGGACCAAATCGCCACTCAGGCTACCCACTTAACTCTTCTGTCTGCCTGTGAGTTAGATATAGACGGCATTAGACTCAAAGCGGTTTCATCCGACGCTGCCGGAGCGTGGCTTGACGTGTTTCCGTCCGAGCTAGTCGGCAGTAAGCTGGCTGATGACCACTTCCGTGCCGCCAGTGGCCTCAGACTTGGCATTGCCATGTTTGAGACAGAGGCATGCCCGTGTGGTGGAACGGTGGATGAACGTGGCCTGCACCGACTTAGCTGCACTAAGCTGGCTGGGCTTACGCAGGGCCGCCACGATGCCATAAATGACATCCTCGGGCGCGCTTTCAGACAAGCCGGCTACCGCGTCACACTGGAGCCTGGTGGACTACAGAGCGACGACAAGCGTCGACCGGACGGCCTTACCAGCCGAGACTGGGACCGCAATCGGCCGCTGGCATGGGACGTCACCGTCTCCGACACGTACTCTCTCGGCTATCGTGCACTAGCCAACGCGGGCGTCGGCAACATTATCCACCAACGGGAGATGCACAAACGGCGCCTATACGCGCATCTCCTTAAGGACCACGTTGTAATGGCGTTCGGCCTCGAGTCATCTGGCGTTTGGGGCAAGGATGCACTCAAACTGACAAAGGAGCTTGGGAAGAAGCTCTTCGAGGCCACAGCGGAGCCAAGATCGACCGCTTTCCTCCGACAGAGAGTGTCATTAGAATTACAGAGAGGCAACGCCAAGATGATGTTGAGTGGTCACCGACACTCAAGCAATAAAAATAATATAAGCAATATTGTAGATATTATATAAGTAATATATTGATAATTGTGATACATGTACATATTGATAAAATAAATCCTTGTTCCAAAAAAAATATTATTATTATTATTATTATCATTATTATTATTTATTGAATTTTTTAGTATTTTCCTACAATTGTGGGACCCAAACGTGTACCCGCGTAGGCTCACCCCCCCCCGGGTTTTTATTATTATTATTATTATTATTATTATTATTATTATTATTATTATGTTTTTGCAACAAGGGTTTATTATTATCATTATGTACTTGTATAACAATTACTAATATATTTATTATATAACATCTACAATATTGCTTACATTATTTTTACTATTATTGCTCGAGTGTTGGTGATCACTCAACATCATCTTGGCGTTGCCTTGTACGTGCAAGGCGTACGTGCTGGATCCTAACTCCTTCGACATGGTTTCGGCTATTAGGCGCCTCCATCTGTGAGTCGTTCTTTCGTCATAGACCGGTCGATTCTGACGGCCTATTCCCGTTAAGCTGCCTAAGAAGCCCTGCTAGACTCACAAAACACGCAGAGCTCAATTAAGAGTGAGAAGAATCTCAACTGAGAAGGGCACTGAAAAGGAGTAGGAATGCTATCTACAGTCAAGTCCAAAGGTCTGAGCGGAAGCACTGAGTTACAAGTTGGTGGGGTTATCAAACTTCTGTACGGCAAAGGCCTTGTCTGGGATGCAACGGGGAACGCAGAACACCCTTATAAAAGCGAAGGAAATATTGTAAGCTGACAAGAAGCTTATAGCATGCCTATTGCTTTAGAAACATTGGGTTCTTTAAGTGTCGGCACTGCGAGGTTTTTGAGAAATATTGCAAAACGTACGGATAATACTACGGGCGCCAACACGAAGCGATGCTTCTGGTGCAGGCAGGTGATGTCATTGGCTGTCTGTAGCGGGAACGTGGCACGAAATTAATTGATAACAGTAAAAATGTTCATTCGACACAATTGTAAGAATTAAAGACTAATAATAAAAACAGAATAATACAAAATAACAATAATAAAAAACGCTTAACCGCTCGACAGAGCTACTAGAGCTGCCGAGCATGTACACCAGAGACTATCGCTAGACATTCAGCGGGGTAAGGCCGCGTCCTTGCGTGAAACTCTGCTAAACTGGACTCGGCCGAATCTAGAGGATGTGTGACGTCTTCATAGATTTGATCCGCTGTATACACCCATGAAGAGATAGAATAGAATAGAATAGAAAACGCCTTTATTTACCGAATAAAGGGTAAGAAGGAAAGCTATGTGGGCAAGGTCGCCCCCAAAACCTCCTTGTTGTGCAATTCTCTGGCTACACGCCAGGCGAAATAGATAGTTGTTACCCCAAAGACAAAAAACGCACTAATTAAATTGAAGTACCTTGAAATAAAACTGCTGAATAATAATAATAATAATAATAATAATAATAATAATAATAATAATAATAATAATAATAATAATAATAATAATAATAATAATAATAATATAAAATAATTTTTATTAATATAGAAGCCGCCTATAGAAGCGGCATTGCCTCTACACACCGCGAGAGACAGAAGCTGTCTCAGATATTCTCCTTCGCGCTGGTGTCCTGTCGTTGCTATTATTCTTCTCGCCAGATTCCGAATGAATTTTGCTGTCCCATTGCTGATGGGTCCTAATGTTTTCATAGCTACCGGTGCGAAGTGAATACTGTTTTCGAGATCTGCGTATTACGCTTTTTCCTGTTCGGCGTGCTCTGCTACACATGCTGTGCTGACAGAGCTATGGCTGAGATACGAGGGAGCTGCGGTGCAAGACACTGTAGCATCACAGGCCAAGCACTTGTCGTGAGACTATAATGGTATGGTCACACCGTTTATTTAACTCTATGTGCCGTGAAATTATTCCAGAGCTTCTTGGACAGCTTAGTGGGTGTAGACCGTAGGTATCGACCTAATTCCGCATGCTGCGCAAGGAAAGGATTTGCAAATTGAAGCTCCTATCCTGATAGCGGCGGCCATGCGGTATCAGCATGGTGCCTAAATGTGGAGATGGCAGGGCTTTAAGCCAACATCTACTAAAAACATTTCGGGCGGCTCGAAAAACCGCTTGTTCATGGCGCGTACACAAAAAGTCTTGGGTATCTCTTGCAAGCTTTCTGCTACTATATTCATCTAGTTTGCGCTGATATAGGTGTTCTTCCAAATGACCAAGGTCCAGTTTAATCCTGATTTTACATTCAGCTTCCACCTTATGCTTGTAGATTAGCTGTTGCACGTCGTGGCTCACCAACGATTGTGAAAGAGATCCGAACTGGTTCAACGACGCAGCGTAACATACTGGAGCCAGATCTATAGCACCTTGCACGTCTCAAGTGCATCAACATCCGCATGCAGTTTAAGGTTTGACATTCGTCCCGCGAAGCCTTTAAGTGCACGTATATCTTCGAGCACCTGTCTGTAAAACTGTAGAAATGTCTGCAGCGTCGATACCCTTGTCAGCTATGACCAGTCAGTCATATGCGTTACAGATTCAGCTTCTTATTTGACAGTTATTTTATTACATGCTAGTTGTTGAGTTCGTCCGGAGTAACGAGTTCCGTGCTTCCAGGCATGCGAGCACGCGCGACATATGTGAAGTATCGCCCTAGGCTGCAATCCGCTTCTTAATGTACTAAACAAACTACTTCCGCATAAAGACCACAGCGGCGATCGATCTTGGTCTTTGGGCGCAAGCAAAAAACGTTCTGCTTAGAGACACTCAAGCAGACAAACGATGTGTGTTTGTATGTAATATCGTAACAATTATAACAACGATAACAACGTAACAGGGCTTATTCCAAACCGAGCAAATAAAATCATCGTGCCTTATTCCAAACCGAGCAAATACAATCATCGATTCAGACGGGGACCAATTGTACATAAGATTGGCTCCGGAAATTTGTTATGGCATCGCTCTTACTTTTGCTATGGCAAATGCCAGAGGAACGACAATAAGTTTTTGCCCAAATTTTAGAATAATTGCGATGCTTGTTACATCGTGCTGGCAGGTCTGGCAGCATAGCTTGGCATGGCTGACACTGAAGTGTAGCAGAAGTTGAGTCGCAGCTGTCCTATGTTCAACTAGAGCTCGGTCGGTTCCTTTGGGGCGGAACGAGGTTCAGCCCGTCGGGGCGGCGGCACCGTTGTTGAGTAGCCCGCCAGGAAAGCGTGTCGTTAATATCTGGATGCCTTGCACTCCTATTGGCGTTTCTCACGCATCATTCTTTGAAGTCCAAAAGACCTCATAGGTTTACCGCCGTTACATATGTTAGAGTTTGTTAGCAATCCGGGTTCCAGCGTTAGGACGAACAAAATGTCATGACGAATTGAAACACAACGGGATACGGATGAAAGCGTTGTCGAGTAGGCTGTCAACAATATCGGATGGCGTAAAGTGAAGTGTGATGACCCCGGGCACTGTTAACCGCTTGAAGGGGCGTCTTCTCTGCTTTCCTAAGCATGGTCTACTCGTTTCGCTTGTCGGCGAATCTTCTGTAGCCGTTAGCCACAATAGGCCGTTTTGGTAGTAAAGTATAATGTAACGTATGATGTGCTTTGCTACGTCGTTTCCGCGCACGGAGCATGGCGGACTTGGCTTGTCAGCATTCGACATTGCACCACCTGCGCCCTTTCGTTGTCTTTACTCGACTTCATACGCAGCATTATTTTGTTCTGAACGAGTTTCCTAGCACGATTCGAGCGCGGGGACGGAAACCGACTGCAGGATATAGATGCACAACCAGTAGACCTACGGCAGGCTAGGTCTCGTCGCTCTCCACTGTGAACGTGTGGTACCATAATGTAAGTAAGGTAGTAAGTGACAAAATTCGTGTGGAGAGAAGCGACGGAACAACACAATAGCACAGCTGGCAGAGAGCGGAGAAGGTAGTGACGTCAAGGGCGGGCGAAAATGTCTGCTGTAGAGAGCAAAATGTATATTCGCGCGGACACCAAGAGAGCTCGTCGATCGCAGAGTTGACTGATGACAATGA